>JAFELO010000652.1:634414-660664 GCA_017140195.1 Eumaeus atala | reverse complement strand
ATGTAGGTACCTGACCAGCCGAGTACATGTCGTCCGTCAACGTTTTATAATACAAAGGGACAAACGGGTAGTTAAAATCTCTTGATGACTACCGACGCCAATAGACGCACTGCATAATAGTAATGAAATGCGTTGGTGACCTTTCCTCCTCCCATCCTAAGGGCCATTGGAAATTCACAAACAACAAAGGCGCTACCATAGCTGCACTTTACAGTGATATCATGCGATCATTCACCTGATGTCGCTGTAAAGTGCAGCTATGGTAGCGCCATGCCGGCTCAAATTTCACTGCAATGTAAGTTATAATTACTTATTTTTCAAAATGAATTCAGCAAATAACTCCCTTACTATATAAATAATATATGTTAAGAGAGTTATTTGATTAATAAAATTACATGAAAATGATTTGCAACATACTCGTGTATTATATTTACACAATACACAAAAAAAATATCGATAGAGAAATTAAAAAAAATTTTTGGCGGAAGCTTACTATGCTCATGAAGTCCGTCTGCATATAAAATTTCAACTTAATGCGCGTGGGCCCTTAATTTTATCTGTACTTTATGGTTAATAGGTCAATTAGATAGTACATGTCTATTCAAATTAAATTGACATTATAAAGAGGTAACATTTGATTGTTTGTTTGCACTGAATAGGCTCCAAAACTACTGGACTGATTTGAAAAATTCCTTTACCACTTGATAGAATCCTACATTATTTGTAATGAACATAGGCAATATAACATTTCGTAAATCGTTTAGGTCATTACGAAACTTCGATGATGTAACCAGAGTTGCGAAAAAAATATCAAAATAAATCTTTATTTCGCAGCAGAAATCACTGACAACTAGCTGTCCCGACTGACGTTCTTGTCATAAATTTAATTTGCTGTCATTGCCATGACATTCAATCATCGTTATCGTGAATTTATGATTCTTATATTTTGTAGCAATGAATTTTTGCCACATTTCGTGAAATGTGTGCGAACTCTGTGCGAAGCCGGAACGTCACTCTTATAATATGCTTTATCTAAAATAAAATATATGTTGCTCACTCTTGCCCCGCGTTCGGGAAGCCCATATCTAGCGACAGGTGAGTGCGGCTCGCGAGGTGAGTTAACGCTCCGCAGAGCGGAAATGTCCCTCTTTCTCGTCTAAGATATATTTCCCGTGCTATAAGCTACATATTATTCCCCATGCCATTTGAAATGATACCCATTGTTATAATATGAATTATAATGTAATTTATAGTTATAAACATAATCTAAGCTAAGATTAATAGTTTAATATAAACTGCGTTGAAAGTTCGAACTATTGTCCCTGTGGAGGGGGGGAAAACTTGGGACAGAAGTTCGTACTTTCGGCGTTGATAGGACGAGGGGCCAAACGAGCAATCAAAGCCTTTACATGACTACCGACGCCCATGGATTTTCACATGATTATTACGCAGATGCGTTGCCCTCCTATCACCCCCCCCCCCAATAGTCCACCGGCCACGCACAAATGGCGACGCATGAAAGACGACAATAGGATAGATGTACTGTCATGCACCATCATGGCACTACCATCTCTTATGCGGCATGGCACTACCTCTTCCTAAAATTACATCACAGTATATATACATTTTCACATAGAAAGTAAGCAAATAAGAAATACATTGCAACCGAAATCTAATATTCTCCCTGCGATAATATCAATGAATTCATAGTGACTGCCGCTCTCGATCTTGGAGACACAAGAGCAGTGAAGGGAATGAGTGGTGGGCCAAGACCGTAAAAAAATGGAAATCAAATTAATTGATGAGAATATTTTGTTGTGTAAAAATAATTTTCCTTCAGATTTTACAGCAGAACGACAAGTAAATATACTTAATTCATAACCATCACACATTGTCTATATTATAAATAATAGGATGAAAGCTATTGGTTGATTACTTGAAATTAGGGCAGCAGAGTTTTTTTTATAGAGACACGTCTCTACAAAAGCTTACTACTAAACTATTTTAAACATGTGCTTGTGACCCCATTCCTTACAATCTAGAATCAAACTAATCTCATCCAACGTGAAAAATAAGTTTGTACCCTCCAAGCATCAAATTGATTCTAATATCGGTTCTTTCTTAGATCTTGTGACAACTCATGAAACTTAAAATCTAGTCCGATGAACTGTAGGGGCGATTGCAATAGCGTCGCTAACAGTATTGGACCTACTGATGGTGATGGACGATACTATTAACCCCAACAAAGAAGAATATGTTATATTTTGCATGTACTGGTGTTTTTACGGCTGCGATTGAGTCTTCCATAAACCACGATCGACTGGTCAATTCCAAACGACCGCTTGGCCAGCCCTGCTCTAAACAAAACCCCAAAACAGACATTGACATTAAATTACAAATCATTCATTGTAACTCTTGAAAATTAACGTTATTTTGAGCCAACTCTTTTATAAAAAGTTTTTAATTGAAACCAGAACCACTTCACTAAGCAGAATCAATTGTTGTAGACGGTTCGTAGCATTAACGTAGCAAATCGTAGCGGTGTAGACAATGCTGTGAATAGAATGTGGAAAATTAAATCCTTACTGCATTGAATAGGGTTGGACCAGGTTTTGATTTTTTGAATTGAGCCGAGGGGTCATTGCACCCCTCTCATAAGAAGAGGCGGCCTTAAAACCAGGTGGAAGGATCGCTCTCGGTACCCCTCTTATAAAAAGAGGGGACCTAAGAGCAACAGGGGGCGAGGATGGGAACCTCACCCCATTGCACTGTCCCAAAGACGGTGGGGTTGTCCTGTAGTGCTGGGCAACCCCATCCGTAGAGGTGGAGTTGGTCCGTTAGGGGGGAAACGCATGTACGCGCCTTCTACAGCCCTGGGTGTGGTCCAGTGGTGTGTGGAACTCGCGGCACATGATAGTGCCGAATACCCCCGAAAACCACCACACTTAGTGGAGTACTAAGCCCCACCGCCACGACAAGGCGACCTCACCTAGGGCGGCACTGATGGCACTCGCAGTGGTTTTTGTGTTTGTGAATTCAGTTCTAATTGTAGGTGAAAGTTTTCCCGCGTGCAGTATTTTTAAAACGTAAATAGATTGTTATATAATTGTTGCATGAAGATTTACTCTGTACATATATATGTATGAAGTAAATATTCCTGCGGAACGTAATTCTTATACATACAAGGGATATCAACATACTTTGTGCTTTACTACTTTTACGGATTTAATGGCGGTTTATTAATTACCACCCGTGACCATGTTTACTGTAAAGCTTCTGAAACGTCGGGCTACATAAATAATTAATAAACCGCGATAAAATCCGTAAAAGTAGTTTTATTGTAATGACTAATATTCGCGTAAACTTAAGACATCAACACATACTTGTTGTCGATTTTCATCATGTTAAGTACATTTTACAAGTATAAAATTAAAATGACCGTCATTCTTATTCAGACTCCATAGCCACGGAATTAGTTTCTTAAATAGTATTAACACTTAATAAATTTATTTCTTTTATTTTTGGACGTCATTCGTCAACTTAAAAATCAGTAGGTTAATCCATTAATGAAACCATCAAATTTCTAATCTTTTACGTGCTGATGGCGATATTAAAATGTAGTAAATAATTAAGGCTGACCTTAAAGCGCCATTTCGAATTTGTGTGGACAGATGAGGTTTCAACCTTCTAATTAATTCACTGTGATTCGACATGTTTGAAAGCGAATGTTGTCCGGCCTTTGAACTCTTCGAGTGATGACTAGCTCTTTCGTATGAATTTCATATTGGTATGTTACATATATGTTTTGTTACATATGTGTTAAGCGTATTATATAATTTAAGTCTATTTTTTTATTGCGGTGTAAAGTACAACTATTGGCGGATACGTTCGTACCTCGTTAGAACCACACATCATACTAACTGTGACTATATCTTGTGTTGTTGGTACATCACACATCATACTAACTGTGACTATATCTTGTGTTGTTGGTACATCACACATCATACTAACTGTGACTATATCTTGTGTTGTTGGTACATTACACATCATACTAACTGTGACTATATCTTGTGTTGTTGGTACATCACTGATCGCCTATGGGCCCTAGGAGGAGAGGATGGAAGGAAGACCCTGCTTCCATCCTCTCCTCCTGTCCTGGCATACAAGTTGGCTAAAAACAATAGTTAGACACTAAAAGGCTTCTGCCTCAATAAACGATTAATAATCCATAAAACATAAGACAAAGATGGCGATGATATGAGTTTTTAACAGTTTGTTTGGACTCTGAATACAATTTGCTATAACTCACAACACGGCTCTGTTGACCTAGCGATCGATTCAGATAACCTCCATAGATCATGGGAGATTCCATTCCAGACTTTTACGCTTTCAAGCAACTGAAACCCTGAATATTACCATAAACAATTAAATTTAACCCTTTGACCTTTAACAATGCAGCAAAAGTTGGATGGATACAAATTAATTAACAATATCTGTGCCTATACAATTATTATTACGATTTGCAGTCAACATCATCATCAGCGTTAATCCATCCGTTAACATACTTGGCCATTATCATTTGAAGACAGCACAAAACTCACTGCCCTCACAGCCTATATAAATTAAGCAACGCCTGAATATCTTTTCTAGTTAAATTTAAACTTATAATAACAGCATTTTATTAGTTTTTTTATTTCTGTTTTTTGTAGTTTTTTTTTTTTTGCGCTGAGTCTGTCCATCTCAACTTTGATTCCCTCAAAGCCCAAAATACGTTCAAATAGTTCATTACCATGTCCATATTTGCTTCACTTTTTAAAAAGCATAATGATTCATTCTTCATAATATACTAAATTTCAGTCACATTAGTATAGTAATGTCTTTCCAGCCGAGTTTCAGATACGGTTTTATAAAGACTAGCCAACTGTGCAGGTCATATTCCAGTACACAAGTTTGTGTGTAGATTTGTATCTATTGTTATTTAGTAGTTTTTTTTTTTTCAATAAGATTGCACACAAGTAAAAATCTCTCCCTTCCCTGTTCTGGCGGAATGGTTGTCCGGCACGACTAGAGAAAAATCAGGCGCTTAGTCAACGGCTTAACGTGTACCGAGGCAGGCTTGCGTGACACCGCCAACTTTTTGTCTTACGGCCGTAACTAGAAATTTAAAAATAGCAATGAACCGACCCGAGACTCCACGACTGTGATAGAATAAAAATACCACTTTACCACGAAGAGTCATAATGTTATAATCTGAGTATCATTATACTGTATATTGTTCTCCTAGAGCATCACATTCATTAATGTGACCTACTTAACATGGCAACCAGACATAACGAAAATATTACGAGTATTCCATTGCTTGCCGTTTGGCCATCCTAATATGATCCTAAAAATGTGTAAGCGAGTAATACATACTACTGCAATATCTACCAGGCTCACACATTACGTTCAAATTGTTCGGTAATTAACTACGCTTTACCATTTTGACTTTCGCTCAGAAATACCTATTTGCAACAGTCCACGTAAACTAGCAGTTAATAATTAATAATGTTTAGCTTCTTCTCTTTGTATAGTTAATCCTATAGTTTTCGTATATTTACGCGAATGTTATTCATTGTTGTGTCTATCTAATGGATATATATATATATATATATATATATATATATATATATATATATATATATTCTCATATATTTATTATTTTTCACCTCTGATTGTGAGTCTGTTTCATTCCAAAAGAAAATCCAAAAAGACGCGATAAAATCCATTAAATAGACACAACAATAATCCTATAGTTGTCTCTCTCTAGTAAATCACTATCTGTATATTGTTCTCCTAGTGCGTGTACTGTGTCTGTACACAAAACCCATACCAATTTAACAGTTTTTCAAAATATTTCCTAACATTTCCTGTTTTGAATAATATTCAAAAATGAGAATGTTATAATAAAGAATGTTATATACAATTAATTCAACGACCAAGTTTATCCCACTGCGTATCCTAACCTCAAGATACAATCAGCACTTTCATTTCAAACGTTGATAAATCTACGGGTGGGTACATTGAACAATTTATGGTGTACTCGTATATGTATTTACACAGAAACCTGGTGTCCAAGCCGCTCTGCATTACAAGGCAGTACACTTAAATCTTTCGTCTTTGTATTACACAAAACGTAACGCTAACGTTTAGGAAGAAGCTCGGTATGTTACTTTATCAGCCGGGATATTGCGAAGATGGCTATATCGTACTTGAAGCGAACAAAACCACGTTACATCTTAGAAGTCAGGTATTTCCCTAAAGAACGATGATAAGACTTTAATACATTTTGCTCAACAGGTGGTTTCGCCAGGAAGCCCATTTTGACATGTAAGAACCAGAGTTTTAATCCATACTGGAGTATTGTGTACATGCGCCAAGTACGCTCATTATATATGTTTTCATGCTTGAAACAATAAATAATTAGTACCCCGCATTCGCGTAATACACAGAATCTGGTTTAAATATAAATGGAGAGGTTGATTAAACACGAACGCCTCGTCTGGTTCGCTGATGAGCTCCTTACACTCACTAGAAATAATTTAAAATGCTCTTAAATAATAAGTAACAAAACGATCGCGTTTGCAGATAAGTAACAATTTTCTAATCTTCGACGTTGCGTTTGTGCTCATTGGAGGGGAGTAGGAAAGTAGGGCAACGCATTGCCATGCTAATTATACGGATGTTCATGGGCTTCGAAAGCTGTAAAAAAGGCTCCGTAAACCAAATAATATAATATAAAAAATAGAAACGCTCCCGAGACTAGGAACGTTAGGTAGCAATCGTAATGAAGCTCTGAATATTGTAGGATATACATGTACTTAACGTCCTGTTTGCAAGTGTGTGTGTATGATTATGATAGTCTTTAGCCAACTGTGTTGTGGCGAGACAATTGTATACGATACACATCCACAGTTTCTTGAATAGCAAACAAAATAAAAATCAATAACAATTGCCGGTGATTTATGTTTCAATCTTGTCCATGTAAGCGCTGAACGAAGGGAGTACTAACAATATACAATGATAACTAGGTTGATAAATAAACATTGTAAATTAGGGAATGGCAAATCATGGAGCTCTGCGAGTAGGTGTCTTAAATAAATTATGACTTTTTTTTACGCAGTGGAAATCTTCGTAATGATAACAGTGCTTGAGGAGTAGCAACTGGATTATGTGGGATATTTAGCCACTTAAACGCCCGCTATAGTCATGCATCGGCATCACGGAAGGGCTGCGTGAACTCGATTTGAGCGACATCCGCTGCCTTTCCTTGTGCTAGGTTGGCTCGTAACCCATCATGGTTCAAGCCCTGTCGTGGCGGTGCGGCTCAGTAGCCTGGGGTGAACCCAGGCGAAGCCAATTGAACCGAGGGAGATGATCTTTGCACTCCTCTTATAAGAAGAGGGGGCTAAAGAGTGGGTGGAGGATCGCTCTTTGTACCCTCTAATAAGAAGAGGGAATCTAAGAGCAACAGGAAGTGGCGCTTTTGCGCATGGGGCAAGGAGTGAGGATGGGAATCTCACCCCATTGCACTATCCCATAGTTGGTGGGGTTATCCTGTAGTGCGGGACAACCCCATCTGTGGAGGTAGAGTCGGTCTCTAAGGGGTCTGACTATCCGTTGAGGTGTCCTGATGACCGGGGTCAGTAAGCTGTCTGCAGTAATCCCCATCTGCACAGCTGTGAACCATGGAAGAGCCTAATTTATTAAGCGCTGGGTGTTGGGGCTGCTGGGCCTGGTCGATTAACAATAAGGTATCGACGTGCCAGATAAGCTGGTTCGGCCCTTCCCCGCTCCCGTTCAGCCGTTTCCTTCCTAACCATGACGATCTCACAGAAGTGACTACAGCCCTCCATTCCGTATCCCCACCAAGCATAGCTGCCACCACCGCTCTCAAAACGAGTTTGAAAACCAAAACCAAATTTGACGATCAGCCTCCCAAGCAGGACATGCGTGGAGCGTATATTGAGCAGTATCATGACTGGTTTAACTCACAATAAAGACAACTTTACTGTGAATTAACTATCTTCCATAGAAAGTATCGGAAGCTCCCGTGTCTCGTCAGTACCTGGGTTAAATCGACAAGTTACTCACCGTTTACTTCTCATCCAGAACTCAAAGGTCGACAAAATTGCTTCAACGACTCTTTTACGTGCATAAAGCTCTTCGCAGAGTCGAGCACGCCACGTCGCCAACGCCCTGTCTTGTTGCTGTCGTTTGATCGCGTTGATAGACACATAAGTATAGTGTTACGTGTGATAGACAATTTCGTAATTTCTTATATCGGTTGCTTGAAGTTGCATGGAATGCGGCATCAAGGCCAAAAACCTCACGGGGGCATCTGATATGCAGCTTTAATAAAGACGTCTTGTTGTACCCACGTCGTTGAATGTGCGGTTGGACGGATCAACCCTTCATACTTTAACGAGGAACGTGAAAGTCTATGCTAAGAGAGAGTGCATGCCTAAATATGCAGGAACTGTTAGTACCCTCCTTCCGAGGTACCGCAGTAGGCTAATACTAGTGCTTTGTATGTCAGTTAACCCAGTATTAGTTTGTTAGTTAATGTCTAGGCGGTATTTAAAGTAAAGTACATCGAGCTAAGAAATGGCTTCGCAGTAGAACATATGTGTGCAACAGAGACGACACTAGTTGGCCGACAGCTGTGCAGCTCTTGCATTATTTATTAACACTATCCCGTATTCCTATTGAGCTCGATATTTATGTGTACGGTTTATTCACGTTGGGCCGCGGCAGCAGCGAGATAAATAAAACATAATTGTGAAGATTACAATTTGTTCTCGGTCATTATATCTTTAAATTATCGAGCTATACTACAGTTATGATTCTTCGTTTGTCCCCCTTTACAATGTGTTTTACCTTCCCATTAATTAGGTGTTAACTATCACATAGTATGTAGTTTATAACATATTCTCATCCAATGCGTCCCGCTATAAACCTACAAATTAATTATAACTATTTCAAGATGGCAAAACTGCAAAATATAACAACTTAGATTTAACATGTTGCAAATAAAATCTGTTACTGGCCAGCGTATCATTGCTAAGTCTTCGAGTTTTTCAATTTCGATCTTTAAATTAATGTTTTAAACATTTAATGTTGTAATTATTTTAAACTAAATTTTCGATTAAATATCTTTCTGTTTCGAAACACATCGATATATTTAATAATATAAAGAGCGTTAGAAACCTTTATAAAATACATAGCTTGGAATAATAAAGCATATAAAGTTGCGAAACATTAAAAGATAAGCGAAAAACGGATTAATATACAAAATTACAGACAAAAAAACAGAGTACGTCTCGACCACAGTCGAATAACAAACGTCACTATTGAATAGTATAACAAATAATAATAGAATATATATAATATAATTGTACATTGGTAGTGACGACATATTTTATAATATCTAAACATATGATAAAACAGTAGAAAAAGGTCTGTACACTAAATACAAACAATGAAATAAAAAATAGTGTGGTAGGAAAACAGTAGTTAAGAAAAAGTAAAGGAAAAAAATGTCTGTTTGAGCACGCTAATCTTTGGAGTTAATGGCCAGATTTGACGGAAACTTTTTTATTGTATAGTTTCTGAGCTGGCCAAATAGGGTGTAGTAAGAAGTGCACGCACGAAGTCGAGGGCACGAACTAGTATCGTATAAAAAGCCAGCTTCCACAATTAATTAGCAGCTCTGTTTTATCGGTAATCCCCATCATAGCTCAATTTAGGTGATTGATGCCCGAAGTAAAATCCCTACTCGTGCTCTGGCGGATAGTACCTAATTCGTATTGACAATGAAATCGATATTGAACAAATTGAGCGGAAGAACAATATTTATAAGTGAAGTAAAGTGGCAATGGGCACATGGCTCGCGGAACCGGTAACCATTGGGGAAGAAAGGATCTCGAAATGCGGCCCCGCACAGGAAGACGGAGCGTGGGACGACCTCCAAAACGATGGGCAGACGACTTGGTTAAGGCAGCGGAGAGCCGCTGGATGCAGGTGGCTCGTGACCGTGACCTGTGGCGCTCTGTGGGGGAGGCCTGTGTCCGGTGGACGTCGTGTGGCTGATAATGATGATGATGATTATTATTATTTTTATAGTATATAGCAAACGAGCAATCGGAGCCTTTTTACGACTACCGACACCCATTAACATCCGAATAATTACTATGCTCATGCGTTGTCTCCGTTTCAATGGCCCTTCCAATGGGCTACCGTCTACTTACAAACCACACGGAACACGACCATTTTTATTGAATAAGGGGAGAAACGAGCAATCGGAGCCTTTTCACGACTACCGATGCCCATGAACATCCACATAATTACTATACCAATGCGTTGCTCGCCTTCCCCACCACCCAATGGGCCACCGGATAGACACAAACCGCACGAAATGCGACACTGAAGATCACTTTACGGTGGTAATATGTGAGCGAAAGGTACCCCCCCGGTCGTGCCGATCCAATTCCGTTGCATTGGTGGATGTAGTATCATAACGCGATACCATAGTAATTTCGCGCGTTTCGTGAGAGCAAGAGGTGCCTAGAAGTGCCTCTACATTTCCTCTTAGTAATGTTACTGTGCCTCTATCTATACAACGGTTTCATAATAGGGCGTAACTGCACCGAAAGCTACAAATTCAGGTCATAAAGTTATAAATAATTGACACAATAGAAACCCACAGTACATCATTTACTAAGGTATACGACACACTTACGACGTAATGCTTCATAAATTTTTATTCTGCGTTAGACAGAAGGGACTTCAATAAAGTGGATTTTATTGGCGAATTCAATCGTGATTTTATAGTGATCGCTCCTGCTAATACACACAGGGTGTGTCGCGAATATGTTGCATTATGAAAAACAAACGTTGTTGGTTTACGTGAGGTACGCTAGCTGCATTGCAGTCATATCAGGTCGGAATCATTCTATAACGAGATGACGCGAAGTTAATGAACTTCGCGTCATCTCGATAGATTATCGCATTTCATGGTAAGCGCCAACGGTTTTCTTTTCGCTGGGAAATGCATTTGCGTACTGCCATCGGTCCTCGGTGGGAACCGATGGGTTGTGTGGTACTCGTGGCTAAGCTGAATACCCAGTAAAATCCCCCGGGTGCCATCGACCACGTGTACGAAGTATGCCCCGGATATATCAGCAACATGGCACCGCGACGACTGGCTAAGCGCTGACAGTAACTTTATTAAATAAATAACGTATAAATATATTGTAAGTGACATAGACCTTTTATACATTGTAGCAAATTACGAAAATTTATGGGTCTCAGTAGTCACCAAAAGCCTACTGTTTGTTTTCCCTCTTACGTTATGAAAGCCTGTAACGGTTGTATTTTGCTACCAAGATGATGCATTTAAATCTCCGAACGCCATCATTTTGTTCGTTTTTGAAGTTTTGCACACACCAGATTCAGAGAATTGGTGAGCAGTGACTAGGCGTCGCTATGGACTACGCGTTTCCTAAACTGCGAGGTGCGCCTGACACCTAGCAAATAACATGCTGGCAAGTGTATTTCCGTTTCCGAAGGATCTGGGAGCTGGCAACGCCTCCATGGTCGACGTGGATATTTTCTTGTGTTTGAGCTTGGAGAGCGGCTAAGCCTGGGTAATGTGTCCCTTTTAAACGGCCATTTAATATAAATGAAGTTAGCAGCAGGAGCTCAAATTGTTCGCGACTCCTGCTTTATTGGAGGTATTGTATATTCCTAGACTATTAACTCTGGTAATGGATGAAGCTCAGTTATTGGCAGACGAAAGGGCGATAATATTCCAGCACGATGGTTGTCCCGCTCATTACTCCGTGGCTGTAAGAAAACACTTAGAAAACTCTTTTCCGGATAATTGGATTGACAGAGGTGGACCCATGCCTTGGCCTGCTCGCTCGCCCGATTTAACTCCTTTAGATTTTTTCGTTTGGGGGCGAGCCAATGAGCTCATTTACAATGGAAATGAAATTAATACCAAAGAAGAATTAATACAAAAATACAAATAGCTTTCGAAACAATCAAGGAAGAGATAATATTAAAAATTACAACTACTGAAGTAAGAAGGAAGGCTCGCGTGTGTGTGTGCTTTTCTAAAAATTGAACGTTTTCTACCTTCGTTTGGTTTAAGTAGCCTATCTCCGAAGGTATGATACCTACTTGCATGAATGATACCTCAAATAAAAGTGAAATAGTCAAGCATGTTTTTAAAATGATTTGATCAACCAAGACAAGTTTTTTTTTAATGTCTTTGAAAAACCACATTATTCCAATTTAAAAAAAAATAAAGTCAAACTTATTTTTTTCTTCTGAAGGTACAGACACTTGAAAGTAATTTAATAAGATGGGATAGGATAGATAACTGGATAGATAACTTGCTACTTACTGTTACAAAATTACTAGCACCACTCGACTGTCCAATTTTGGTGTTTCTTGAAAAAAATCTTAAAAAATTGTCAATAAAAAACGATCATCATTAGGCTCAAAATTATCTAAATGACCTAGGCTACCACCTCGAGACTTTGCACCTCACTATCAAGCATCTGCATATATCACGTCTGGGCCGAATATGATTCTGTACTGAAAGTTGTGCATGAAACTTACGTGCAGTAAAACGTTGCGCTATTGTTACGGCCGGTTACTTTTTCATAAATTTTAATCTCATATTTTTTTCGTACCGCGCACATTTTATTTTTTATAAATAAACAACTGTTCAAAGTGGTGATTTATTACAAAAGCGCATAACGCTGGTTTACTTTCGAGATTTTAAGTTAATTCTTAATAATCCTTTTATGGGATTCGCCTACCGTGACACACGTATGAATTTCGGATTTTCTTCCAAAGCTGACATTTTGAGATACTTTCAGGACAAACACGCCTCTATACTCGTATGGCTTGTTGGCTATTAATTGGAAATTTGGGATATTACTAAATAGGTCAGTGTGGAGAAATAATAAATAGGTCAGTGTGGAGAAATAATAAATAGGTCAGTGTGGAGAAATAATAAATAGGTCAGTGTGGAGAAATAATAAATAGGTCTGTGTGGAGAAATAATAAATAGGTCGGTGTGGAGAAATAATAAATAGGTCAGTGTGGAGAAGTAATAAATAGGTCAATGTGGAGAAATAATAAATAGGTCGGTGTGGAGAAATAATAAATAGGTCAGTGTGGAGAAATAATAAATAGGTCAGTGTGCAGAAATAATAAATAGGTCAGTGTGGAGAAATAATAAATAGGTCAGTGTGGAGAAATAATAAAGCTGATATTGGCATTTGTATCCTAAATCACTGGCCAACGGGGTGATGATCCGTTGACCAGACCGTCGTTATTTTATAAAAACTGAAATTTAATCAGAAGATAGTATATTTAAGGCAGTAAATTTATAAGTAGTAGTAAGGAATTCTAAAAATTCATCAATTATCATTTACCCGACTTTACGCCTCATTTTATATACCGCACACTTTATATGCTAAAGACGAGTGAACTCCGAAAAGCAGGCAAGAGACTATAGAGATAGGAACTATAGATCATTGTTGTCGTCATTATTATCAGCGCTTATCGGTCCACTGCTGGACATAGGCCTCTTCCAATGAACGCCAAGACGATCGATCTCCTGCTACTCGCATCCATCCTATAAAACTATCTAGTTTTATAATTAAACACTAATTTTGATGATGGCGAAGGTGAAGTAAAACAGAAGATGTGTATTATAGTCAATTCCAATGGAATTGCCTTAAGAATTTATCTTTGAGAAACGATACTTAAGACATGTGTATAACAACAGCACGGATGGTTAAGAAAACAATTGAAGAACAATATTCTACAATTTGCAGTCAGTTACAAGTGAAATGAGGGCTGGAGAACAATGCTTGTTATTAGTGTCTGCCATCTACTACCAGCTTTCTTTAATCAAGAGCTCCCCGCTTTGTGCTCTTCCATAGGAACTCGTAATTGCTTCATTATTAGACCTTAGATTTTAATATAAGTTAGAACAGAAGTTCTTTCTGAAAATGTTAAAGTCTGAATTCAAAATGGACGGAGCTTTTTTCATTTCGTCGTAAATGACTTTAAATGAGTGCTTCAAATGGTAAACAATTCAATAATAAAATATGTATTGTATTTTCTGATGTCTTTGTCATCATCATCATCATTATCAGCCCTTATGACCACTGTCCACTGCTGGACATACGCTGCTCTCAATGAACGCCAAGACGACCGATCTCCTGCTACTCGCATCATTCCCGGACCGACTACCGCACGGAGATCGTCTTCCCACCTGGTGAACGGTCGACCAACACTTCGTTTTCCTAAACGGCCTCCACTCCAGAACCTTACTGGCCCAACTGCCATCGGTGAACACAATTAAACATTTCTTGACTTTGTTTATTTAAAGCCGTTATGTTGTTTCTTTTTCTTTCGGAAGGACCCAGTAATGACGGAATTAGCTTTTGCCATTTGCAAGTGTCAAACAGTTTGACGAACATCCACGACATTTTTTGTACTCTCGCTTTGAGAGACGAAATCGGAGTTATTAGATTTCTTTTGTTATTTTGCTTATTCTTATTACACCCTGGCGATCCATCCAGGCTTCGCTTAGATGCTGTGGCATTTTTAAAGAGCTGTACAAAATTTTTTCTTAGGCCTTTGAAATTTTTACTTTCACGTAATTTATTATTCATGTATTTAGTTACTACTCTTGCAATTAACATGTCCATTTAGAAGACTCCAGGGGCTAGGAAGGAAACCTCACTTCTTTTTTATAGTATAGCGGGGCAATCGGAGCCTTTTTACGGCTACCGACGCCCATGAACACCTGTATAAATACTATGCCGACGCGTTGGTCGTTTTTCCTCCTCCCCCCAATGAGCCACCGGCTTTGGTGCAGGTAGCGCCCCTAATCACTTGGGACAAAAATCGACACACGCCTCTATATAAATATAACGAAGTTTGTTTATTTGTTTATTTGATCAGTCAAATCTCGGGAACTACAAGTTGAACAATGATGACATGACGACATCACCAATAGGATTGGAGTTACACATTTAAAACCGCGTTGCACCACTCGTTTACTATATACGTATGTCATTTAATACGAATCTCATCACGTACGTGGCATATCATTCATGCGGTCCCTTCCGTTGACAGATGGACGGGCAGACGAGGAGAGTACATTCAATGATGCACTCCGCACTGTTACCGACGCCATAACCAATTATTATTAAACGTAATTTATAAAAGGCACGTTGCTGTAATAAAGAAATAATAACGCTGTTATGAGTTGTGGCGGGGAGGGGACGAGGGAAACACATATGCATAACAATTACGCGGATGCTTACAGGCGTCGGTAGTCATCAAGTGGCTCTGGCTCTTCTCCTTTGTCCCCCGATAATATGTTTTAAAAATACAGCGTATGGAAATGAAATATACATTACTAATAATCAACTTGCATGGATTGTATTGAAATTTCACTATTAACAGAATGAAATATGTGTAAGTAATTCTAAAAAAATTAAATTTACTGTCGTTTTTTTTTTTTGATAATTTATAGAAAAATAAAAGTGACATAAATAGAACAGAAAATGTTTAATAATAATATATATAAAAATATCGTAAGCATTGTCAGGAAACTCATATATGTATAAACCTACAATATAAACTACCATATATCTGCCTACCCCATTAGGGAGTTGGCGTGAGGATGTGTTGTTGTTGTTATTTGATAGAAACTGGACAAAAAATACGCAGTACCGGAGAAAATGGCGTGACAGAGGTGCCTCTTCTCCATCACGTCACATACCAATCAAGTTTTTATATATAACGTGGCAAACGAGAAATCAGAAGCAATTTGACGACTACCGACGCCCATGTACATCCGCACTATCGTTGTCATGCAAATGCATTGCCCTCATCTCCACCTCTTCTCCAATAGGCCACAGAGTGGGCACAAAAGTGTCATCGTAGATGTCACTTTACGGTGGTGTCCTGTGAGCGAGAGGTACCTCCACGGTCGTGCTGGCCAAATGCCGCTGCAATCCAGCATGGCACCTCTAACTGGTGCAGGTTCAGCAATGGGAAGCTTACAATTTATGGCTGAATAAGTAAGGTAGTAGTTATCTTTACATAGCAATTAACATTCGATGCGTTTCCCACCTTCTCTCCGTCGGGGGAATGCTCACGAAGCGACGCGGCGCAGTTATTAATATAACAGGTTATTGGCACTAAAGATATTTGTATCGTATCTCTGTTAACGCCTTAATCCCCTGCCAACTATAACCTCAACAGATGCTAGAACTCATTACTTGCTTTTCCGCCCGGCGAACTCATTAAATCTTCTAATGACTTGATACGACGAAGGGAGTTTAAGACATGAGTTTGTTCTTCTTAAAGTCCGGCAGCGCAACCTCTGGAGCTGCGGATGTGTTTTGGCATCGTTGGCCACATACTTCATCTATGTAAAATGGTGGGTCCATTTTGATTGAAAAATATTTTTTAACAAAAAGTGTATGTTACATCTCCAACACACGACTAGAGTTCAGAAAAACATAAAATAGAATCCACGCCATTTTCCACCATTTTTTTTGTTGACGCATTTTACACGCCCTCTCTGGCCCTGGGTGCGCTCCAGGGGTGTATGGAGCTGGCGGCACATCGTACTGGCGAATACACACAAAAAATCACCGCGGGTGCCGTCAGTGCCGCCTTTGATGAAGTGCCCGGAACAATAGATAATCAGGGCACTTCGACGGCTAGTCCTCCCCCTAAGGGACCGACGCCACCTCCACAGATGGGTTTGTCCCGCACCACAGGACAACCCCACCAACTTTGGGACAGTGCAATGGCGTGCGATTGCCATCCTCGCCCCTAGCCCCGTCCGCAAAAGCGCCGGCTTCTTTGGCCTTTTTGTCCCCACTTACCTTAACCCTCGTACGCGCCGCCTAGTTCAATTAGCTTCGCCCAATGTGTCTGGGTTCACCCCAGACTACTGAGCCCCACCGCCACGACAAGGCTTGAACAATTACTAGGCCGTGTTGACGTCGATAATGAGCCCTCATCCATATGGGGTACTTTTTATGATTCTGAAGTGGAAAGTGCGAAAGTAGCACATCAGCGTGGTAGTAGCGTTACGTCCTGCGTTAGTGTTTCACACGA
The DNA here is from genome assembly GCA_017140195.1 of Eumaeus atala. Classification (NCBI taxonomy): domain Eukaryota; kingdom Metazoa; phylum Arthropoda; class Insecta; order Lepidoptera; family Lycaenidae; genus Eumaeus; species Eumaeus atala. The sequence continues at coordinate 643,450 of JAFELO010000652.1, read as the reverse complement.
TTTTGTTCCTTATATGTTTTTCATACCGGGGGTCTTAAATATCGAGTAGACTAGAGTTCAGTAGGCTGAAACAAGAAAGTAAAACAAAAGAGAAAAAGTTGTTTCATTATAAGGGCAAATGACCGGATTCGAAGATCACCGACGCCTATAGACGCAATTATCATGCAGATGTGTTGCCATTTCATCAGATGGGCCACCGGAAACTCACCAATTCACTCGATACGCGACAACGTAACACTTTACGGCGGTATTATTTAAGCGGAAGCTACTTTAAGAAGTACTACCAAGGGGTCGTGCCGGCCTAATTCTGCTGCAATGCAGCGTGGCACTAATAGTTCTTTACGGTAGAATTACTTGAGTGAGAGATAACTCCGTGGTCGTAACGGCGCAATTCCACTGTAATGCAGCATGGCACTGCTGAACGTTACATCAAAGATATGACATTTTTTAAACAACAATCAATAAATGTACATTAAAATATTGAAATAACGAAATGTGTTCGTACCAGACGGGACAGCTCCGTCAAAACTTTTATTTGCATTAAACTTTACCAATATACGAACAAAAAGTGTTTTCTTTTAATACAGCCTGCGGCGGAAGTGAGAGATTGTGATTGTACTTTTAAATATATCACCTCATCCAAGGATACAAACCAAAAGCTATTGAGTGTAGAAATGGGATTCTTCTACTTATATAACAACAAACTTTACAAACTAATTTCTTAATTTGGTTCATATATGTGAAATCTAGTTTTAAAAACTAGATGTTAAAAAAATTGTACAATGCCCATTGCCACAGGAGTTCAACGGAGTATCGAACCCCCTCTTTTCCCGCTTATGGGAAGATACCAATTTATTTTTGGGCGAGCCCTATAGTAATTATAAAAAGGGTTTGATGACATTACAATAAAACTACTTTTACGGATTTTATCGTGGTTTATTAAATTATTTATGTAGCCCGACGTTTCAGAAGCTTTACAGCAACAATGGTCACGGGTGGACTCAAGACATCAATAGGGTTTGATAACGATGGCGACTTTAGTACTTCGGTTACTTTAGTATCCATCGTAATCTATATTTATAATGGCATTGCTTCAGTGTACCATTACACTGTGGAGCTCTTTCAGTTGATATGTTGCAATATGATTTTATAACGAATACTCGTGACATCACGCGCTGTAAGGTATGATTGAATGGACGTACGGTAAGCAAGGGTTTACCTATTCTGAACATTTTCTGCACAAACCGAGTGCGCTCTTTTTAATCAAAAACTGTTGTAATCATTCATTGCGTTTAGTTGTATTGTTAGTAATACATTCCTGGATTATAATAACAACTAGAAATCGAAGAATAGATGCCCATTAATATCCACATATTCAGATGCGTTACTCTTAAAGCGTCTCTCATGTGAGCAAAAGCCTCACCTCGACGGTCATGCCAAATTAATTCGGCTCCATTTGTAGTATGACACTACCTCTTACTAATATAACGGTAATAACACGTTGTTACATCACAATTTGAGCGCTTATAGAAAACAAAAATTTGGAGAAACTTGTATTTGACAAGTGTCAGAAAATACAATATACATCAAAATTTGTTCTTTAACCAATTTCGTCCAAATAAAAGTGATATTTTAAACATATTCAATTACGACAGTGTAGGATATATAACAGTGCATAAGTGCACTCTCTATTTTCCTTTGGTTACATTCCGATTTGCTAGACGACTGGTGAGACATACCGAAGGCAACGTATTCAAGTCAGCAGAAATTGTCTCGGAAACACATGAATGTAACGGCGCTTATTCCTGACGGATATTTATTTTATTATTGAAAAATCCCAGTAACACTTTAGATCCAACCGGAAATCGTACCCGTGACTCGTAATCGACGATTCAGCATTCTCACTACTTGTCCAACGAGTCGCACTCGTTAAAAGTAATGACGAGCTTAACGGAAAACCTTCTTAGCTACGATTTTGCGTTGATAACCAAATTCAAAGAAGTGAAATTGTTGTTAGAAAATGAGACGAAACGTTATAAGTTAAAAGTATAAAATGGCGAAGTTCATGGCATTTGGAACAATAAAATTAATATTCAGCCTAATTATATTTCGTGGACCGAAAAAAAAGGTCCTTGGGTTGATTGTGAAATAAGTTTTTTCTTTATACTGTAACTTTTCGTTTAATTATCTAACGTTTCCCCTTTCTCTCTGATTTAACAGCCCTCACATATGAAGTGTATTTAGAGCTGGCAACGCGGGTTTTGCGCTAATTCGGAACACAAACGCTGCACTCGGGAACGCTACGTGGGGAGTGTAACAAAGAAGTTTGCACCGCCCGCCCTGTCGCTTTAGAATTATCCCCAAACAGCTGACGCTGCTTTATGTTCACACTTCTGATACGCGATCCCTTTCATAGGATTTATGTTCAAAACTGAAAACTACGTCTTTATTTTTATTTTATTAAACCACTACCTTTGGCCGTGACGGACAGACTAGAAATTTCATCCTATTATTAAGCATACTTAATAATAGGATTAAATTTCTAGTCTGCTTTTGGTTTGATCGTGGCCAATTGGATGGGAGGAAAAGAAGGGCAACGCATCGGCATAGTAACTATGTGGATGTTCATGGGCGGCGCTAGTCGTAAACATTCTATTAATAAAAAAATGGCTGGCAGAGGCACATTTTAAAAGGCACACACACACACACTAACTAATATTTGTCTAGAAGCTACTATATGCCATAATAATTTACTCAGTTGTATCCAATATACTCGTAAATAAAAACCGCTTTTGTAAGTAGCAGTACTATAACGGTTAAAATAAAAAACCATTTCCAACAAAATATTATGTTGGCCTCTTAAAATATTCGTAACACCTATCTATAACCAAATTAAATAATACTTAGGTAAACTTAAAACTTAAACGTCGAGCTTGCAAAAAAATATATATAAACCATAGATAAGTAAACCGTGACAAAATCCATAAAAATAGTTTTATTGTAATACTCAATTTAATTGAATCCATGATATAAGATGAATATGTAGATGATTAAATCATTCAAATTCAGGTCTGTTAAATAGATTAACCGTTTCATGTTAATCAAATCGCTTTTGAGATTTAAATGTAACAATAGATCCCTGAATGGATAATAGTAAACGTCCTCTAATTTATTCCCTCTGTGTCGGTGAGATGCGAGGATACGATCAGTTTATATCAACAATCCCGCCTTCTACGTCTGAAGCTTTCGCTTGATCAAAGATCTTAATATATATACCTTTATACATTTTGTGGCTTCGTTTTTTTAAAGCCACAATGTATTGAAGTAATATTTGATAAATGCTTAGCAAAAAAAAAAAACACCATTTATTACTTAAAAAACCTTTTGCTTATAAACGTAAGTATATTTGTATGTAAGTACGTATGTATGTATGCATGTATATAGATTTTCTGGTCCCTCCTACAGCTTGTATGGCTTGGCAGCTTGAAGTCGATTTTTTTTTTCGTACCAAACACATCAAGGTATCCAAGTGTAGGGTTTTAACATAAAAAAATTTGTTCTTATTCACTTCATTTATTATTTCTCAATACAGCATTACCGTCGCTAAAATATCTTTGTTTAATTATGAAGTGTGTATACTGTGAGTCGTCAGCAGATTGGGAAGAAGGAGGAAGATGGGGTGAAGCAGAGCAACGCATTTACTTATGCGTATCTAACTGACAGCGGATTTCACCAAATGGTTCTGATTGCTCAATTGCCACCCTACACTGTAAAAAAAAAACAGGTACCGTCACAACTGTGGCGGCTCAATACCAATTAACTAACCTGATGAGATCACACGTCACATTCTCCCTAGTTGACGCCACAACACATTAGGTGTCGATTGACTAGGTCCTGTGTGTTAAACAATTCTATTTATATACTCACCTGGCATTGTGGTTTCGGTCTAATTCCTGGAAATTTGATTGGCGTATTGTTCTTTGTAGTAGTAACTAGTAGGCTTTCTCCATTTATTTCATTTTTTATACTGTAGGGGGCAAACGTACCTCCGTGTACCTCTTTCCTCCTCCCTCCGATGGGCCATTTAGCACAAATAAATATCGATGCACTCGTATCGATGTCGTATATCGTATAATGCTATGGGCCAATCTTAGCAAGTTAATTCAAGCCGCAACCACCAGCTTAATGTGCATAGTTATTAAACAAACGCACGCAATACGTGTATTATCTTCATATGTTTGCTTATTAATTGAGCGATGAAATTACATCTGAAGTTCCTAATTTAAAAACAATAGAATATGATCTTTGATTCTTAATATGGAAAATATTTTTTTAATCATTTCTTTCAAAAAATATTTTTTTGTTTATCTTTCGAGAATGGTAGGCATAAAATACCTCATAAGAAGAAAAAGCAGGCAACTTTTATCTCAAAGTCATCAAAGTGATGAAGCGTTTTGTTGCCGCATCATTTACTTTCATAAAATATGTATTTTTTTTACATCTGAGTCGTAAAAATGGATTTTCCTAAAATTGTCACGTCTACCTGTCACTGCGTTCATTTATATCAACGTCAAAGTTTGCCTCCAAAAAATATTTTGCGACAACAATCTCAATTGATATTCAGAGTGAGATGGGCAACAAAATGTCACCTACGCATATATAATTATACGCTGTTTTATGTTATTTTTACCGTACATATTATATGTAGATATCATAATCAGATTTTCTCCATCTTAAATATATAATGTTAACAACATGATAATAATATTATGTGTTTAGTATGATCCTAAATCTTAATAATGGATCTTAACCTTAATAAAATGATTGAATAAGTTTAAACTACAGAAGTATTATTAAGATTTAATAGGAGTAAAACTACAATTGAAGAACTGTTCGGTGTTAGCTTTTCGGTCCCGATCTACTAGAGGTTAACCGCTATCTCTATGTACGTTCCGAAAATAGTGAAGACAGAAAACAGCACTATGTAATTAAAACACAAGCGGTATAACGATATTTTTAAAACATTCAATTTTATTGCTACGTGCTCTCCATATATGGATACTAATTTTGATGTGTGAACGTGCTACATGCTCCTCGTATATATTAATTATATTTGACGAAGTATACATTCGAATCAATATCGAATCCATCCAAATCGTAAAAAAAATACTTTTGTTAAATAGAGATAATTTGTTGTTATCGATCTGCCTATGAGTCCAGTGATAAATACAATCAAATTATAAACCAAGAATAACTTTTCACAGCCTCGATATTAAAGTAAGCACTTCTCATATTTTAACCTCCTACCTACCTTATTTTCTTTTAAAGTATATTCAAGTTTAATATTATAACAGGAAGTCATATAGCTTTATGACATAGCTGCCACGAGCTACTGCGTGGTGACACATGTGCTACGTATAGCATGTTTAATGACGTGACCTCATGTTCCGCCTTTCATAACTCCGTTAATGTAGTTCTCACCATGTTTATGACGCATATCGCTAAAGCATGTTGATGTCGCATGTCGTTGACTTATGTCGATCACACACATCTGACGCTTATGTCTGACTCGAACTTATAACATATAGTTTAGTTAGATAGTAGTAATTAAATAAGTAGTACTTGTAGCTGCTACAAGTATTTTGAAAATAATACCCTACTGTAGAAGTTTTTACTACTATCATTAGGTTATGTATATTATTGTTTACTCTTATAGATTTTTGTTTATATAGTATAGGGGGACAAACGAGAAATCTGAGCCTTTTTACGAATGCCGACGCCCATGAACATCCGCATAATTACTATTCCCATGCATTGCCATCCCCTCAAACTGGGGCATCGGCTACTTACAAACCGCAAGAAACGTAACACCGAAGATGTTCGTTTACGCCGTTATCATGTGAGCGAGACGTACCTCCACGGTCGTGCCGGCCCAATGCCGCGCAGCATGGCACTACATCGTACTGAATAATAGTGATACTGGTGCGATGTATTGCCCATATATGCCTTGTAGATACCCTTCACATATTATGTATTGTCCTCACCCAATGGACATCAACGCTGAACGGATGATAGTATCCAACCCAAGCCACTAAACGAAAATCGATATACCTTCAGAGAGGCTTATAAACAACAAAGCGTCTTGGTGAGTGGCCGGCCGCTCCACACAACCACGTTATCCCGCAGGTAATCTATTATACATTGTTCGTTGTCTGACCCTTTCCTACTTCAATACTTTTTACTGTCCTATGTTTTATAATATCGATATAAATCAATATCTAAACATATAGCAAAACAGTATATAATTACATAAAATATTGTGATGGTGTTAAGACAACTATAGAGGGTAGATAGTCAAGTTTCCGGGAGCGAGAAATAAATTTAAAAAACGACGTTCCCGGTTAACATGCAACATAATAAACACGCCTGTGAACATAAAATATGCTGTCTAAGCATACAGTTATAATAGGGATCGGTGGGGCTAATAGGGGGTTTGTATAATAATATCCGTTATTTATGGGACCAATTGGAGTGAAATTTTTTATTGTATTAAGACATACAATAAAAAATTTCACTCCGATAGGTCCATTAGCCTGTGAAACATATAGGGTAATAAAGTAATTACGCGAACGAAGTCGCGTGCAACAGCTATTTACAGTTATACACAATATTGATGCCTTAAGTTTTCACGAATGTTACTCACTAGATAATATAATAATATCTGTGGACTTAACACACCACGTTAGCCTAGCCCTGTGCTAAGTACCGTAAGGACTTGTGTTACAGGTACTAGAAATATATTTAATATTCTTATAGATTTAAGAGATATTATATAGTTAAGATTTTTATTATATAAATACATATATAAACATCCATGACCTAGGCGGGATTCGAACCCGCGACCTCTGTCACGATCACGATCCACTTGCATGCAATTATACATAATATTGTTTTTATCATGGATTTTTACTAGTTATTAAATATCATTTTTTATAGGTAAGGGGCCAACAACCAGGTGGTAAGTAACTACCGCCGTCCATAGACATCCGCATGTCCCGAGTTTATGCAGGCGCGTTGCCATTTTTTAAGATAGCTCTTTTCACAGAACATAAATCGTTCCCCTAGGCTATAGGTACGATGCGCTAGATAAATAGCGAAGCATAGCCAATTATTACTGTTCTTATTAAACCTTTCAATCATAAATACATGAAAAGTTACGAAAACATGAGCGAAATACATAAAACGCAATTTGTATCCATCGAATACTTATTAACGGCGATAGACTAGTGAAATGCTATCGTGTTCTCGGAAATTTCATCTCGTTTCGATCTATCTTTTCCTGTCACTCCTTACCGGAAAATTGCTGTATTGAATGCGTGTGTCAACAAAGTAACAATACAGCAAATATATTTGTGCCATAAGCGTGATAGCAATTAGGTACTTGCACAGCTCAAATTCAGAAGGAAATTGATATTATTGTGATTGTAATGTAGAGTATACATTACGTGTGTGTGTTTACGTCAGTTAAGAAGTCCCGAAAAAGATGTCTATGTCTGTATTCTAGATATCTATGTACACCTGTATTCTAGTTATCTGTGAATACCTGTATTCTAGTTATCTGTGAATACATGTATTCTAGTTATCCATTAATACCTGTATTCTAGTTATCTATGAATAACTGTATTCTAGTTATCTATGAATAACTGTATTCTAGTTATCTATGAATATATGTATTCTAGGTATCTGTATTCCAGATATCCATGAATATTTATATTCTGGTTATCTGCTAATATCTATATTCTGAATATCTACTAATATCTGTATTCTAAGTATCTATGAATATCTGTATTCTGAATATCTATGAATATCTGTACTGTGTTAAAACATTTCTGAAACGACGAAACTAAAGATCTTGAATAAAATGATATTTTTTTATAGAATAGGGGGCAAACGAACAATGGAAGCCTCCGTACGTCTATCGACGCTCATGCACATCCACATAATTACTATGCCAATGCGTTGCTCTCCTTTCGTTCCCCACTTCAAATGGGCCACCGGCTAACCCCACGACACTCAACAACGGAGATGTCACTTAGAGCGAGAGGTACTATGCATGGCCTCCTATGCAGCAATCATAGCATTTCCTCTTCCAATGCAACGGAATTGAGCCGGCACGACCGGGGAGGTAACTCTCGCTTACATAATACCGCACAGTAGAGCCTTTTTGATGACTATCAACACTTCTAAACAACTGACGAATGACGTCCATTAAGCCTATCTTCTCTCTATCATCACCATCAGCAGCAGCAGCAGCTGGAAGATATCCACCTCTGGACATAGGCATTCGCCAGCGGGAGCCGCAATTGTAAAGAATGCCTAACAAAAGTCAAATTAAACATAATGTACCACTTGAAATTTACAACATATATTTCAAATTCATTTCACTACGGTCAAATTACGACCATTGGGAGACATCTATTATGCAAATAAATATCTCTCGAAACCTTCTAGAATATTATCGAATCGAGATAAATGCTCCTTATAAATTGTAAGGTAAATATTTAAACGAGACCATTTTCAATTCCTTGCAACGCTATAAGTAAAATGCAAGTGCTGGTTATTATTAGATTTACAGAAAAATTCAATATAACTATACGGAGTGAAGCTTCTTTAGAAAAATGCATTCTATTTGTGTCCACTTTTCTTCAGAATGTTATTTTATTTCTATTGAATAAATTGTAATATTTACATAGAGGTGGGTGGAGTAAGTTCTTTTATTGAATTTCAAGGATGAGTGATATTATGCGGTAGTTACTTGGATATTTTTAATAAAGTTAGCAACCCGACATCAAATTGAAGAACAAAAACCCGCTGCTTAACAGATGTTATAGCACTCCGTGCGTTTGGTACGCATTTAACTCCCGTTACAGCTTGAGATAAATGGCTTGTTATTATAACATAACGTGCTTTGAACGCACGTAATTTACGCTGAAATGGGACTTTATGAATATATTCATACGGAGGTAGTTAAATAAA
>JAFELO010000652.1:617009-634282 GCA_017140195.1 Eumaeus atala | reverse complement strand
TTTACCTCCCCCCAATGGGCCACCGGCTACCCACAAACCGCACGAAATGTGAGACCGTAGATGTCACTTTACGGTATCAAGTGAGCGAGTGGTAACTCCCCGATGGTACCGACCCAATTCCGCTGCAATGCAGCACGGCACTACCTCTTACTGGATATACGACGGTCCTATGTAATCAGTACTACAATAATAACAAAAAAAAATACTGTTTCTGTACAAAGTAAACCCCACCGAATTACGTGTCCATATTTCAGAAAATATGATCGCCGTATGATCACAGACCCCGGGCACGTAACCACATGATGCGAATTTCAAAAAACAAGGTAAAATTTAAGGTACCTTTATTGTTTTTACATATTCGTATTCAGAATCGAATTTAGAACACGCTCTGAGATTTTGTTCTTAATATTAGAATTTTTACGTATTTTATTGTTACATTAGTATTTACATTTACTTTTTGTTAGATATTTTTGTATCTTCAGTTACTTCGTAACATGATATCCTTTATTATTTTTAATGAGGGACTCTGTCCCCCTCGCCAACTCCCGGCAGAGGCCCCACAATGAGGAAAAACCATAAGTTAATACACACTTACATATTCATGCCAGTTCCCTAATGGATTAGGAAGAGATAACCGAACACATATCACGATTCTTACATATTTGTCTCGTTCACCCTTCGGACAGTTCCCGTTGAATCTCATCATGTCAAAGTTACTTTCACCTGTACTTACTTCCTTCCATATTCGCATTGTATATCTGTTTTGTTAACCGTTAATCTGCTATTCTTTCTATATGTCCGAACCGGCTAATAGTGCTCTTTCTCATTTTTATACTAACATATTTCTTTCATACCGTAAGTGTACACTTCATTTTTATAGACGGGGTCGGTAACGTGATATCATTTTCGCAACGATCTCATCTCGACTGCGTTAATTGTGCTTTCATGCAATTTCTGACATACCCAATTACCAAACTCTCCATGCAATGATGTAAAGAAAACGCAAGGATCGCCCTACGTAGGGGATACATCATACATGCAATTATCTAACGCCAGTGTTTAAGCAAGCAAAAGGAAATTTTTCGATCGTGGGTTTATGTATATTATGTTTGGAATATGACACCTCCAAGGAGTGGCTATCAATGTTACGTAGATGTTAGTATATATAACATGCAGACAATGTTACTGCAATCCCATTCCTCACTCAATCGCGCTCACATTGCACACATTAATGCAACACCACATTCGATGACGTCACACGGGCAGTGATGAAAACCGCATTAGCAAGCTGCTCCCAGCTACAAATATGCGGCGCGCGACGTGGGCAGGTCGGGTCACGGGTTGGACGATGCAGGGCTTGATCGGCTGCGGTATGACGATAGAATAATTTAGAGCTGACCATTCATTAGCAAATAATCATATGTTATATGTAATACTTGTAATATTAAATTGGATTTGTTAGTGTCTTAGTATGAGTTAGAGCAATGACGCATTGGCATGAAGGAATCGTAAGCATTGTGTTGGTTTTTAATAGTATAGAGGGGTACACGAGCAATTGACTACTTTTAGACTGAAGCCCATGAACAGTTACATAATTATTATGTCAATGCGTTCCTCTTTTCGTAATCTTTCACATACCGCACGGAACGCGACACCGAAGGTTCCACTTTACGTCGGTATCAAGTGAGCGAGAGCAAGCGAGTGGGTTCATTTTAAGATAAAAACGAGTTGCGCAAACATTTATACCAATTAAGTGCAACAGAATAAGTTAGGCACTGTTTAGAGATTCTCGGTTACACAAAGCGCAGTATTAAAACATTGAAGTCTTAACTTGGCTACAATGTTGTAAAGAAAACTTCGCAACGAGCTACGCTCAGATCGTGTTACTCTAGCAACAATGTATCCCTTACACGTATTGTTAGCGAAACTAGATTCATCGCAGATATAGATTCCTTCAATCCTAATTCGAATCCTATAGATCTACGGTCCATCTTGTGTATGAGTACGGTAAGGTACCAGCCGGAGACGTACCTACCACCGTAAAAGCCGGATCTAAAATGTCGGGCCCCGAGATACAGGGGCTCCAAAGTGGTATAAAAATAACTAGACCGCTATCACAGCAAAAAACTTTGAAGTTTGTTTAGGTATTATACGAGCACAAACGTACTGCTTATGACTTTCCGGTGGGGTATTGGGCAGGAGAGTGACACACGTTTGCAATTAAATTATGAACTACACTAAGTCTATATGCGTCAGCTTTCATCTAGCGGACTATCATCCGCCCCTTATATTATACAGCATATTATTAAGGTCTCGCGGTGACGAAGCGTGATGGTCTATACCTTATAACCTTCTCTGACAAGTGGACTATCTAACACTAAATGAACCACTCGTGCCACCGAATGGCAGATAGCGTCAGACATCACAAATATGTCCGACTTCAAAATCGCAATAAGGAAAAAAAGTGTCATTTCTTTAACACAGAGCACACCTTTAGCCTTACAGTCAAAGATGACAGATATACTTTCTTTAAAAAGTTTTTGTAGCAAAAACATTATTGCTACAATAGGTATAGACTGTTTTATATATTTAATATAGTTATTTCAATGTTAGAAACGCAGACCTAGGCGGACCCGTGACGTCTGATAACACGCGGCCTAACGTGGCGGACGCTAACAACTGCGCCAGACTTATTGACAGCGATGATTAGTTCATAAAATACTCGCATGGTAAAAATGGAATTAACTGAAACGTGTGTTCGCTGCGGTTTGATGTTAAAAGCACTTTCGCCGTAATTATTGAATATATCACACATTCACTACATCAGCAATGAAGCCTGATTTTCGGCGTATGAAATAGTGCACATCGTAACATTTCATCAGCTACGTTCCTCTGGGTGGCATTGCATGAAGTTGGGTAATCAAATTCGCTTTTAATGACGGCGCGCGCTTGGTAATGTCAACATATTCATCTGCTATTAAGTTTATTTAAACACCAAGTCCTCACTGACGCTACGTATGTTGTAAAAGCGAATTTGCTGCAAATTGCAAGGAGTTAAATAAATTCGTTCGTTCACACAATTATTACTATGGATTTTTATTGAAAGTTTACCAAAAAAACAATATAATGACTTAAGAGTTTTGCTGTAATCAGAGTATTTTAAGTGATCATTTGTTTAGCCACTATAGACCATGGTTCAAGTCTTGTCGTGGTGGTGGGGCTTAGTAGTCTAGGGAGAACCCAGGCGAGTCCAATTGAACTGATGGGGGTCTTTGCACCCCTCTTATAAGAAGATGGGCCTTAAAGTTCAGGAGGAGGAATCGCTCTCGGCACCCCTCTTATAAGAAGAGGGGACCTAAAAGCAACAGGAGGTGGCGTTTTTGCGCACGGGGCAAGGAGCGAGGATGGGAACCTCACCCCGTTTCACTGTCTCAAAATAGGTGGGGTTGTCTTGTAGTACTCGGCAACCCCATCTGTGGAGGTGGAGTTGGTCCCTTAGGGGGCTGACTAGCCGTCGGGGTGCCATGATGATTGTTGTTCCGGGGCACCTCATCAAGGACGGCACTGATGGCACTCGCGGTGGTTTTTCGGGGTATTCGGCACTATCATGTGCCGCGAGTTCCACACACCACTGTACCCCACCCAGGGCCGGTTAAGGCGAGTAAATGCGTTTCCCCGCGTCAAAAGAAAATATAGATAGAGATAGCATGATAATGCGCTGACTCGTAGCGCTACATGTTGTTGTTGCTTCATAGTTTTCAATTTACACTTCTATCGGTAGTCCCCTTGACCGCACGTTTTTGTAATTTCTAGTGAAGTAATACAATGAACACTGAACTAGCACCGTGATACAAGAGCCAGTGATCAATATCGAAAATGCCATTTAATAACATACGACGGCAACTTATATAACATAAGTTTGCTCTGAGTTTCTACGTTAACTGGCGGGGTCACGTTCCTTTACGTGCTATAAACAACGTTACTAACTAACAAAGAGCATTTAAATTTACTTCTCTGTTGCAAGAACTGAAGTGAAACATAGTTTGACTTTAACGAGCCCCTAGTTACACATATACTAGTCTATACGAATATCATAAAGGTGAAGGAGCTTACTTGTTCTCAGGTACCACCGGTTCAGTTTAAAAATTCATTTAGTGTTAGATAGTCCATTTGTCAGAGAAGGTTATAAGCTATAGACCATCACGCTTCGTCACCGCGAGACCTTAATAATATGCTGTATAACATAAGGAGCGGACGATAGTCCACTGGATGAAAACTGACGCATATAGACTTAGTGTAATTCATAATTTAATTGCAAAAATGTGCCCTTCCACTCTCCTGCCCTATACCCCACCGGAAAGTCATAAGCCGCACGTTTATGCTCGTATAACACCGAAACAAACTTTAAAGTTTTTTGCTGTGATGGCGGTCTAGTTGTTTTTATATCACTTTGGAGCCCCTGTATGTCGGGGCCGGACATCTTAGATCCGGCTTATACGGTGGTAGGTACGTCTGTAGCTGGTACCTTACCGTACTCATACACAAGATGGACCGTAGCTCTATAGGATTCGAATAAGATACATTGTTACTAGAGTAACACGATCGAGCGAATCTCATTGTGAAGTTCTCTTTACAACGTTATAGCCAAATTATGACTTCAATGTTTTTATACTGTGCTTTGTGTTACCGAAATTCTCTTGACAGTACCTAACTTATTCCGTTGCACTTAATTGGTATATATGTTTGCACAACTCGCACTTTTTATTTCAAAACGAACCCAATTTTTTTGTAACTTATGTAACGGCACGACTTGGGAGGTACCTCTCGCTCACTTAATGCCGTCGTAAAGTGAAACTTTCGGTGTCGCGTTCCGAGAGGTATGTGAAAGTTTAGGAAAACAGGAACGCGTTGACATAATAATTATGCAACTGTTCATGGACATTGGTTTAGCCTCAAACTAATCAATTGCTCGTGTACCCCTCTATGCTATTAAAAACCAACACAATGCTTAGGAATGAACTCTTCACGGTTATTATATATACGCACACACCCACTTCATGCCAATGCGTCATTGCTGTAACTCACACTAAGACACTAACAAATCCAATTTAATAATACAACTAGTACATATAACATATGATTATTTGCTAATGAATGGTCAGCTCTAAATTATTCTATCGTCATACCGCAGCCGATCAAGCCCTGCATCGTCCAACCCGTGACCCGTCCTGCCCACGTCGCGCGCCGCATATTTGTAGCTGGTAGCAGCTTGCTAATGCGGTTTTCGTCACTGCCCGTGTGACGTCATCGAATGTGGTGTTGCATCAATATGTGCAATGTGAGCGCGATTGAGTAAAGAATGGGATTGCAGTAACATTGTCTACATGTTGTGGATACCAAGAACGACGTAGCATTGATAGCCACTCCTTGTAAGTGTCGTACTCTATACATAATATACACAAAAAGCGACGATCGTATGGTGTATCCTGTACCCCGGGCAATCCACTGTGGGCTACCTTTAATTATACATTTTGTCTTTTCGGGATTTAGGTGCAGACCATAGCCTTTACTCGACTGTAGTATGCTATCAAGATCGTCTTTGTTTTGTCTAATAGCATTTGAGATATTTAACAGAGGAGTAAGAAGAAATGTTTTGACAGGTAGTATTTATAAATATAGAAAAGAGAATAAACTTGCGTGAACGTGTTGAGTAGGCTTATCAAAGATGCAGACAACTTAATTAGAGAAAGGCTCGCTAGAATATTAAAGTGCAAATAAAAAGTAGAAATGTGTAATAAAGGAATTACAGTAACGCTAAGTGATTATATTATCTACCTTTGATCGAGCTTCTCGGCCGCCTGGACTCCTTCGGCGCAGTGTTACAATTAGTTTGATGGCTTTTGAGGTCCAGAGCCATAGCTGCAGGAACGGGGATAGATTTCAGCTCAACCAATGAAGTAGCACGATGACGAGATCCATCAGGAGCATGACGAAGATAGGTACATTTCTAGTCCAGGAATTTGAAACGTCAAAAATTTTCTTGGCGGCCAAGAAAGTAATGGCGACCTTTGTTGAGAAGTTCTAATATTGTCTCTTACGGGAGTGCTTTGGAACTTGGTTTTACCAGTATAGGCCGAGGAATATCATATTTTTTTATAAATTGTATCTGCCGTTGTAGGTAGCTGACAGTTAATTGGGAAAATCTTCCACTGGGAGAATCTTCCGAATATTTTGGGTGGGTGATCTATAAGTACAACGGCCAAAAGCTTAGGCATTCACTTGGACCAAATTTTATCGTGGAGTGTACAACTCGAAGATGTACGGAAAAAATGTTTGGTGCTGCAGTTTCCATTCGACGTCTCAGTAATTTACTCCCAATTCCCTTAAAAATATCTCTTGCAGAGACATTATTACTGCCCATCTTAGACTATGCCGATGTGTGTTATTGTGACCTCAATGAGGACCTTCTTTCAGTGTTACAACGAAAACAAAATATCTGTATTCGGTTATTTTTGGGATTTGCAAATACGACCATATATCTGAGTATCGGAATAAACTAAACTGGCTTAACATCAGATCGAAACTCCCACACCTTCTGTTTAATGTCCTCTTTAATCCACCTTCTCCTTCATACTTAAAAGAAAAGTTTTCTTACCTTAGCGACAACACGTCGACTCTTCGTTCTTCAAATAAATTAAATCTGTCCTTTCCTATACGTAAAACGACTTTCTTTAAGTTCTCCTGTGCGGAGTTAGCTATCTCATTATAGAACTCTTTGCCTATAACGGCACAGAACTCGCAATCCATAATAATATTTTAAAAGCGCCTCAAGGAACACAACCTGTCCTTTGCTAGCTCGTAATTCACTATTGCTCACATTGTTGTATTTGCTGTTTTTATCGTTATTGTTTATACTATTCATAATTACAATAGTTGTTGTTTACAATGTATATATTATGTATGTATGCATATATGTATATTTCATGTAGGGATTTAAAAACTTTAACATATACTTATAAAGTCACAGTATATTTCAATTTATTTAAAATATTCATATTTATTAACATTCGTGTCTTCCAGAAAAGTAAAATTTGACAGAAACAATGTACAAAGTAGCAACCTTGTTTGTGTACATTGTTTCTGTCAGATTTTGGTTGTCTGGAAGAGACCGCTTGGAGCGATAAGCACACGTTGCTTGTTAATAAGAGAATTTTTTGTAATACTATTTGGTATATGATCGTATCATTATCACCCTTGAAAGTTACTTTGCCGTCAGGATGTAAAGTTTGATCGTATAACTTTAATGAACTTAACTTATCTCAAAACTTCGTAACTTAAGAGCTAAAGTAATAATTATGTAACTTTACGGTTTTTATGAGCATATAATTTAATATCTAATCCTATCAATAACATAAAAGTTCCACATTTTTATAATATTTAAGCAGAAACAACTGTTGAAAACCACAAGGGCTACAGAATTACAAACAATATTACAAGAAGCACGACTATCAATCCAGAGATGTAGATCAAAATTTGAGGTTGTTATATCATATCACGGCTATATAAACCCCCACCCCTCCTCTTAAACAACAAACCAAGATTCATGACCACGACAGCTTAAATCAAGAATCTCACGAAAGAGATGATGATCATAGAATGTTGATGAGAATAGATAATAGAATATTTCATGGTCACTCAAATGTCAACCAGCTTTATACTAAAGTGAACCATCTCCTAATGGGCTCATGGCTTCCAAGCTGCGATACAGACACGCATTTACTATATGAGCTGCCATATTTATAACGCGAGGGGAGTTATGAGTCTCGATTTTCACGCCTACGGCTTTTGCGTCACCAGTTCAAAAGCGACGACATTAGTTTTGTAAGAAAATATAAGTAATGACATTTCTTAGTTTTTTTTGTGATCTGTTGTCGTATAAGTGTAGCTTGTTTTTTGTATATGAGCACGGCCTATAGATTAATTAGGAGAATAATATTTTATTTACATAAATATTTAATTTCAATGGTCAAGAAACAATGACACAGTGCATTTCAATCATAAGGTTTAATGAAAATTAACTTTTTACAATTAAAACTAATTTTTTTTTATAAATACATTCCAGTGTGTTGCGATTAGATTAGTCGAGTCGGAAGGAATATAATTAAAATAGGATAATTTATTCAATGAAAAATAAATCGGTTAAAATATTATTCTTTATGAATTTATAAAAACTTTAATTTTAACATTAAATAGGCTAAATGTAATACAATTCCATTTACACATATTAACTTTTTTTGTAACATTACCTGCACACACATTAAAAATAAATTAATTGGGAAAGTATAAAAACATACATACGTTTAACAACTTGTTAACACAAAGTCAATTTATTTTAGTTGGATTATTCTACCACAGGGAGGCCAATAAACAGGCGTAGCCTTTCGATGAAGACGGACGTCCATAAACATCTGCAAAGGGATTATTTAGATGCCCCACTACCTCCCGCAAGGGCATCAGAAACTCACACACATAGGGATCTCCTCGGTCGTGCTGCTTCAATTCTGCTTCAATCCCGAATAGCACTGCATCTTACTACTACTGAAGTAAAGTAAGTAGCAGTGAATAACTTACCAATGTTGTGGATTAAGTACAGCAATCAGCGTGAAATGTGCTACGAAAAGAAATTCCGATCAAACTTTTCACTCACATCCCACGTAGATAGGAAGCTTAAAGGATACCACAAGGACGACCCCGCGATAAACATTCTTTTTTATAATAAGGATTCCTACGTGAGCGGGTTTAACGCCGCTTATTATCGGAAATAGAAAATATGTTTCGATATTATTTTGTATAACAAACTCCTCAGCTATATGTACCTTATTATGAAATGGATTAGAAAAAAAGTTTTCGTATCTCGGGATAGAATACTTTTGTAACAGAGATCTTCAGTTTGTATGCATTGCAAAATATATTTGCTTTTCGCGTCTAGATTCTACATTACAACTTTATTCCACTAGATGCTTAGACATTCCTCGTGCAGTAGAAATAATCAATTAGAACGTATATTCTAATTTATTATTTTCGCTGATTTTATTATCAAACATTACTTCATTTCGTTATTTAAATCTAATTATATATATATATACCGTTTTAAATAAAATATTTGCGTTCCATAACATCTGCCTCTCAACTTCCGTTCACCATCACACTTTTCGTAACGCTCTTGCTTTCACCAACTTACACCACGGACGAGGTGTAAAGTTTTGCTTCGGTAACATTCTTGTCTAATAGAAACTATATCTATTGAACGAGTAGGAGATGGTGTTCTACGTGTGGTACATGCACTTAAGATACAATCTCCTACTCCCTACCACTAGACACTCGTAATACTAGATACAAGTGCACACTGCACAGTACACTTCGATAATTAATCAGAGAGAAATAAAACTCCAGACGGACAGGAGGCTCCAGGATGATCGTCTGCAAACAATTTGATATTTACATAATTCGATACATTTGGTAATCGAGCTCGTATCTGATGAGGTACATTACATACTCGGACGCAATATAAATAATTAACAATAATAAATAAACTAACAAGGAACAAAAATATAATGAAAATGTGAATTTGTAAGCTATCAGCCCTAATTTACATTGACTGTAAGTGTCAGTTGTCACGCTCACAAATTACTGGCACTGGGACAGGGTAAACTTAGCTAATAAAAGCCGAATGCACGCAATTACTACCAACTATAATTATTTAAGGTTCTTCGTTGATTAATTGAGATTAAATAGGAGACTGCATAGGACGTACTGCCATGCATGGTGCATGACACTACATCCTTCAACGGAATTGGGCCGGCACGCCGTGGGAAGTACCTCACGCTCACTTGATAATGTCGTAAAGAGACAGCGTCGCTGTCGCGTTTCGTGCGGTTTGTTCGTAGACGGTGGCACACTGTGGTGGGTGGAGTGATAGGAGGGCAACGCATCTGAGTAACCATCATGTCAGTCCATGAGCGTCGGTAGCCATTAAAAGGCTCCGATTGCTCGTTTGCATCCTTATGCTGTCAAAAACAAAACACTTGGAATATCTCTACGAGGTTCACATTGCCAGTTTTTAGAACCTGCTACTTGGTTTTTTTTTAAGATCTTTGGCAATTTTTCTTTCGCCGAAGATCTGCGTGATTATTTGCCACTTGTATTGAAAAAACGTTTTATGGACGTAGAGCGTTTAAACAGATTTTCGAAGAGATCCCTTAGAACGAGGCATAGTGTTTTTCTCAATAGTTTCAGATGCAGCGGGGTATTGGTGCGAATATACACTACTTAAAAAAATCATATATGGCTAATTTGTTTAGTTTGGTTTTTTTTTGCTTTCAGTGTGCCCCTCATATCTTTCGATGAACAAAACATAGGTTCATACAGCTAAACCGATAGATAAACTTAATATAAAATTCATACCTTGAATTTTATACATATTATAAAAAAGCTGTCTAACAGCAGCCTGAATGTGAACGATTTTCTCTAAATCTATAGAACGTATTTTTACGGTTCTTATATAATTAGTAACGTCCAATAGAACGATTCCTTTACAAGATTTTTATGTATAACTTTTCAAGGCAGAGCCGGGACAAATCGCTAGTTTTCACATAAAGTTTATTTAGGAATCCTGCTAATATTATGAAGTAGTTGTTGCACCCGCGACTCTGTCCGTCGCAGACAAATGCACCCAAAAAGTTCTTATTTCTATAGCTCATTATTTTGTTACATTGTAACGTCATAATTACATATTTCAAATATTTTAATAAATTAGACTATTTTATATTAATAATATAGGTTCTTAACATTTTTAAAAACAATTATTCACCATGAAATCATTTGAATCTAATATAATTAACTTAAACCAGTTACTATTTACAAAGATATTATTCTGCGCACGCATTACATTGTTCGGTATTGGAATGTACCCGAAGTAGCCATAGACTTGCTACATAAGACATCATGGGCCTCAGTACCTTCACTAATCGTGGGTGTTCTAATATATCTACTGGGACTTACGAGTTGTGGATGTACTAGGATAACATGCTCTGGGGATAACAGGCGTGAACGGCTCTTCCGTCACCATCTTGCGACTAGCCTGGGGAGTGATCGGCCAACGTGGCAAGATCCGACCCTTGCGTACTGGCAAAGACACCCCGACCCACGCATTTTCTTAAATATTTTTTTTTGTCATTTGTGGTCGTTTATTCTCATAATAACTACCATGTCACAAGATAAGCTACAACATTGCCCAGCTTCATCAAACTGCATTGAGTATTTTTAACGTGGAAGAGTAAGAAACATCCATCCACACTTACAAACTTTGCGTTTAAAGAAAATATAAAAAATCTCCGTTATTCTTTCACACTATTGAACAGATTTGATTGACCTTTGGCAAAGGATCACAATTTGGAATAACACAAAGTGCTCGTGGTACGAAAAAAGTGAACGACTGCACTGGAATAGATTTTACGTGGATGAAATCCATGGCCGCGTCGTTGCACAGCTAGCATTGAAACTAATTTTAATGCCTGAATTTTTTGTGGCATGATTCTCATAACGTGCATGTTCTAAATTGTTTAGTGTTTAGCAAACTGTTTGCCCCGACCTGCGACGGACTACTGATTTTATTTTATGTGTAATTTAAATGTATAGTTTCTATAAATACTTATTGTACAATTATAAAAATGCACCTCCACTTCAAATTAAGATAATGTCAAATTTTTGAGGTTGGCGGAGGATGCAGGGCCTGCGTGTAAGGGCCGTGATGTGTAGTCCTCCGTAACATCTGCCTGTCCCTTTACGTAACTTGTGTGTGTGTGTGTGTGTGTGTGTCAAAGATTTTATAGCATAGGGGGACAAACTAGAAAGAGCTTCTCATGGACTACCGAAGCCCATACACATCTGCATTAGTATCATGCGGATTGATCTAAAGTTATATACATATATGTTGTCCTCCTTTCCTCCTCCCCACCAATGGACCAAAGTGATAAACTTAGTCTTAAATTTAAGCATAATGAATAATAAAATGTCGTGCCAATGGTGACTTGTTAAAAACGACAAATTGGGTCCGAATTGAACGTTGTTCAATATTGTTAGGAGTTAATTCCCCGAAGTTCCAACTTCGTAATTAACCGCACTATCTTAATCTAACGTATAAATAACCCTATTGTGCATTAAGTAAAAAGCTTTTGTGCTGTATTTATTTTCTTAGTGTTCTCCTTTATCTTGCAAATAATTTGCAGGTGCATTCTATCATTTACCTCTTTATTATATATAGCCTTGTTGTTAACGAAGGGCAGGAGCCTTCTGATGATCGAAGCACATAAATATAATATTTAGACGTTAGACAGTTGTCTGACCCTTCATCTCGCCCCGGTAATGACTACCAGATGGTGTCCGCGTTATCTCTTACGAAATTACAATATGACATTACGTATTTATGTTTGAGACGAATAAAATACGAGTAAATACATATTCTATATAATGTATGCACTCTCCATAAGCCACAGGTTGCTTCTTACTATGAACCTTGCACGACACGAAAAAACGATGGCAAGGAATAAACACTTTGATGAAGGTTAAGCATACTGACGAAACAATGGCCCATGGAGAAGAGAGTTTTTTGTCAATTTGGCAGTCCAGCACAGATCTATAAATCAGAACTAGACTGCAACTAGACTGCACTTGCAAACTAGAGTGGAAAACTGCTAGATCAATAAATATTTTAATTTTTCCTTATCCTAATCCAAAAGCAAACGAAAATTATTATAGTACCAATACAGATAGGTCGGCGGCCCATTGAAGCCCATCTTCATGATAACATGTAGTAATGAATATACGTAGTAAATATACAAGAATACAACGTTAAATATACAATTATTCTTTATACGAGACCTGTTATTAATTCATAATCGTGTCGCTACTATGACTAACTATAAATGCATAACCGTGTAGTAACGATATCGTATCTTTATATATTAATCATAAGCACATATCCGTCCTAATGGAATTGACGTTTCGTTTTAGCTGGGCATTTGGGAAGAAATATTAAAGTCGTCAATAAAATATGTCACATATTTCTCCTTGCCTTTCTGTCTGTCTCTCTCTCTCTCTCTCTCTCTCTCTCTCTCTCTCTCTCTCTCTCTCGTGCTGTTCGACAGAATACTTGACTCAGTTTTTATTGAGAAGAAACCATCGACGCAGGACATATTGTGCATACACAAGTGGACTCTCTATTCCTTAATTCACCGTACTCCAGTGCGACGACAATCCGACACGGCTGGTGAGACATCAGGCGCAGTATCGACCAGAATCCGACCTGATATTAGAAATTGAAAAATACCTTTTAACCCTTTTTTTGGTCCGGGACCTCGCGTCTGTGGCTGAACACGCTTACCACTAGACCACGAGGCAGTCAATATACACTGAGTGTGTGGGGTCCGGCTAAACGTAGAATCTGTAAACGTTGACACATTATAATCTCTGTAAACGTTGACACATTATAATCTACTCGTAACAACGTCTATTACAATAACAAGAAGGAACACCGTCAACAGAACACACCCCGCCTGCGCTCAGACTTCCTTCGGAGTCGGGTGACAAATGATCCAATGACCGAACTTCGTAATGTGCGCCAGGTTCTACATTTATTTTTGCAATAGTTTCACCGTGTGAAGCCGGACTTAATAAGTATTTTTTTCTTATAGAAATATAAAAAAAATGGTTTTTTAATACAAACTGTCACAGTTCCTATAAAGCCGCGTTCTAAGTCACTACTCAATATCGATAGTCATCATAGATGTATGCGCACAGGTTTGTCAATTTACTTCCTTTGGACGGTCACATAATTAATGAATGAATGAAATATACATTATTGTATTCACAACCAATATAATACAGGTAATGAAACATTACTAAGTAATTATTAATATATGACTGTGTGGGGCAGCCTACGAATACTTTCTCCCTCAATCCAAGCCCAGGGTGACGAGGAAGTCGTCAAAGGGCACTAGTCTCCTAAGATCTAAGAGGCTTCAGCGAGTTGGTTGTTTGGTGTCCCGTCTGTTTCATAGTGACAACGAAATAGACGGGAGCACCGGACAGCGATCGCGCCGAGTGATGGCGGTACCATCAATCGTATCGGCGACAGGCAGCTATGGTGCCGGTCCGAAACTTAATCTGCGATTGCCAATCCCCTTCTCAGCGTGGTAATTACGAGCAACGTTAAATGGACGACAACAGCAGAATTCCGCCTCTAGTTCCCGGTAGTTCCACTAATCCTGGCGGCAGTAGCGGCCACAGCAACGGTAGCACAAGAGGTGCTAAGAATCTACGGGCTACGGATCCCTACCATCAATTTGGCCTGACTACGTATAACGGACGAACGCTTCGACTAATAATCACTTGACTAATAACCAATAATAACCATTTGGTTAAGCTGGAGGTGGAACTGGGACAAATCCGATGACACATTCTGGGATTATTGCGAAGTTCGAAGACAAGGTGAGGACACCATAACTCTGCCATCGGGTCACATATTCTACTTCAGTAAAAGCAACACTCCATCAATAGGCAGCGTCGGATTCCTTCTGAATAAGTCCCGCGTAGGCAACATCGTCGAAATCTCTATTGGTAGGGTGACGTATCTCATGATATGAGCACCAACGTCGACAAGTTCCGATGACTACGTGCAGGTAACTTATGAGGTTGTCTCAAAGGCGTTACATACCACCTGTAAAGCCAACTTTAATGTTGTTATGGGAAACTTTAATGCCAAAGTAGGTATACGAAATGGTGTCGAATCGAGTCTGGGACCACATGGAGTCGGAAGTCAAAATCGCATGGGGAAAATGCTGTTAAACTTCCTTGAGAAAAAGGACCTCTTCTTAATGAACTCTTATTTTAAGAAGAAGCCCCATAGGAAGTGGACATATCACAACCCCGATACTGTGACATGGAACAAGGAACTGATTCGGGGGTTACCGTTTCTTCTAAACCTGAGTTCTTATCTGAGATCGATGCTTTATATAACAAGTTATACATGTCGCACGCTCCTCATCCCGATACCCTGAAAAGCGATCCGCGTGCAAGCTTGACATGACATTTGTCAGGCGATCTGCCGAAAGTCAGCTTCAGTGCGACTAGTCTGAATGCGCAGCTTAAAGGAGGAAAGGCTCCGGGGAAGGACGGAATTACAGTCGAGCTTCTTACGACAGGAGGTGAACCTGTGTTACGAGAGCTAAAGAAGATTTTTAGTTTCGTCCTTTAGCAGGACGTACCTCCCAAGGCATGGCTTGGAAGTGACGTTGTTTTGTTTACAAAAAGGGTGAAAAACTACTTATCCATTGGCCATATTACATGTTTTCTCAAGATACTAGACGAATCGTCTCACCACTAATCGTCAAGCTTGAAGAATTCTAGTCACTGGAGCAGGCTGGGATTCGCACAGGATTTAGCACCACGGACCACATTTTCACCATAAGGCAAGATGCATAAAGTACACATGAGGATAATCAGCCGCAGTGCAGACGCTTTTTCATAATCCACAAAGGCAAGCCTTTGTGGATTTTGACTCTGTCGAAACCTGCGCTGATCTGGAAGCTTTAGGAAGTTCATTGAAAGAGGCCTATGTTCCGCAGTTGACCGATGGGGGCTGGTAATGATGATGATGAAGTTAATTATTATAATTATGGTAAGCTGCTATGCACACAAATGGCGGACTTATTGCTTATAAAACAACAATTTCTTCCACCCCATACTTTATAATATAAAACTTACCCACGTATTGAAGTGCGAATCATATGTCTATTCACAATGATTATACCGCTAGTAAAACGAACATTTTATATATTTTTACTTTCATTTCAAATATTGAATATGTAATTTGTGTAGACTGAAACTGAACACATGAAATAAATAATTATTATGAGTTCTATTTTTCATTTTATGAAACTAAAATAATAACGTAAAACATTTGTAAAACCATATTATTTGAAATCATATTGCCATCACGTTTCTTTACAATATTCAATTTCTACTACAATTGCAAATCTGTGCATACAAAAGTAACTGTAAGGACGTTATATATATATATATATGGATGGCTGATTGTATGAAAAAGTAACATAAATTTTACGTGTTTCAAGTTTTTGGCCCCTCAGTTACTGTCATAAGAACTATGAACTGTCAGAATGTTAGCGGTCACATGCATTGGGCGCCACAACATTAGTTCTTTAGGTGCATGGGGATATGCACGTACGTTCATGTTTGTCTGTATTCCACAAAAGTCCGTTTAACAAATACTTAAGCTAAGCTACAATTGTATAGTTTATTCCTTTTATACTCTTAACTCATAGAGGAACGATGAAGAAAATTATATTATTAGAACTATGTAAGTATTAAATTCAATACCACAAAATACAATTACGTGTTTATCTGTTTTTTTTTTATATTTGATACAGCTCTCTTTAAATGGCTAAATTATAGCAGTAGATCGGTCGTCTTGGCGTAAAAGGTTTGAAAGGTGCCTATACTCTGCTGTGGACCGCTAAGGGCAGAATGAAAAAGGGAATGATGATGATGATGAAGATAAACTCTTACTATGAATATTTATATGCTTACGCAACATTTATATGTGCCCTACCGCTACCAGTTCGTGGCGCCACAGACGTCGCACAATGCGACAGATGATGTCTGAGCTAGCTGTTATCCTGTTACCCATGAATGCGGCTTTTCTCACAACATTCAGTGAGAGTTAGTGCAACACTGTTTTGTAACCGAACTGGGCCGGCACTACTGGGTAGGTCACATGACTTTGCCGTAATGTTACAACTATGCTGTTGCTTTTCGTGCGGCTTGTGAGTAGCCGGTGGCCTATTAGTGAAAAGGAGGAAAGAACGCATGACAATAGTAATTCAGTTATCCATAGGCGTAGGCAGTCACCAAAGGCGCTGCTTCCCCCTATACTACAAAAATGTATATAATTTAGATAAAAACACTTATATCGGTACTCAAGTGGTACTCAGAAACTTTTTGTTCCTTAGCTTAAGACCCTTTGCAATCCATTGTACCGCCTCTCACTTCGTTATTAGGGAAATTACTGGAATGATAACAACAGCAACCACTTATGACCCTTTGATGGTATTATGCGTGCTTGCGTGCTTGCGTGCGTGCGTGCGTGCGTGCGTGCGTGCGTGCGTGCGTGCGTGCGTGCGTGCGTGCGTGCGTGC
>JAFELO010000652.1:600076-615493 GCA_017140195.1 Eumaeus atala | reverse complement strand
AATAACGATATTGCGCTGTGTGGGTTGACCCATGTCCAGCAGTGGACGTCATCCGGCTGATGATAATAATGACGATGATCTAACGATACGCCACCTGTCTATGTTGTTCCAAAAAAATGTACATGTGGCTACCACTAATAATATTATTTTTGAAAATCATACTCCATCATTTTACAGTGGTTCATTAGATACACCTAGCTTCCTAATTTCAAATATATAGTTGCCTATGTAAAATGAAAGCGAAATACTAATGGATATGACGAAACCATAAAGAATGTTATACTTTCGTATAAAACATAGCTACATGAAAACTAATGCATTACGATGCTATGCATATATTACGTGCATGGGTAGAGATGTATTGCGTAATATTCCGTACTACGCTACATTACGCTACGAAGGCTGTCACGAATCTCTATACAACCGCCGAACTCGTTGCCCGTTTGAACTCTTCAAATTGCTTTTTACTTAAGGAACCAATATTGCAAAGTTTAAGTCTTTAATCTTCGGCTTCATCCAACTTTACAACTTTTACATTTAAAATTGTAATGTAAAAATTTCAAGGAACACGATTAATGATAATGGTTTATCTATTTAATTTGATATCAAAGTTGTTTTACCCAATATCCATTTAAAATTTTGTGTCAATAAAAGATTATTTGAAGTAAAAGACTTTTTTATGCAATTAATGAGTAATTGCATTATGTGACTTGAGCAAACTGACTTTACTAGTATGATTTAAATTGTGAGAAAAAAAAATTTCTAAATTTGAGAAGATATTATATCTTATGGTTTGTCTGAGCTTAAGATTTATTCAAAGGGAACCATTTATTTTTTACCACCACCTGGCAGGTTATTTTTTCTACAAATCAGTAAAGTTTTCCATTCAGTTTCTGTTATGTGATTCACATTTGAATGAGCAGACATAATCGGTCAGGAGACAAAACCGCTCAGTCTCCCGGCTAGCACTCATCCAGCTAGAACTACGATGAAGCTGTACTTCTCTTTCGCGCTTCCTCGGCACAATTTCAGAGAAAGTTCTCTGATAGTTTTCGGCTCGTTAATCGACAATCCTATCGGTACATGACCGCTACCATTTTATCAGTGAATTGATTTGTATTTTATAAGTATTTGCATAGTTGGACATGGGCCTCTCTCAATGAACGCCAAGACGACCGATCTCCTACTACTCGTATCCATCCCGAACCGGCTACTGCACGCAGATCGTCTTCCCCCCTGGTGAAGACGCCTATGTCCAGTAGTGGACCAATAGGGGCTGATAATGATGATGATGGTTTTGCTATTAAGTGTTGGCATAGTGAATTTCGCAGGGCTCGCCTTAAGGCAAAGTAACCTTTCCTGTGCCCGCCATTTAAAAATAGGAGTACATAAAGTTTTTATGTAATTAATGGTTTCAGCACAAAGTAAATCCTATTTGCAGATTATCCAAAAAAAATCCAAACTTTCTTCAAATTGTATGAGACAAAGAAAATTTTATTACGAGTAATTTAATGAAACTTTTCTGACATAATGCTAAACCCTTCATCGTACTTTTTGAGGTACCGTATTTTTTGTATTAGTAAAAGGCAAGTATGGCTTGAATAGCTCGGACTGTAACGGACGAGGTGTAGTTGGACTGGCCTTGATAACTCGAGTGACAATGTTGATATATATTATAAGCAGTTGGGCTTTATGTTTTCCAAATTATTTACAAAACAATTAACTGAACTCTGAAACAATAACTGGCAGGTATCGGTGTTCTACTTCGCGGAGTCCGTTTAGCTATGGATAAACACCCATTGTCTTGCACTGGACACTACACCACGCTGGCCGAAGTCTCGTCCGTCCGAAAAAACGTCGTGCGGTCTACCCAGGCCCGGTTGGAAGGTGCGTCAGGCATTTTCCCTACATTAAAAAAAATATAAAGATGAGCACACGTAATTGTTGTAGTGTGTAACGTGCGCGAACACCACCTCGTACAAATATAACACACACATACAAGCGCGCTTATCTATACACGTTAGCACTATACCCAGAGACGAACGGACTTCGTGGGGTAGAACATCTATACAAAGATACAGCTTATTCCATATAGGAATATTTATCAGCAGACCTTTTTAGTTTTTAGTTGGAAATAATGCTAAATTGCAGGCGAATTGGACTGGCCCGACCGGGGAGGTGCCTTTCGCTTACATGACACAGACGCAAAGTGACAGCTATGCTGTCGCGTTTCGAGCGGTTTTTAATTAGCAGGCGACCCATTCGAATTAAAGAAGTAAATTAGGGGAACGCATCTGCATGACAACAATAATGTGGATATCTATTGGTGTCAGTATTCCTTAAAATATACAATATAAAAAAGATCATAATTGCTTCTAATAGACCATCCGAACTCATACAAACCGCACGAGATGCGGCAACATAGCCTTCACTTCGCGCTGGTACTGTTATTATTATATTTCTCTATTAGCAAGAAAGTGTTGTACAAAGAAATATTGCAATAGGAAAGAATCAGTTTCAGTACAAAATCTAACAGTTAGATGGCGTGTAAAAGTTGCATTGTTTCCAATTACCATACAATTTTAATTCGAATTAGAGCGTAATGAGTGAATACAGATAATTATAGATTAACAAGTACATACTGTGTCACAAGGCTTATCACACAGTAGTCAAATCTGGGTGATTAGTATAATAGGAATAATTCTAGAATAAGAGCTCAAGTAGGTACTTTTTAAATGTCAATTTATAATAGTTAAAAATGAGCAAGATGTACCAATCCATTAAAAAACAAAAACCAACCTTCACAAGTCATTCCAAATTACATCTACGAAAAAGTCATAAGAATTTGTCTAATAAAAATTCATTTGTTGAGTAATAGCACCTATCTAATGAAACTTCAAAGATTTTAATTTTAAATGTAAATATATTTAATTTTTTTTTATGTCTTCTGGTATGTGATTGTAAATTTTTATGGTCATGCAGAAAGCGTTTTTTCCAAAGTATTTTTGCGGAGACATAATACAGCTAATATTCATTTCTCATCATTGCTCTTGATTTATAATTAAAATGTTCCTTTTGCTTATCAAATAGGTTTTTTTTTAACAAATACTAAAGTTTCATAATCATAGAGACTAGGGTAAAGGAAGAATATTATCTTGACGAAAGAAGGGTTTATTTACAAGAGACAGTTGTAAAATAAAAAATTTATAGCTCGAATACATGTTTTTGGGCTGTGAAGACTCTATGGCTATCAACATGTCCACATACTACATGTCTACATTCGTACATAGTTGGTCGACATGAGCTTTCCATTTACATTGGTTGTCAATAATAATACCTAGAAATTTCGCCTCATTAACAATATCTATTTTCTTGCTGTCAAAAGAAACAATTATGGCTACAGCGATGGGCACTAAACTGTACTGTTTTCGTCTAATTTATGTTCAATGTTAAATTATTTTTACTCACCCGGTGACCATTGGATAGCAGGGCTTTATTTATTTCTAATTGTATGTATGTTTTTGAAATTTTACTTAATTGCCATGGTAACGTCATCGACAAGTAGAATACAGTGGTGGGTATTAGCTTTGGGTAAATCGTTTATAAATGTCAGAAAAAAAGAGGTCCATGTACTTTCTTACAAAATATTATTTATTGTTAAAAAATGGAGCGATTATCGCGTCATTTACGATACATAATCTGTTTGCACAAACTGTATGTTTAGATGTTTGTAAGCGAATATTAATCAAAGTTATCGTGTCCATGTCATTTTAATTGCAATTAGGCCCTGATATGCGACTTGGTGAACCAGATACATAATAAAGTCAATTCAATTTTTAATTTCAAGTTATCGGAATATATTTGAAATTCAAAAATTGTGCGGACAAAATTTGATAATGCTGATGAACATACAAGTACTGTAGCTTTGAATTGGATAAATCGTGGCAACTATTTGTCAACAAATCATGAACACGACTTTTTGCTGATTTGTAGCGCAAATCAACCCCACTCGTCAGGGGGGGGTGAGGAGGCCGGCCTCTTCAGATATGCCAAACATTAAACGAGCTCAATTATCCTTATCCACGAAGCCGCAATTTAAACGGCATCGTGTGGGGAGGGGGACCGCTTTCCCCTTTTCAGTCCAAAAATAATTACTATAGCGTACGACCACAAACACACGGTACATCTCTACCCATCTGCGGGAACAGAGGGGTGTCTGTCCCCCTACCATCTCCCTAAACCAAAAGACACAAAGTCTTCGCTAGTCAGTCGAACTTTGTTGTTGTGGCAGGAGCAATAGCGCCGCCAACCAGTAGTAGGTCACTGGAAAAAAAGGCAACAATTTCTGTATATAATACCGAGTTAGTTTCTTATTTTAACGAACATTTAACTTTATAATTCTACAATTTTTTATCGATTGAACACTTTTTTCTCCTCAAGTTGTTGGAAAAGGGAAGAACATTTTCCAGCACAGTACGTAAAATAAGTCTAATCACAAAAAAATAATTGTTTTTTTATAGAATAGGGGGGAAAACGAGAAATCGGAGACTTTTTACGACTACCAACGCCCATGAACATCCAATTACTATGCCGATGCCACCGGCTACTCACAAACCGCACGAAACGCGACACTGAAGATGTCACTTTACGGCGGTATTATGTGAGCGAGAGGTAACTACACCCAGCTACTACTATAACTATCCTCTCACGCGTAGATGTCCGTGTCAAATCCCATGAACGCGTCCGGATCCAATCAGTATTATGTGTATGAATCTTCTGACACGTAATTCGGCTATTGTTTTGAATTTTTTTTTTTTTTTTTTTTCGCTGATAGCACGTTTTCTTCCGTAACAGCCATTAAGGGGCCACGTCTTTCTTCATGCCGTAAAGTTAGTTGACACGCCTGAATTTGTAATACTAACGATACACGGTTGCCCTGGAAATACCTTCATCCGTAAATGCTATGTGAAGTCTATTGTGTGATTCGTCCGTTTTCAGGTGTCATCAAATGTCAATTATATAAAACCATTGCCTGGAAACGTTCCGGGAATAGATCCAATTTTCATTAAGACACGACAATTTTAAATGGGTCATAAAAAATAGGAGAGAAATTTTAAAATTGGATCGTAACGGTTATTTCTTATAAATAATTATATTTTCAGAATAAAATATCTCCAGCATATATGAAACCTTTTTCTCGCAATACTTTCCGAGTGACCTGGTATATAGACACATCTGGTCGCTAACGAATCATCTCTCTCAGTGATGCCATCTTTAAAAAAGTACTTGCATATTTTCTCGTTTCCACGTACGTACGTGTTTACTTATCAGGTGATCCGACTATTCGTTTGTTCTTATACCATAACAAAAATCAAATCAAAAGATGATCCTTGTAGAAAAACGAAAATCAAAGGAAAGGATGTATTAGCACACGTCATAGAACGAAAAATACACACACAACTCAAACGACGCCCGCTTTGTAGTTGAATTTGGAAGCGGACCTGTTGAGCTCGTGCGTCGATTTATTGATCGCGACGGGACGTGGAGATATCACACGACGGCTGAGGTGATAATTAAGAGATATTTCGCAAATAGGGACTTAGGCAACAAGTGGGTCACCGGGGCCTGCCAGCCTTGCACCTCGGGTCATGATCGTCTGTTCATGACCTACTTACGCACGCATCGATACCGTTTCACGCACGACTGTTGTATCTCGGGCTCTTTCTTAAGCAACTTAGTTGTATTATGTTCAGTAGATCACGGAGTTCCGATAATGATAATATAATAATAATATTACAGATATTACTTATCAAGCCACGTTAGTCTAGCCCTGTGCTAAGTAACGTAAGGACTTGTGTTACGGGTACCAGACAACGGAAATATATTTAATATTTTGTTATAAATTTAAGAAATTTTACTTATTTAAGATTTTTATTATACAAATACATATGATACTTATATAAACATCCATGACCTAGGCGGGATTCGAACCCGCGACCTCTGGCGTAACACTCGGACTGAATCGCCACGTTACCAACTGAGCCATAGATGGTAATAATGTTTTATAGGAATACCAGTCCCGATAAACGTTATATTAAGATTTTTCTACACACACAATATTTATACATACACTTAGCCATGCCATCTCGAATACAAGAATAAAATAGTTATCAAATTCCATGCAGTCATTCTGACGTTTTCGTTTTTATTTATATTGATTTTGAACGTTAATTTCAGGCGTACCAAATGTGAAAACTAAGGGAAATGAATTTTAATTTAGGTGTAATTTCTTTTATTGAAACGGTACTAGGCAAAGATATTTCTATAACTTTTTGTAAAAGTAACTTTGTTGGAGCGTTGGGAATATCAGTTTTCTATTTGGCAAACGAAATAGATAGGCCTTATTTGTGCAAATGGTGTATTATTACATTCGACATGCTTCCTTAGATCACGAAGGGTGATCTGAAAGGAAAATTCAGCGTAATTTTCCAGGACCCAACTCGTATCCAAGAAGGGTTGCTATATCTATGAGCGAACATGTTCAATCTATTTGTAATATTTACTTCAAAGCTTTATATTAAGTACATAGTGTATTCGCTGAACATATGTAATTGTTTTTTTAAATGTATCCTTATATATTTATCTGCAACTTAACAGGTGGTATATTTATCAATTTTAATTTTAG
This sequence comes from Eumaeus atala, assembly GCA_017140195.1. Lineage (NCBI taxonomy): Eukaryota > Metazoa > Arthropoda > Insecta > Lepidoptera > Lycaenidae > Eumaeus > Eumaeus atala. The sequence continues at coordinate 608,808 of JAFELO010000652.1, read as the reverse complement.
ATGATAAAATAAACTTTGCTGTTTATTGCATTTTCATATCTAATACTGCCGTAAAGTGATATCTTCAGTGTCGCGTTTCGTGCAGTTTGTGAGTAGCCGGTGGCCCGTTATGAGGAGGGGGGGGGAGGTTTCTAAATTCTATTTTCGTGAACTTATGTATGGATAAAGACGTGACTATGGAGGAACACGTGTTGTTGTTACATGAAATGAATTTGAAAACAGTTAGAAACAGTTGGTTTAGAATAAAAGAAATTGAAGAAAAAGAAGAAAGAGAAGAGCCAATACATCGCAGCGGCTCCGACACTTTGGTACAGCTCGGCTTATGCTATTTCGCCAGATATCTTAAACCAAAGAAAATAGGAAATAATGAAGGTGGTAATTTTACCACCTAAATTAAAAATATCATAAATTCTGTTATATTTATAATCAAATGAGAAATATTGAAATTTGGTACAGAGGTTCGTTTAAAAGGGAGTGAAATAAGTGAATAAGTGGAGTTAATAATATGGAACTTTAGTATTGTACGCGGGTATGAAAATGTGAAAATAGAATAGAATAAAAATAAATGAAATGTAACAATAGAATTGAATAGAAATAAATTTATTCAATTCCCCATAATACAACTAAAGCAGAATACATAGAACACTGATTATATATAGAGGTGGGGAAGAAGAAGAATTTCAAACTGAGCACATGTATATACAGTCTGATGAAATGTAGAAACACTGACATGGATGTCAATCGGCACACGTAAGTAACGACATTATTCCATTCCTACAAGTGGTTAGATAGTTACGTAGAACCTTCATTGCTCAATCCTCAGACAATTTACTAGTGATCAAGTGCCTTTTAAGATGTTGTTATAGAACGAAACAGACACATCTTCTGTTTTATTCGTAGATATCAGTCATTATTCTCTGCAATGAAATTACGGTAACAGATTTGATTCGCATATTTGTAGAAATTTTTCTGTACTAATATTATAAGATATAATTAAACACCAAGAAGAACCATTTGATTGCTTGTTTGTTTGCATTGAATAGGCTCAGAAACTACTGGACGTATTTGAAAAATTCTTTTATTGTGTGTTGATTCATTATCAGTGATCAACAAGTGCTATATTTCCTGAAACGTTTTTTGAAATTATGAAAACTTCTGTAATATAATCAAAATGTAAAAAAATATTTCAAAGTAAATCCTTATTAAATCCTGCAGGAATTATTGTCAACTACCTGTCACGACAGACGTTGTTCTGTCAAAGATTTAATTTGTTCTCATTGTAACGTATTACACGTACGAGACCGTTTTTTCTTGTTTTCGTAAACCAATGAACTTTTGCCATATGCGTGACTGCAAGTATAAAATAACTCAAGAAGTAGTCGTTTTGGGACTAATTCCAGATTCCCTATTGTTGTGGCCGTATATGTATTCAATGTAGAAAGACTCGAGATTTTTAACGCAAAATAGGCATAATAAAGTTTATGCTCTTAATTAGTTAGCGTAATTCTACGTGAAGCAGTACTTTTAATTATATATTAAAATTACTTTGACAACTTAAGCTAGAAATTTAAAATTATTATAAATAATATATATTATAAATTGAAAATAACTAGAACATATAATAAATATCGATAAAGGCTAATTTTCTCTATGCTGATGATAACCCAATAACCCGCCCCATTACCTAGTTCTTTTGTTGTGGTATAGGTAGGGCAAACGAGCAATCGAAGCCTTTTTAATGACTACTGACAAACTGCACTAAACACGACAGCATAGCCTTCAGGACAAGATTTTAATGAAACAAATATTTTATTCTGTGACAAATGTTAACAGCAAAACACCGCCTCAAGCCAACAAAACAAACAAAGAACAATTAAACAAAACGAATTCGATCATAAATTAGAATTAAGACAGCAAAATGAAAAATATTACCAATCCAATTTCATCGTAGAGCTTTTACCGCTTACGTATGACATGTGAAAGACATGTCAGGATTATAAACATCCATAACGCCCCCGGCACGGGCAGTGGATTCGCTAATTAAGTTGCTTCTGGCCATTTTGTTTTATGAAATGGGAACTCGTGCTTTTATATTCGAATATTAGATAACAATGTTGCGAATATTTGACAGATAAAATTGTATTATCTTTTGAATATAAAATACATTTCATCTGTTTTAGAAGAATTTTTCTTTAGAAGCCAAATTACGGGTTTTATAAAATGTTATAATATACCTATGTCAATTTAACTGCAAAATATTGACGGACCTAATGTAATTTGAATTGGTATTTATGATGTGATGAAACTGTCAATTATTTATAGTGTTACTTCTTTTAAACAATGTTATTTATATCCTTAATTTGATAGTTGATGTAATATAAATTTTAATTAATGTTATGTTCCAGCTTCCTACTTGAATTTGCACGTCGCCTCCTTTGACAAAACATATTGCATATCTCATCTCATCTCTACCATGTACAATGTTTCTGGCAAATAAATAAATTAAATTAATTGACAATTCTTTATCAGATAGACAATGCTCACATTTTATGTTAATAACAGTGGAAATGTTATAAAAAGCATATTACTTATTCAAGTCACAATATGGATTTTCCATTAAATTCATTCTATCAACTATAATATAATAACTAGTTATCTTTACCACTAGTGATGAAACGTGCAGCAGGTAAACTTTTACTGCAGGCAGTTAAAACTTATCATTCGAGTTTCTAACTATAAGATTTACAGTTGGACGTATAGCTTATAAACGTAAAAAAGTAAGCATTTTAAATTAAAGCCCCGTTCAAAACTGAGAAAGCGAAAAGATAAAACTACACAAAAGAGTTTACTGAGAAAGAAATGTTTTAATAGTGCTAAAGTGTATAGTTCGAAAGTAGGTCAGGTTCCGTATCTCCACCATGGTTCAAGCATTGTCGTGGCGGTAGGGCTTAGTAGCCTGGGATGAGCCCAGATGAAGCCAATAGAAACGAGGGGGATCTTTGCACCCCTCTTATAAGAAGAGGGGGCTGAAAGATCAACAGGAGGAATCGCTCTCGGTACCCCTCTTATAAGAAGAGGGGACCTAAGAGCAACAGGAGGTGGCGCTTTTGCGCAGGGGCAAGGGGTGAGGATGGGAACCTCACCCCATTGCACTGTACCAAAGTCGGTGGGGTTGTGCTGTGGTGCGGGGCAACCCCATATGTGGAGGTGGAGTTGGTCCCTTAGAGGACTAACTAGCCGTGGAGGTACCCTGATGATTGTTGTTCCGGGGCACCTCAGGTCGACACTGATGGCATCGCGGTAATTTTTGTGGTTATTCGGCACTATCATGTGCTGCGAGTACCACACACCACTGAACCCCATCCATGACCGGTGAAGGTGCGTAAATGCGTTTCCCCGTGTCAACAAAAGAAAAGGTTTTGTATATATTATAAGTAAATTCCACTAATACTGCACAACTCAAACCGATTTGTTTATAGCATAGGGGGAGGCCAATAGCAATCGGCGCCTTTCGACGCAAACTAACGCTCATATATCCGTGTTGTTGTTGTCATACGTTGCCCTTCTTTCCTCTCTTACTACTTAAACAGCGCAAAACACGAGAGCATAGCTGTCACTTTACGGTGGTGTGATGTGAGCGAGAGGCACCACCCGGTCGTGCCGACCTACAATGTAGCATACCACTACCTCTTACTGTTCCAAGATACGCCTTCTCGCATTGAGAAATTAACGAAAAGTAGAACCGCGATAAGTTTGTTTTTACGATTATCATAATTTGTATTCCCGAGACCGAGGGCACTACCGCAGTGTCGAAATACAACAGAGAATGAAGAAAAATGAATGCACTCGCTCGAGAATCATGCGCATTAATTGTTATACGAGCTTCACCTTACTATGGACTGGATTACCGGCAATTAACGTCAGACTATTTGGAATTTATTGGCAACTACCGGTTTTGGTTTGATAGGTTCCGGTTAGAGCTGAAGATGAAGTACTTATGTTGTGTAGTAGTGTGTGGTTTGGTAGTTAAGGGACAATATTAATAGCTGTGGACTCATTATCCTTAACTTATTGCTTTATGTATCTAACAGCTATGTTACACTTTAATATTGCGCTATGAAAATGCACCAATGTCTGGTCGTGCCACAAGGCCATCATATCCTGATAGATAAAAAATCTTAGCAATTTTTAGTATATGAGTTGGACACACACTCAGAAGAACAGATAGCAGGTGGGCCGGTAAGGCTCTACAGTGAACGCCGCGTTTAGGAAAACGTCGTGTTGATCGACCGTTCTTCAGATGGGAAGGCGATCTACGTGCAGACGCCGGACTGTTATGAATGCGAGTAGCAGGACATCGGTCGCCTCGGCGTTCATCTAAAGAGGCCTATGTGGTGCAGTGGGCCGATAATGGCTGACAATAATGATGATGATAATGAACTTTAAATATTCCCTCGTGGTCCTACCTAATATAAATTATTTTTGTCACACTATTAACAATGCAATAGTGGGCACTCGTTTTCCTCTGTCTACCCCACTAGGGAACTGGCGTCAAGACGTGTGTGTGTATATGCGTGTGTGTGTATTACCAATGGGATGTCTTTACACTATCATCAGATTATCTATCATCTGTCAATTCAGTTATGCCGTGATCGGCTTCTGTAAAGCATCTAAAACGTAGCGCTTGTTAACTATTTAAATATAAAATCCGTCGCGCTTTTACTTGAATGCTCGTTATAGCGTTCATCCTTTTTCATTCCTTCTTCTATCATTATTATTATGTGGACAGATATTTCTTCCGCAGCTATTGTTGAGCTGGTATAAACTGCATCTACGCGTATAGCCAAGTAGCTACATCGTACTTCTGTAGCTGGTAATGTGGATATTTTGTTGTGGATCTATTTCATTGCCTTCTATCTGCAGGAACTTACCTAATAAACGGTATTATTACAATTTAATATCCATACTAACAATAAAATCGTGACTGTTTGCTGTGTCATGCATGTCAAATTAATGAAACTACATTAGAGGGATCTAATTAAGGCAAAATAGTACTTGTGTACCAAACAATGAATTATTAAATTTTGTACTATTTGATTTTGTCTTCTAACGTAGATACAGTCTTAGAAACAGTCTAAGCTGTTAAAATGCGGCTTTATTTATTTAGACAAAGCTCATTAAAAAACACGGTGTCATGCGAACGAAGTCGCTGGCGTAGCTATTAATAGCTATTAACTTATTGTTACATCTTGGTACAACTATCACCTGTTAGTTTCGGATCGTACCACATGAAGCACTCAACATGTGTCAAAATTGTCCGTGTAAAGTTCATTACTAATTTACTTCGCAAAGCGTCTGAGACTCGGACATGCCTGCTTCACTCAGGAAAATTGAATTTCTTGAGTGAAGCAAGACACGGGACCGGGAACAGCGAACTACAGACTTCCTCAAAAACTTGCTGAACAACAGAGAATGCATTTATGCGAATGTACAAATTATATTTGACAGTTAGAGTGAACTACTGTAAATATCCATAGCTGCCCGTCATTAAATAGGGGTAGGGGAGAAAGCTAGCAATAGTTGCTATATGTAATAAATGTCGGGATACACCTTTCCCATCTGCGGGAAAGGAGGGGGGATCTGTCCCCCTATCGACCACAACCTCACCTAGACCGTTTCCGAAGTATCTTATAGAAAACGGGAAAGCTGCACGGCACCCTAACGTCAGCATAGAGCAGTCAGAAACAAAAATTATGTTGATGGTAATGTTGTTCTTGTTTTTTTTTTAACTTTCATTAAATTTGACTGAGAACAATTCAATAATCTTGTACGTTTGCTGATGGTGTTGTCCCGCACCACAGGACAACACCACCAACCTTTGGACAATGCAGTGGGGCGAGGTTCCCATTCTCTCCCCTTGCCCCGTGCGCGAAAACGCCCACCTACTCTTGAGTCCACTCTTATAAGAGGGGTACAAAAATCACCTCCTCCTGCTCTTTATCCCCTCTTTTTATGAAAGGGATGCCAAGAGCGCCTCTTCCTCCTGCTCTTTAGTCCCCCTCCTCTTATAAGAGCGGTATAAGAAGCAGCCCCCTCTTTTCAATTGGCTTCATCCAATATGTCTGAGTTCACTCCGTGCCACTGAGCCCCACCTTTAATTAATACGAGTGAAAATTCGAGCTCACGGTTTGATGTGGCCAAGATTTGCCACACGTATTGAAAGGAGACATTTTAGGTTTGTGCCTTTTTATTGCATTAGTTATGTAGCGGTCGGAGTCCCCTGGTGAGTGTTTCGCGGTGCGCACAAACATCTTAACAGCTAGGAGTTATAAAAATTTCATACGTCAAACGGGTATTATGCGAGAGGCCAACCCGTGCCAACCCGACTGTGATACAGCAATGGCATAAAACATTTTTTTTTTTTCAGAAATGACTTATATAAACTGCAGGCAGAGAGATCTCTATACAAAGATTGTTCTCGAATAAAAACGCTTCCTTCCTTCTCTTTGTATAGATAGCTCGCTCTCAAGTACCTGAACGCTTTACTTCTATTGTTCCGCGTCCAAAGGTATATTTCACAAATACATAATTTTTTGTCAAACACAATGACATACTGTTACAACTGAAAAGGAGGGATCATAAATGAGGAAAATAGGCTTGAAATGTCTACTTGTGTGCTTACATCGATATAGCTTAGTCAAATTAACATTACCTAAAAGCTAAGGGAGGGTCGGAGTCGCATTCCAAGGGTTGGATACCACTACTGCTCTTGGTGACCGGATGGCTCAGCTGGTAACGTGCTTCGTCGCCTTGTACATGTCATCTTTATATATGTATATGTTATATCTATAATAAAAATCTTAAATATACTAAATGTCTTAAATTAATAAAAATATCCTTACGGTATTTGGCGCGGGACCAGGCTAACTGAAGGGCCACATATATTATTATATTATTATTATTGCCTATGAAAAACTGCAAAAACACACGTTAGTTATGTGGTAGGACTAGGCTAACGTGGTACGATAAGCCCACATATATTATTATATTATTATTATTATTGTTTATGAAAAACTGCAACAACACACGTTAGTTATGTAGAAGCTCTCTTGAATGATTTAATTAATTTATTCTATTTTTGAGTATTTGCTGCTATAACGGCAAGGGAAGTACATCATTTGTGAAAACTTCAAGTGCAAGCAGTACAGTTATTTTATACTAGTGATTCGCCCCTGCTTCGCACGAGAATAAATGATACACGAAAACCTTCCTCGGGAACCTGTTCGGACAATTCTGTTCCAAACCAAACTCTGTGTAGCTTCGAATAATAAATTCGAAAAATATCTTTTACAGATGGTGGCGACAGAGGAGGCGACCACTCCTGGCCAGATCGAGTCGCCGGGCACCTTCGGCAAACTGCGCCAAACGCTGTCGTCATCCTTACTCACAGCTCAGGACAAAGGTACTGTACTACTTCACTACAAATAAGGGATAGTACTTAAGAAGTCTAGAGGTCATTGCCATTCTATAATAGACTATTATTAAGAAATGAATAACAGTTACAATATAGTCACGATGTATCAAAAACCCACTACTAAATACACTAACGGGTTTGTCCGCACACCGGCATACATCGTCAACGCTTGGAAACTAATGCAATAATACTGTACCCATACAGTATCATGAAATTGAACTGATATTTTTTTTATAGAATAGGGGTCGAACGAGCAAGCGAAGCGTTTTGACGACTACCGACGCCCACAGCCATCCGCATATCATGCATATGTGTTGCCCCCCTTACTTCCCCCTCTCCAATGGGCCACCGGCTTCTCGCAAACCGCACGAAACGTAACAGTACGGCTATCACTTTACGCAGGTATCATATGAGCGAGAGGTACCTCACGGGTATTGCCGGCCCAATTCGGCTATAATGCTGCATGGGTCTACCTCTAACTAGGCTCCTTCTTCTTCCAACAGGCATTTAAAACCAATGCAGCGGGTCTTCCCGTATAGAACTGTTACGATGTAATCTTACATTAAACTGAAAAACAACAGACTGCTTAAAATATATTTCAATTCACCCAGCGTCACTCGCTCGGCAAACCCAGTGACACAACTCAAACATCTGTATCAAATAACTTAAATACAAGATACAAACATACATTCATAGATACACACATAAAAAAGGAAGGAGATACACAATTCAACTGTATATGTTACAATAACAAAAATACGTGATTTAATTCACATTACCATTATGTTAAAGTTGTTAAGATATTACCTACGATTCAGTCTGCAAAATTTGTAACATGATAATTTTAGTGTAGCCTGGATATTCAGAATTTAATGGGAACGTCGGAGCAGCATTAGCATAATTTATCTTTTAATAAATCCTATCAGATATATAATACAAGTAGCAAAGTAAACTTAATGGTAATTATGTTAACTCCATTTGTATTCCTAGTGTTCTAGTTTTAGTAAATAATGTACTAAATAAATTTTCAATGACGGACAGCTGGTAAGCTTTTCATAATACACTGTAAATGGATAATCCGCATGAAACTTTTATTGTATGAGTTATTCCATCCCTCTCGGTTGTATTTATTCAAATTTGTCTATTGAGAAGGTAAGTATGAAGTTCGTCTCATTGTTACTTCTTCAAAAATTTTATTATTTTTAGGTTTACTATGTATTGCAAAACTCAGCACCGCCTATTTTTGTTTTTTTTTTTT
>JAFELO010000652.1:541702-588711 GCA_017140195.1 Eumaeus atala | reverse complement strand
TCTCGTTTCTAACTGAAGGAGTTGTAGTGTGATGTAATTTCATAGCATCTGGTTAGTCTCTGATTGTGTTGATATTATGGGCACCGATAGCAATTTTCTCCCCGCCAACGAGCATTGACGGAGGTACAGACAAGTCTGTATAAGTAAAGGTTGAACAAATGCGTTATTTCTCTTTAAGATTACTTTATTATCGAATATTTTGCTGCCGCGGGGAAACGCGTTTACGCGATATCACCAACCTTGGGTGTACGGGGCTCGCACCAACTTTACAGGACAACCCCGCCAACTTTGGGACTGTACAATGGGGTGAGGTTCCTCCTATCTTCGCTTCTCGCCTCGTACGCAAAAATACCTTTACACCTTTATCTTTCACTCTTTAGTACCCTCTCCTTATAATAGGGGTAAAAAAAACAGTCTGTACAAAGAGGTACAGTAAAAAGATGATCCGAGCGAGGATGGGAACCTCTACCCATTGCACTATCCCAAAGTTGGCGGGTTTGTCCTGTGGTAACCCTTCTGAGGGGTACAAGTCGGTCCCTGAGGGTAACTGATTAGCCGTAGAGGTGCCCTGATGATTTGTTGTTTCTGGGCATCTCACCAAAGACAGCACAGATGGTGCTCGCGGAGACTCTACAATGTGCCGTGAACCCCACACAACACTGGATTCCACCCAGGAACGGTGAAGGCGCGTAAATACGTTAACCCGCGTCAACTAAAGAAATGCCACTAAAACCCACCGCCACGGCAATGCTATAACCATAGAGGGATACAGTTGTCATCTACCGAACGAAACGTATTACTGTCACACACCGATAAGGTTCTGAGAGCCATTAGTGCCAATAAAAAAGCCATCCTAATTGGCCTATTATATAGCAAGGACCTCTTATCGTAAACTACAGTTTTTAAAAAGTACGGTTAACTCGGTATTTTATGTATGTAACATCTCTGCCCGTCGGCAGTTAAAGGGCGGCGGCAGCGTCACACCGAACACGGAGTCCCGGCGGCCGAGCACGGTGACGCCAGTGCGCAGACGCTCCGTGCGCGCGCCCGCCACGCGCCAACGCTCCTGTGACGAGGAGCCCCCGTATTCGCCCGCTCACACCGCTGCGCTGCCGGCGCCGCCGCCGATGTCCCGCAGGTGAGTTATATCGTGGGCAACACTGGTGAAGCCAGTCGCCAATGCTCTTGTAACTAGCGGAGTCACGTTGCGAATCGCCCGAGCTTCCGACACGGGTGGCTATGTCCTGCACGTGAGTTTTATCTATATAGAACTGTGGCGCTGGTGGCGCCACGTGAGTAGAGAGTCCCAGCGACCCGTTTCCCTCAAGTAGGTACACAGCGAATTAAAATTTATAAAGTTCTTCATTTCTTCTACCGAATCTTAACTCAAAAAAACCAATGATTTTTACGTATAGCGACGCCCCTTTTGTCAGTTAGATTTGTTAGGCTAGAGCTCTTCCCGTGGAATAACTCGGAAAATTCCATAACCATAAAGTCCAGTCCAAATTCCAAACCAATTTTCTAAATGTCACTAGAATAAAGTTATTGGAAAACTCGCAGACAAGAGGTATGATGTTCACATTTTCATTTCCTAAAGTGCAAATAAAGTCCGTTACATTCATTTATACGATAACATTTTAACATTTTATTTTAAAAAAGTGTCACGATAGCGGCAATGGAAATATCGAAGCGTGACTTTTCACATAAAATGAAAAATGTATTATTACGATTTGCGTGTTGTGATGAAATTAAAGCCGCCGTGACGGATATTTTTGGTCTTCGGCGAAAATACATCGTAAAAGAGGCATGTTATCTTGTTTTATACATTTTTTATAACATTACACGATTACAATTACATAAATATATAACTATATATCTGTTGCTATTTCGCACGAGTTTAACTCGCATTATTATTTTGCGTCAATGTATGATTTTTAAGACTACGACTTCTCCCTTGTGATCTGCATACATGTCTCTAGATAAAGGGGAATCAGGTGTATACGGCAATTTGAACAGTGAATGCAGTTCATGTGTTTTGGCGTGAACTTTTAAATCACACACATTCGAATCGAACAAATAATTACTTTGGGTATATCAAAATAAAAAAGTAAGTGTTGATACGAAAAAATCTGTATGATATCTCTCTCTCTATATCTGATCTATTACTCTGATATGCGTTACTGCACATTTGTGAGCAGGGCTTCAGCCGTGGACGTGGTGGGCGGTGCGGGGTCGCGTCGCGGCTCGTACCGGGCGGACGTGGACGCAGACGCCGCGCCGCAGATCAGTGGACTCAGCGTGGACGAGGACAGACCCATACGTCGCCGCGGCAGCCAGCTGTACGTACCAATTAAATAACATTTTTAACATTACAACATCTTTGTTTGCCAAACAAAGATTAAGAACCATTTGGTGATAGATTGTCGACGCCCATTGATATCATCTTAATTGTAATCCAAACTGTAAAAACACAAGCAATGCTATCACTTTGTGGCGGTGTCTGATGAGCAAAAGGCACCACTGCGATGTCGCCTTCCTCTACCTTTTAATAATAATACGAGGTGAAAAAAGTTCTGGAAACTAGAAACTACAACTAAGTAAATTGTTGAAATTAAAACTAGAAGCTAAGAAAAAACACGTGAAGTGTTAAGAAAATACTAAAGCTTATTGTTATAAGAAATCAGGCACAAAGTTATAATTTATTTCGATTAGGCAACATAAAATACAAACTAATGATATAATAATTATATATCACACAAACTTATGTAGGCAGGTGTCAAGTGAGTTCAATTCATTTATAACGCAGCAATGCCCATGTCACTAACTTTAGGGCTTCGATGACATTTTGTAATATTTTTCAGCCCGGACATAGCAGCTCTGCAGCAACGAACTGGCGCGTTGAACGCGATGGCAGCGCTAGCAATCCGGGCGGACGCACCCGACACCACTAGCGTCATGTCCGCGGCCGCGCGGCAGATGTCCGTGGACGCGGAGGCGATCAAGATTGTCATACACGACGTCGACGACCGCACGCCGCGCCGCGTCACGCTGCGACGTGACCCGAATGACAAGGGACACCGGTGTATGTAAACTTAAATAATTGCCTAGTTTAGAGGACTAATTTGAAAACGTGTTAAATAAAGATAAAGCTCCTAAAATATTTGCGTTAGCTAATTAAATTAAGAAGCGTAATATGTCAAAAGTAATTACCTAGTTTAAATAAAATTTTCATGTTATAATTTATAGGGTTGTTAGGTCGGATAATAGGTTTAATAAAATACTTGTCGGATATTTAATTTGGTTATCAATGAAATCTTATTAAAACAGGTAAATAGCTTGAATGCTTACTGTCACAATTTTTGCATGTTGGTATACGAGCATGTTTATCATTTGTATGCAGAAAGTGTCAAAATGTTTGCTTTCACGATTTTTACATATGTTTCTAGGTGTGAAACAATTATCATAATAATCGGACGGATGACATTCACTGGTGGACGTAGGTCTCTTCATGTTTGGTCATGACGTGTTACGATAATGAAATGAATTAATAAATGAACTCAAATTTTTTCATAGTCATTTTATGTATCCGTTTTTATAACGTATTAAGCTACGAGCAAAATCTTTGTGGTTGAAACTAAGGTATTCGGTTAAATGGAGGCAGCTTGTAAATTACGGCAGGATATTGGTCAAGGGCTGCCTAAATTAAATGTCAACATCAAAAGCCAATACAAGCATTGAGGCCATATCCACTTTGCGACTGTAATTCACAACATGTACAAAGTGCTATTTGGGCACAAATCCTCAAATTGGTTTTCTTTTCCTTTCGCGTTCTTTCAAATGAAAACTCAACTGTTTTTAACAAAATAATAACACTACGAACTTGGTGTATCAACTTGTTATAATGAATGCTGGCGTGTTTCACGTTTTGTCTTCCATAGTATATCGAAATCGTGCTCACTCAAAATATAACTTTTTTTTTAAATTATAATAAACGAAGAATAGAAACGGTAGATCCATGATTTTTTATTATTACTCAGAATGCAAAATCTGATTTGGCTTCTATATTTGGTTCTACGTATAACTAAAGTTTAAGAAGGTGTTGTCCGACCTCACCGAATAACCTTTGGATCACCTGGACTGCCAAAAGCTGGTCAACAGAGGCATCTTCCTTATGTCGTTGTTCATGTCAAGCTTATGAGTGTCACACACGAGTGTCCCGGTCGTGCTAGATTCGATTACAATACAGTAATCGAATCTAGCACGACCACGGTTAAGAAACAAAAATATAAAGTAATAAAAAATATATAATTATAACAAAGTGTGTGTACTTGATCATGGATGGATGAGTGATTTAGAGTAATAAAATAAAAAGCCTCATGTCTTTTCAGCACGTGGTTTTGGCATGCGTGTGGTCGGCGGCAAACCTGACGCTAGCGGCAGACGAGAGGCCATCATCGTGTGGACGGTACCCGGCGGCCCGGCCGACGTCGCCGGACTACAGCAAGGAGATAAGGTAATAACATTCATTAATCAATAGGACTACCATAAGCCGATAATGTAATAAGTTACATCCATAGTTTCACTAAGTTCATACAACAAAAATCCACTTTGATTACTACTATAATTTATATATAAAATAAAAATAGCATTTATTTCTACTGAGGGTTACATAAATAACATTTTTTTTAGTTACACGACAATATGATTGTTCAATTATTAGTAGTCACCTCAGCGGTGTAGGCCTCTCCCAAACCTTTTCATATTTCTCTGCTCTGTGCCAGTCACATCCAGTGAGGTCCACCTGTTTGATGAAAAGTGTCTCTCTATGGTTTTCTTATCGCTGGTTTATTCTTTTTTGTATCTCTAAGTATGTCGAAAAACAATAATATATAACGAACGACAAATAACGAGAGTATGTGATATATAAAAGAATATGTGGTAGGTGTTGGAGTGGTGTGGGGTCGCTTTGACCGAGCGCAGTTTCGAGGAGGTGTGCGCGGTGTTGGAGCGCGGCGGAGACAACGTGGAGCTGCTGGTGGAGCCCGCGCCGCACCTGGACGACTCCGCGCCGTCTAGCCTGTCGCAGCACCACCACGGACTATACGGTATATGAGGTCCCATTTACTCATTTGTTGTCGTGTTGAGATTAAACTATTTATAAAGCGTTTAACCAATTTCGACGCGGTTTATTTAAATATTGTACACTCTCGACGTTCCGGTTTCTTTGCTAACATTTACCCTTTGAAGGGAAGATGACATCGCGAGCCTTACGTTACTATGGTTACGGGCTTTTTTATAAGAGGCCTCATACCGTACCTCGATTCAAATCCGTATAAGCGCTTCAGGGTATAGTTCGATATATTCACTACGCGTTCATAAAAAAAAGAATAAAATCGATACTGAATAGTCCATCATTTTGATAGTGCCTGTAATTTTGATTTACCACGAAAAAATAAAACACAGCGGAACGCCGTGACGCCACGTATTCCGTAGTAACGCTTAACTTTGTTTACAGAGCCCGATACGGACAAATCGCCATCGTCGCCGACACGACGGAAATTGCCGAAAACCCCGGTATAATACCTATAGGCTTTAATAAATAATTGTAACATAAGTGTTGTGAATACACGAGACGATTCCCGCTCGTTCTTTTGTAACTGGTAGAGACTGTCACTCGGTGCCTACAGATCTACGCGTTTCATATTGTCATTTCTAATTATTTGGTGTTGCTACTATAAAAATGTGGATTTTAATTATTATAGACCTATTGTATTTCCCATCAAGGCTGAAAAGGACTTTGTGCTCGTATATATACAGTTATGATTGTATAAAACTTATGTTCTAGTATTCTTCCTGCTGTCAGCTGTCATTATGTCATAATATTATAAATTCTTAAAGACCTACCAAACTTATGTTGCATTTTATTCATATTGATTCTTGAACTTGGCAGTAAACGGATCAACATAGTGGTAGTCCGAAATCTTTGGCAATCTTGCCACTAAGTAATATTAGAAAATGTTATATAAAAATATTTTAATATATAATAGGTTCTTTTTTTTTAAGTGTCGATTGCAATTTTTATCTGTGACTATATTTCTGTTTTTCTTGTGTTTTTTCGTTGGTTGCCTTAGATTTTGATGAGATTGATTTCAAATGGAGGTGTCCCCCATGTTCTACTGTGATACCGTAGCACTTACCACGTTCAAATCTTCCATGTTATTCTAGTTTTAAGTAAATCAATGTTTCTATAATCCTAGTGCTATAACTATATGTTATAAGTTTGTAACTCTTTACCTTATAGGTAATATAGTGTAGTGTCTCTGTTCTATCTACATTATACGTTTTAATCGGTTAATTATTTTATGTTGTTTCCGAAAAGTAAAGTTTGTGAAAAAATACTGAGGAAAATTTGTAGATTTTTATTTTTCTCTCATCCATAAAACGATTATAACATAAATTGAGTGTTTGAGTAGAGCACTTTTTCCTTTAACATCCCAATCTAAAATATATTTCAATTGGCATTATGAATATTAACAACTTAATTAAAATATTCTGTTCATTTTTATCATTACAGAAAATTTATAAATTTCTAGAGCCGATCATTAAATATTTTCTACAACAGAGTTTTAGGTTACACTAAAAGATTACACATTTTTTTATTAAACAAGAGCGTATCTTAACACTTATTATCTGTTGTACTTATCATATCGTACTCTTTTAAAAGTAGAGAGTCAACATCGTAGACACATCATTTTTATGAAACAAATAGAAGTAGCTAAATTTCAACAAATGGGAAGATATAGAAATTTCCTAATGGAGGGAAAAGAAGAAATCGGGCGTCGGCCAGTGGGAGTTTTTCATCAACAGCCGACGCGCTGTGCCACGGTCCGTTTGTAAACTTATACGCATCGAGTAAATGTTACCGAACGTTGCTGTTGAACTAGTGTAGTGTGATGCCGCACAGCGAGACGATACCTAGTCTCGAGTTAGAGCTTCGAGTGTTGGCACGAAGTAACGCGCGACAAACCCTTAAGCGACTGGTGCACACCGTCCGCTTGACTGTACGTGCGACACGCACCGTCAGAATGTACATATGCCTCAGTTGTAGTTGAATGTTCAGTCGCTACAGACAGACAGCATGACTGCACAGTGACGCGCCGTCACTGCGACCACCGTGTATGTGGCCTGATGCGAGCAGACGCCGCGCATCCCCTAAGTGTTTACGTGTTACATCACTGCTTTGGCGGACCTAGTCTCGGGCCATAACTACACTTACATCCATCAACGCTTGCTACATTATACTACACAGCAGATCATACGTGCGACTGAGCGGTATTGTGTCGTTTCAATATAAAAAGCAAGCTTCTCGACAGACAAGCGAACTATTTGGCTATAAATGAAAAACAAAAACCAATTGTTTAATCAGTTCGCCAACTCTTTCATCGTATACGCTATTCAAAAGACATGTAATACTTTGAATGCATTATACAATAAACTATTAAAAGACCCAGAGCTTCAAATATACACTCAAAGAAGTACATTTAAAACTCACGCTTGAGAAACGTGGTAAATATGACCGCCACACTCACAACAATCACTTAAGGGAACTAGTTACAATACATGAAGTTGTTCGTTGTAACAGATGATATGTTTGTCACTGTGAGGATGATAACATCTGTATATTGTAAGTGTCGACATATGTCGTGATCGTATTCCGATAGGCGGCTTCCAAATCCGATAGCATGATCCAGCTTACTGCATGGCGACAGGAGCGTCATACTGAACTAATTTATGTATTGATAGATATGCCTCAGCATGCATTTTATGACATTTTTGCCAGTGAAATGAGAAAAGTTATACCTTTAGTGACGATGGTACAAAATTATCACGGTCATGTGAATGGGATTTTGAAATGACGATTGGCAGTGAATTGGTCAATGGCTATTGCATGAACGATGAAACATCCCGAAAGTGATTTTAGACCTTTTTTTTATTTAAACTTCTATGCAACCAAACAGTTCCCTTTATTTTCAATGTTTTACTTTTTTAAGTATAAGTCTAATGCCCTCATGTTCGTTAGTTTTTAGATAGCTTATAATGGGATTCGATAGAGATTTATTCTAGAACTATGCCACAATGCTAATAGTCCTAGTTTCGAATCGCAACCCCTGGCTTACAGGTCAATAAAGCATGTCTCTGCGTGTGTAGGAACAGGACCGCGCAGAGAGGTACAATCAGCGGCCGCTGGCGCGCGCGCAGCTGCAGGTGTGGTTCGAGAGCGAGATCCGGAAACTCGTGGTCGTTCTCATCGCTGCGGACGAGCTCCCTCCGCGAGACCACACGTTGGGGTACGGCGACGAACCAGAAGCTTTCGCGAGAATACGCTTACTGCCGTCACTGTAAGTACCTCATATTAATCGCATTACCATAAGTACTGTGTCGACTTAAGGCAGCAAAAATTGAAGAGTCTAAAGTTGTAAGTGCAATAGTACAATGTTGTATGCACTTGGACCATCCATGATTATTATTGTAACATTATCGCATGTACTTACTTCTAGTGAAAGCTGTCCGCCAGTGGAGACGGACCCAGCATCAGCGTCGTGCAGTCCCGTGTGGAATGCCACTCTGGGCTTCGGCGGTCTCACTGCAGACCTGCTGGTTGGCCGAGCACTGGAGCTGACTCTCTGGGACGCTTGCCCGGGCATCGACCCCGTGCTCGTGGGAGAGTGCACGGTACGGATTTGATACCTCTTTCATATAATACTAGTCATTTTCATGAATTAGAAAAAAAAACTCTATGTACAAATTCTGTACATCTCATATACTTATGTTCTTTTATGAAAATGAAGGAGAAAAGTGGAAATGTGTTAATTGTATAGTTAGACATAAATGAAATAGTATAATCTTGTTGAGTTCAATATATCAATAGAAGATTTTTCAGTAAAAGTATTTAAGAAGAACACTTGACTCATTAAATGAACCCTCAAAACTGGCCATTAAAATTAAAAAATAATATTGTTTTGTAGATGGAGCTAGAAAAGGCATTTGCTGAAGAACGTGCCGTGTGGTGGACATTGGAAGAGCGCGGCACCCGCTCGGCGAACGCCTCTCCCCGCGGATCACTTACAGGTGCCCGAGCTCTTCGACGAGGAGATTTTGCCTCTCAACGATCTGTATCAGGTATTCTAACACCGATACCTGAGAGTAATCCCTTAGGCTGTCTCCGCATGAGCTAGCGCATACTTAGCGCCTATAATAGCTATCAGTAATCGAACGTCATAAAATGTTTGTGATCGGTCGTACTGTGCGTTTAGCGCATATATCAAGTAGCTGAAATACAAGTTCTAACAAGTCACAAGGCTTAAGGCGTATAACAAGCCACCTGCTTGTGCGGACATAGCCTTAGCAAAACACAACACACTTGTTATTTCAATACTCAATTTCAATATAACGTTATTTCAATAGATGACGTGGACTCAATCGGCGAATGCGCTTCTCTCCTGCACCCGGACCACGCCTGGGTTGGAGGATCCAGGCGAGGCTCGTCGCAATCAGAGACCTTAGAAGTGGAGGTGTACCAGTTGGGCAAAGACTTTTCACGCTCGTTGCCTGGTTCACGACGATCCTCCTTCCAACAACAGGAGAAAGGTTTGTAACGTAATAGAAATTGGTCTCAATGTCTGTGCATTTGTTTAGAATGCGATCACACTGTCGCTTCACACTGTGCCAGACAGCTCTCTGGCACAGTGTATGAAGTCATAGACACCAAGTGCACAGACATTGCGACAGGGTTATCAAATGATATCGATATGCGCTTTTAAATCTCGACACACCGATCAAATAGATGGTAACCCCGAGGTCACCCCGCGTCGGAACGAGCGGCGCCGATCGTCTTGCGTGCGCCGGGATCCCGACGATATCCTTCGTTCGCTGCGAGCTGTGAAGGGCGAACTGGGCCGCACTCTGTCCCTCTCCGGATCGACGGCCCGACGTAAGTTACGTAACATATTTTGAAACAACACTGTTCACTTTCTCTATACTTTTTTAAATGCCTACACAATGTTAAAACATTTTTTATTTCTTTTTCACCCTTAATTCGAATTCATTTCTTATAGTTTTGAAGTAAGGTACTATAATTCCTCTCTGATATTTCATAATTAGAATATGTAGAAATAATAATATATGATAATAACAATGAGAAATAAATATAATAATGTTGAGACAATTATTAATAATATGAAATATATTTTTTTTAATTTTAAAGTTAAGGAGGTCCTGCTACTTTGCTTAAATATTGTAAAGTATGAAATCAAATGTAAAAATGATTTGACGAGAAATCATTTTAACATTGTGTAACAAAAGATTAGCTTACTATAATAAAAAATCGCATGCGAGTTTCAAGGAGTTAAGATGTCCAGATCATTAATATTACTAATAAAGAATAATAATGGACTTCAAACGGGACAGCGCATAGATATTAACGGTCTTCGGTGTTTTGTAAAAAATAAAGATAAATGAAAGAATTTTTGAAGTAGCACCATAGTCATATTAATTATACGATCGTATATGGTGATGATTACCTATTAATCAAAACCTTTATTGCTTGCATTCTTCTACGCACATAATATTCAATATTCATACTTAAATACTGGATACATTCTAATGCTGGGTACTCAAGTACTTAAGATAACATCTTACCTTAAGGGTATGTGCACATTATCGCAGTGTCGCAGTGGAGCCAAGCGGGCCGCCTCTCTGCATTGTAAAGCAATAGGCATAATACCCGTCGGCCCATTGGGGGGGGGGGGGCGACAGGCATCGCTAGTCATCAAAAGGGTCCGGTTTCTCGTTTGCCCTCTTATGATATAAAAAATAACGATGCAAAGTTTGCTTCTCGCTTCTTTTGCCTTGTATTATAATTTTATTGAAAAATTGAAGCAGGTGGAGACCAGGAACACTCCTTTAAAGACAGCTACGATCGCCTCAGCTCTCCAACCCGCTGACATAATGCGCGCGTACCTTTACTCTACCCTTACAATTGTTCTTTGAATCTTGCGTGCGATACATGGCTTTTAAGTGATTTTAATTACTTTGGCGATGGATTACAAGAAGTAGCGAATTTACTATTGTAGATATCAGACGCTCTAACGACTTATTGCGCGGGAATGAAAATACAGTATTTTAGGGTAAATTTGCCACTTCTACAGAAATGTTTCCAAGCTCGACGTCAAGCATAAATCAGGTGAAAGGCTTTATTTACCTACTTAGGGATAAATATAAAAATCTAGTTCAGTTTTATTTTGCAATTAAAAAAAAACTATCTGTTTAACTCATTTTATTTAAGGTCCTGCGGTAACAAATGTATCTTAGATGATCATGGTATGGATATGTCGCGGATTATACGTTGAGCCTGTAACTTCGCATGCGCAATTACGGTCCCATGGGAGAAACGGCATAAGGCTTACGTAACTCACAGTCTGTGCCGCGACTTTTCGTTCTGCGCCGACAACTGTTATTTTGATTCAATTTATACACCGCGAGCTATAACTATTGCGTTATAGCCATAAATGAAGGTGAAAACGATGTAAATTTAGAAAAAAGTAAATCTATTTTGGCTGTATGACTTCAAAAAATTAAGTTATAGTACAAAAAAACAATTTGTAAACCAAATTTGACCTATTTTGGATGGTGAAATCGCCAGTGTTCGTGGTTGTATGTTTTTCTCGGAGCAGGTCCTGGCTAGTAACTTGGTTCCCGCTTGACGTTGAGTTTTGAGATATTCCGTACAAACCTCTATAAAATTGCAAAAAACGTTAAAAAATAATTCACGAATCAGTAAATATGATTATCTTCATTTGTGCTGCAGATTTTAAATTTATCGAATTATAAATACTTGATAATACATGGAATTAAGAATAATTATTTTAATTGTCAATATTGATAATAAATAATATAATGCGGATATATAAATCATTATTATTCCTCAGTCACGCCCGACACACAAATCCGCTTAATCCACACTACGCCGATTAATACACCTCCGAAGAACCCTATAGTTCATGACCATTAGATAATGCGTACTTCGAGGGTACTGACTTGTACTGTGTTGTGCTTGTTTGGTCAGCAGCTACGGACCGTTAGCACCTCGGTAAGCGACAGCCGTGCTGCGCGCGCACGTGCTCCAGTAGGGGTTTGTTCGTGCGCGGTGTCGGTACACGAGCCCTTGTGACGTCCGACGGCCGAACTTGCCGCATTCCGCCCGCCTCTCAGCCTATACGCATTACAATCAGATATAACGTCCCTCTTATGTGACAAGATAGGAGTGACGCGATAGCTGACGCGAGCGTTCCCGGTGAGGAGCGGAATGCGGTTTCGCGACCACGTAGTAGCATGGGTCATACATTGCTTGAGCGACGGCCGCGCGCTCGCACCGTTGAATGTGGCTGCGCCCAATGCTTCTCATCACTTCACTGTGTCTGTCCTGTTCTGTCCTGACGCATGCCCGGTGGCGGGCGATCACGCTCACCTCATCTGTCTCTATGTAACGTCTATCGGCTGCCCGTCTAAGATCATTTCGATTTTTTGTCGTCTAGGTGATATTGGACTTCATTACCTTCGTGAATGTCATTCATTGTTACGATGCGCATTCTATTAGACTTCCTGTATATATAAGTTTGTTTGTAGGTTGTAGTTAAATAAATAAACAAAATATTTTAGATGACGATACCACTTGTGTTGGGATTAGTGCACTAATGGGGGGACGGCGGCTTCACACTCATTATCTTTTCGGATCGTTGATATAGTCTTACCTAACGATAATGGCTGCTGATGAGGAATGCTTATACCATTAAATAATTTAAAAATCGCTTTCAGCAACTATTAGAGAACTCGATAACACTATTGGCTGCACACGTGTAAACCGCTTCTTCTTTCATTTCTGTGTTTAGGAGAGGAGTCGTTTGAGAATATATGTACTTCAGATACTCGGCACGATGCTGTTTGACGTGCTTCTTTTGTGTATTGTTTTATCTGGATGTTGATTGTCGTAAACGTCGAAACGTATGCGTTCGAGTTTCGGCTTTAGTCTTATCGTGTCTGCAATTTCCCATGAGATGGTAGTTCACGTTAGACTCGGGCGTGGGGGTGGCGGGTGGAATGTTTGTGGGTGTGGCAGGCACGGCGACGGGGCGCAAGGGCAGCATGTGGGCGGCCGTACCGTCAGCGGGCGCGTGCGACGCGGTCGCTGACGACGAGGATGTGCCATTGGGCCCCGGACAGCTGCCGCCCCGCAATGCTCACCTGCCGCCGCTGCACGCGGAGATCAATCTCAGCATCATCATGATAAAAGGACAACTTGAACTTGAGGTGAGTTCATTGTGTTTAAAGAAAGGAAGTATCTGGACAGATCTTTATTTTAGAGACATAAAATATCTGAGCAACAACTGCCAAAACAGAATGAACATAATAATTTGTTATAACTGATAAGTAATCAAAATTACGTGAATATTAATTTGCTGTTTACAAGTATTTTTTTTTTAGAAAAGTTACACTAAACCCTGAATTGTTTTTTTCAATTCTGAAATTTTTTATGCTGACCATATTAAACAGATACTTCTTAACAACAAGTACCTAGTGGGTTCAGATAAAAGACTCACTTCTCTGCCTTGACAGGAGGAATGTTGAACTTTCGTTCTATCCATGAAAAAAAACGCACAACATACAAAAAAAAATCATAGAAACATCTGTCTAAAGGTGTCTCACGCACGTCGAGTGTACGGCGTGAACGGCGAGGTGCCGGACTCGTACGTGAAGTGTTATTTGCGCGACAGTGACAAATGGCTGCACAAGCGCAAGACGCGGGTTGTGCGGCGCACCACAGAGCCGCACTTCAAGCAGACGCTCAAATATCAGGTACCTTAGATATTTCGTATTAAAGCGTTCACTGAGTTGTGATCTTTGTGAGGGCTGTGATTTGGCGTTTTGTGATTAGATAATTTCCAATATAAAATAAGTTCACATTCAAAATTAAAAAAAATGAGTTTCCCCAGTACATTTTTTACAGTGTAGTGGGGTCACAGTTAATCAGAGCCTTTGGACGACTACTGACTCCACTCTATCTTCTCCTTTCCAATGTGCCACCGGCTACTCACAAACTGGATGCGATGCGACAGCATAGCTGTAACTTTACGGCGGTGTCATGTGAACGTGAGGTATCTTCCCGGTCGTGCGGGCGCAATTCGGCAACACATAATGGTACTTACTAAAATCTTTAGTGTTCATATATTTATATCAAATATATATTTCAATTTACAGGCCAGCGAAGCTCTAGGTCGCACTCTGGTTGTAATGCTATGGCAGAGGTGCGGTGGCTTCGAGCACAACCTGGCGCTGGGCGGCGTTGAGATCTGTCTCGACAAGCTGACCCTCCCGCAGCGCACGTACGGCTGGTACCCGCTGTTCCCGGCCACCTCGCTCGCCGCCGACGAGTCGCCGGACTGATCTCGCGAGCCGTCGCCGGAGCGACGCTACGACTAGCTCCACGACGGCTCGACACATCCAACGATCAATGCTACTATACAACTACGACGCTTATCGGTCTTTTGACACTACAAGTAGAAAATAATAAGATGTCTAAAGTTTTGTACCACTATGCGACTACGACGCTTATCGGCGTTTTGACATTAAACGTAAGAAATAATAAGGTATCCAACATTCAATGCCACTATGTAACTACGACGCTTATCAGCGTTTTGACACTGTAAGTAGGAAATAATAAGATATACAACATTCAATGCCGCTATACGTCTGCGACGCTTATCGGAGTTTTGACACTAGACGTAAGAAACAATAAGGTATCCAACATTCAATGCCGCTATGTAACTACGGCGCGTATCAGTGTTTTGACACTGCAAGTAGGAAATAATCAGGTATCCAACGTTCTATGCATAGAACTTATATGCGTTTTGACACTATGAATAGGAAATTATACAGTCTACAAAGTTCTTTACGGCAGAACTACGAATGTTTAAAGCGTATTGTCATAAGTAGGAGAAACACATATGCAAATGTGCACATATAAAAACTACTTAGCGCATTGACGTTGCAAATAGAAAGAATGCAACATGCAAAATATGATTTTCTCTTCACCTACGTAGAACTCAATGCTCCGACGAGAGCTTTGCAGTCAAAGAGGAGCTTATTAAGTCGCTTTTGTAGCATCCAGACTTGTGCTCGCAGCAACTTAATGAGTCTATATTCCCAGGCTCGTTATTATTTACAATATTGTCATTCAATTTACAATAACCTATACGAAACATATTTTGAAAACTTTATACTTTTGTAATTCAAAATACTCATGTATATTGATAGACTCTTTGAGTTGCTACGATATTTTATTAAAAAGATAAAGTAAATGTATTTGTAGAGATTTTGTAATATCTATTACAATGCTTTCATGTGTGACCCAGGGGCTGGTGTGTCATGGGAAACCTTCAGCCCAGTTGATGTTAGGAATGTATTACTCGTATATATAAAAGTTCTCGGTAACTATTATATCATGTACTCATAGATCATTACTATAGGTGGCGTCTATCATCGTCTTAAATCTCTCTATATTAGTATAATGTATCTATAACTCTTTTATATAATACTGAGGTAACTTTGTCATCTTAATAACCCCAACTTACACTTTGCCTTATACGATTAATGACTTTCTTAAGTAATCCTAGTAAGTAAGTGCGTCTAGGTACTATTCTTCCAAGGTTGTGCTTTAGTGAACTTTCCTACATACCATAATACAAAAAAACTTTAAATAATTTATTTCGTCGTGTCAAAATGTCTATACACTGTAAATACAAAATTTATTTTTCAAAATTTTTCTACGCACAACTATTTTCGTGATACTAAATATATTTATATTTCACTTGTATATCCTGTGCAGTTGAATATGTTTTAAGAATAATCCTTTATATATTTCTCTAAATAGGTATATTTTCGATGTTAATAAACCTCAATTTATTCATATTCCGAAGAGTTTATTTACTATTTACTTAATGAAACGAATTTTCAGATATCTATCTATCAATGTATATATTATTATATTAAAAATATATGGGATATTAGTATTTAAACGGTATTTCGTAGCTGGGAAGGCAGCTATGATGAGATGTATTACTGGCCTAGCTTAGCTATTTAAATATTTTAATCGATGTTAGATACATTCAACATATCGATGGAGCTTGTGTAAAATCTCTCATAATCTGTGGTTCTTCCAATACTATCGTAGACTAGTTACTCGCTTGACAATATTGTATTTCTCGTTTGTGAACAAGTAATGTCTACAGAGGTTTCTATCGATACTGTCGCTTTGGAATAACATATTAGAATTTTCATAGATGGTAACGTAATAATCCCTTAAACTAGACGAAATCTCCAAATCACTTATATAGGAAATGTTTTCCGATTACCGATAAAATGAGCTTTCATCATTGTGCTAATGTTTTACATAAACATAAAATAATTAATTGTAAATAATCTGACTCAATATTTAATAATCAAATACGAATTTCTATTCCTTTTACAAAATTTTTAAAGAAAGTCTTTTCGTAGAAAGAAATGAAAAAGAAAATTGCATTATACTGAAGTATTCTGCTCATTTTTTCTGGTACAATATTAATTAAAAGATTTGGACAAATAATTATTTTTTTAAATTTCTAGGATTTTTTCAATTCTAGGGATTGGAATGTGCCCAAAGTTGCCATATGCTTGCCACCTATAACATCATGGGCCGCAGTACCTTTGCTAATCGTGGGTGTTCTAGTATATCTACTGGACTTACGAGTTGTGGATGTACTAGCACACCTCTGCCTACCTCTTAGGCGTGAAGGCACTTTTTTATTTCTATATGCTAATGAATATATCGAAAATAGTAAATTAATGTGTTTAACTTTTTGTTTCAAAAATGCTTTGCTAATATAAATTTTAAATAGTTGTACTGTAAATAAAGAGGTTAAAAGAATTAACAAAATATATCCTTAAGTTATCTTACAGTCGTATATAACGTTCCATTTAACGATGGATTTGGCTAAAGGAGCTAGAATTTTGACATATTTCATAAGAAACTTATGTCAAAACTTTATCACCAGTAGCCAAATCTATCGTTACATAGAATAATGAAAACGGTCGACAGTCAAATAATATAAATCATTGATTCTATTGAGTTCTATTTTCGGGTTGCAACCCAAGCCTCAATTTTATTTTTAGAAAGTATGGCTATTTTAATATATACGAGGGGTGATTGATAAGTATCTAAAACGACTAAGAAAAAATTTATTAATCTATATAAAACAATTTTATTTTTCAACCTAGTTTCCTTCTCCCTCGTTACATCTAGTCCAGCGCTTCTCCAATGCCGTTACACCAGTTTGATAAAATGTTTTCTCCAACCCCAAATTGATGGAAATCTTCGGCCACCTAACCATTTCTTGAGATCCGGGAATAAGTGGAAGTCGCAAGGGGTCAGGTCTGGGGAACAGGGGGGATGCGGTAACAATTCCGACCGCAATTCATGGAGTTTGGTAACTGCAACCCTTAACGAGTGCACAGGTGCGTTGTTGTGGTAAAATAAAACTTTCTTCTTCTCCTTTCGGATTTCTTCACAAAATTTTTGCAGCCAGCATGCATAATACTCTCCATTTATTGTTTTTCTCTTTATCGAATAATCCACTAAAATAATCCCTCGAGCATCCCAAAAAACATTAGCCATCACTCTGCCGGCCGACAAAACAGTTTTTGCTTTTTTTTGGTGCATGTTTTCCGCTCTAAGTCCACTGCTTAGATTATTCTTTCGTTTCAAGAGTATGATGTGTCCATGTTTCATCTTCTATCGTTAACTCGTTTGTATCACTCATAAACAGCGCCAAACACTCCGAGAAATCATCAACTCGACGTTGCTTTTGGTTAACAGTGAACAAGCGCCACACCCATCGCGCGGGAAGCTTTTTTATTCGCAAACTATCTACCGCAACTTTAAGCGTCGATCATTATAAACGACTTTTTGAATCTCTTTGATCCTGTCCGGATTCGTGACTTCATTTGGATGGCCGGACCTATTGGCGTCTTCGCAGCTCTGTCTCCCACGTTAACCAGGTGTGAATTGTACTCAATGCAGGAGCAGTATTACCTAAAACGCTGTTTAGCTCGACATTAATCTGGGTTGCTATTGTCTCTTTCAAAACATAAAATTTTATCACCGCACGCATTTCGTTTCTCTACGTTGTTGAGAAAACTTACGGCAGAGAAAGTTCCACACAAATTCTATCAGTTCGAATAAATTCAAATTTGTCGTTCTAATTTCAAAAAGATGATAGAATATAATGTAGTAAATTTTGTTTGCCTATATTTTTTTTACGTTCGTCGTTTCGACCAGTTATCAATCTGCCTGGTATGTAACATTCAATGCAGAAATAAAGGATTGTTACGAGGCAAAGAAATTTCATGCAGCTTGAAGCCCAAGTCACCCGATGCCTACAAATCCACGTTCTCCCACTGCCCTATATTTAACATTCTATTGCACAATGCAAGAGGTTACGCAATAAATGGTTTTTTTTCACATGTCTCTTTAATGTAAGGTCAAACAATTTGAGTTTTAGAAAGCAATCTAATTATAACTTATACTATTTAATACAAGTAGTATCCCATAATATAGGTCATCACGTTGTCGTAAAAGATTGAACGAAAATATATTGATTAGTATTCTTTATATACTTCGCACAAATCTTAAAAAAAAAATGTTATCACTATTACAAATTTTATCATACTCATTATATTATATTGATAAAAATACGTATTTTATTGAAAACATTATAAAAAATAGATGCAGTGAAAAAAATAAACTTTAAGAGAAATACCGGTTTGACGGGTTATTGTTAAAGTTTCAACTAGTTATTCGATACTTAAGTCTAACCAGGCACCAGTTTGGTTTTAGTCTACAGCAAGCTCTACTTTTTGGTTGTTTCCGAACCAAAAGTTGTAGCTTATTTTCCGGTGAAGTTTCTGATAGGTCGGAACTTTAATTGCAATCGGTGAAACCGGCAATAAACATATTACTCATTTTTCTAAATAGTATGTACTAAAGCTGAATCGAGTCTGTACTTATAAAATATTCATTATTTTGTCTCAACACTTGTCATTCCACGTGTTCGGTCTGTTCTTAACATAAGATAAGGCTTTTAGGATTGTGCCCCAGTGTTCGACGTCAGAATTTAATTTCAAGCCTCTGATTTAGTATAGACCCAGCGGCAGTCTAAACCATCAGGCCCGACGGTTGTGAGCAATTTTAAATTATATACTAACATTACAAAGAAATACAATGTCTTTAAAAAATCTTTGAAATTATCATGAAATTTCTTTCACTAAAAGGATTTTCCAGGAGTTATATAGTAGTTTAGTATAAATATAATTTATACTATAGTAGTATTGTATTAATTTATTTTAGCTAAATTCTCAGACGTTCCAGAAACCTCAAAAACCGCTTCACAGTACATAGCATATCAAATACGCTTTAGAACTGCGCAGAAATTTTAAATTTAAGGTGCACATCCTGTTCAGAAAAATGGATAATAATACCATCGAAAATCTCACTTATGTATTACGTTATGGTCGAACTAGTTATTTATATAAAGCCGTGTTCGCACATTTAAAGTTATCGCATAAGTGCGTACACGGCTCAGTGATGTCAACGGATAGTTGGGATCAAACCACTTTACGCTTACTATCTTGATATATTAATATTAATAAAATACTGTATGTAGCCGTAAGTCAGATATCAGTAAAAGAATTGTTGCTGTGCCTCAAACATTGTTAGTTTTATATTAATTTATGTGCAAAGATTATGAGGAAAAACTATACTGCTTGAGACCTAGCCATTGTAAGCATAAAATTTATTCAGATGTGCTTGAATTCCACGGCTGTTTACTGTTTCAAATCATCGCTTTGTGTTATGGGTAAAATTGCTTGCTATACTTGACATATAAATACCATAAGCTATTTTGCATAAAATGTATGTATTGAAACGTACATCAACATTTGATAGAAACTTTTCAGTAACTCTTCACACAAGGTAAAAATGAAATTTCAGATTTCGTACCTACGAGATAACAATAGTACTATTATTCAGCTATCGCAGTGAGCTTCTCTCTGGTGCTATGTCGATACCCTTATCTCTTTGATTTTTAGTTAATGCAATAAAGGTGAAAATTTTAGAACATATGAATGAATTATCATTCTAAATAAAAATTGCAAATTGTTATATATTAACGAAAATTAATCCCTCTAAATTTAAGTAC
This sequence comes from Eumaeus atala, assembly GCA_017140195.1. NCBI lineage: Eukaryota > Metazoa > Arthropoda > Insecta > Lepidoptera > Lycaenidae > Eumaeus > Eumaeus atala. The sequence continues at coordinate 568,366 of JAFELO010000652.1, read as the reverse complement.
GCCAATAGCTGTATAGGATTTCATATTTTTTTTATTGTTGGGTTCGTTATGGCGTATCGAGTGTACAAATGTAGTAACAGGTTTGATGTTTCGGCCAGGTAACATTACAAGTTATCATGCCAACAAATATCTCCAATTGTGAGTTCAGAACTAAATATCAGGATAGATGTATGTTATTTTGTCATTAAATTTTACACAAAATACTTATTTCTTTAGCTTAAAAATATGTTTTTTTATACTTAAAAATGTAATAAGCTTTTCGCCGTAGTCTTTGCACCATCTTTTAATCTTAAACACAATATAGGTTGTTACTTCTTACCAGATTCTATGCCAAATATTTATATGAAGTCAGTACGTGTTATTGTATCCCTTTCCTATAGAAACGGTGTTTATTTTGAATTCCGTTTTCGCAATAATGTTTTAAATGATTTGAAGCTTGGGACGAGTGTGATGGGCGTGTGACGTATGCAGTGGTCACCTTATATCATTCAAATTCATATCACTCTCGGCTGGTTGCGAAAACGGTTTAGTGCAAACTTTAGCAATGTAACAAATATGTGTGTCAAAATGTATTATTATAATAAATGTGATAACAAATGAGTTTATTATAGCGATGTACAAAAACAGACGAGTATTTGTATCATTTTTAATGACTTATTTTACCCAACAACAGTACATCATCATGGCAGCTCCCTAATATGGTAAGCTGAGAAAACCAATAGCCACATGTATCCATTCTTACATACCTGCCTGACTCCTCCACATTCATGACTCTTTTCATACAAACACGCCGATCATGAAGAATCTTGGCACAACCTTCGGACTGCACCCGACTAATCTGAAGTTTATAATTATTTTACCATCTTTTAGTTTTAGACATTCCATCTGCAGCCATTCTGCATTGCAGCTGAATTCAGCCGACCGGGGGAATCTCTCGTTCACATGATATCGTAACAAAGAGACAATTATTCTGTTCCATTTCATACGGTTTGCAAGTTTTCAGTATCTGTTGGTGGGGAAAGAACAAAGAAGGCAACATTTAGGGTCGTAAGTAGTCACTGATTAGCTCCGATAGCTCATTTACCCCCGTATACTATAAAATCGTGCCTCGGAAGTCACGTTAAATCGCCGGACCTGATTTCTCTCCAGTCTTCTCTCCGGATTTCTGTCGTCCCATCGAAAGAGGTAAATGAGGAAACGGGGAGTACACTTGTGCCTCCATTTTTGCACTAACATGTTCTAAGCAGTTGGCTAGTCTCTATAGAGATGGCCGCAATGGCCGAAATTCGGCTAGGACGACGTTATGATTATTATACGCTAACATGAGGGCTTTATTTATTGCTTTTTTAGAAATACAATATCTTCGTTTAAAAAAAAATAGATTTTATCTCGTTAAGATAATTACAACAATTAACAACATTTAGATTTGATATAGACACGACTTTCAAGTCAAATCCAGCTACTTAGCTGGTAAAGTAGTGGTAGCTAAAGTAAATTTTAAAATCAGTTACGTGACAGTGGTCGCATTAGGATTTGGGAGTCGAAGAAACAGATAGTGACAAACTTTGGCATGTACTCGTATGTAAATTTTTTTTTTCACAAATAATTTAATAGAACTTGGGATAAAAAAAAACAAAGTTTAAAATAGAAATTTTATTACTATGTTAAGATATCCTATAAAGAAACACATCTATTATTTAAGTAGATTGATGAACGGGAAACGTCTTTTTTTTGTGTAACATACCTTCATATCTAGTATGAATTACTATTCCAAAAATATTTTGTGCCCATAAAACTCACAAAATAAATAGTGGTTATTTAAACCTAGGAATACATAAATGTTGAAAAATTACAAACGTGTAACATCGACCTAACACTTTTACTACGGCTAGTCGTCGACTATTGGTAGTCATGTTCAGCCTCAGACGTGAGATTCCAAATCGGGTTAAATGAAAAGTGTTCTTAGAAATTTTCAAAAATAGTCCGGAGTAAGTTGGCGTTACACCCCCGTGCATCGGAGTGCACATTAAGTAGGATTGCCGTCCCATCACAGTGTATTAGTACCTGAGCAAACACTTATGCGCTATAGTGGATCCTATGTAGACGGCTCTTCACAGTTCAGGCTCAATAGCCGCTGCAGGTTGTAAGACGGCCTGCATGACTTCGCTGATGTAACTCGCACTTAGTAATATTCGGGATGTTTGCCTCACCGACGTAGCACTTGAGTATGCTACACTAGCGGAACATGCTCACGCTACACATGCGTGAAGTCTGAGGGGCCGCACCACGCCTCTACGTGTTTCAGCAGAGCGACAGCGGATTGTGACGAGCGTGCGCCAAGCGTTGTGCGGGACCACGCCTCTCGGTTAGCACAGCGACCTGTACGGAAATATATCGATAGTAAGCCCACTAGATTCACGCCTGCGATTACAATAGCGTCACATATACAAATTATTTATCATCACTAATAACTATAAAAATAAAAAATATATTTCCTGAAAATGCAATGTGTCTGTACCTAACATTAAGGGGATCCTACTGAATTTAAATGAAATTGAGATATCGATATATTTCTAGGAAAATCTAAAACAGGCAGAAATTCTGACCCAATTTACTTTGCCAACTAAGTCAATATTTAAAAGTAACTTATTAAAATTCCTTAGGAAACATTACTATAATTGTCAGTTATGGAGTGACATAGTTAAATTATAGTCTCAAAGTGAATAGAGTATAGTTGACTTATTCTCGGAACGTGTATTCTTTGTCTTATTTATTTTGTATTTTCATTGAAAAAGAAACTCTAATTAATAATATAACAATACATGAGAAGGTATAAGGTAAAAATTGCACCGTTAGTGAAGGTCACGAGGCGCTCGCCGAGCGGATAACCCGTGAGCACGCAGCACTGCTCGTCGCTCGACACGCTCGCCATGTACCGCCCGCGCTCGTCTACTGGTAGTGTCTGCAAAACGTCAAATGTATGGTGTGATTTTATGGAGATACAATGCAATTGAGACTTACATTTAACTTTAATGCACTTGACAAATAAACTGACTATAAGACATGTTGAACACACACTCCTGGTCTTCTTCGCAGTTGTGCTGCGAGGGCTACGGGCACCGAGGCGAACCTCATAACCCGGGGTGGGTCGCGAGGGGACAACAGTCCCTCCAGTAGCGGGGGCCGCATTCGCCATCGTGGCTTATGGGCTCAGGGGGGGAATGTAGGCCTGTCTAGGGCCACACTAGGTGTGTTATGATTGTTGGTTAGTAGTGCTTTGGATGTGTTATGCATGTGCATGTGTGATCCTCGTCCGGATTGCCGGACACGCAGTCCCTAGTCCGCTTGGTAGATCAGGATGTAGTCTCCCGTCAAATGGTCACGCGTACAGAAGGGCCAGGTCGCGTAGATGAGCATGCGGTCCATTGTCTACCCTATTGAACATAGCGCTCGACAATCGAACCACAAAATCCTCCAGTGACTCTATCCGCAAGTCACGCGCGATCAAATCGTTACGGACGTAGCGACCGGCTCCCGTGATGACCCGTAGGGAGATGTTCTGCTGGGCTTGCAGGTGTTTCCGCTGGGCCTGTGAGGTTACCGCGTAGCATGCGGGGGCGGCGTAAGTGAGGCGTGACCGGACATACGTCTTGTAAATCCTCAGTTTCATCCGTGTATATACAAGTAGTACCGGCCACAGCAAAGCGCGGGCTGTTCTCATCGAGCCACACCGGCAACAGGTCCAGCATGCGCTGCATGCGCCAGTTGCGAGCTCCGGCTTTCGGGACGAGGTGACGTATGCGCCGTCATCGGCGAACAGCGCGAGCATGACATCCGCCCCACACTCTCCCGAGGGATCATTTAGTGTGAGGATGTCGTTGGTATGTGCGTACAGGCACGGGGATAGGCAGCTGCCCTGTAGCACTTCACCAAGAAGCTCCTCCGCTACACCGCTACCCGGAAGGTCCTACCTTCCAAGAATGACGCCACTAGTCTCACAAGCGCCAGCGGGACGCCGGCATCCACCAACTTGTAAAGGAGTGCCACACCCTGTCGAAGGCCTTCTCCATATCGAGAAGGACCGCGAAAGAGTGTCTCCCCTTGTTCAGCTCCACAGATAAGTGGTGGATCACCCGCGTCAGTTGCAAAGTGGTCGAGTGGCCGCTCCGGAAGCCGGACTGTCCCTTATGGGAATGTACAGCTTCAGCCTCCGAAGCAGAAGCCTCTCGAACAACTTGGCGATGTGCGACAGCAGCGTTATCGGCCGGTAGCTTCCGGGCAGGCTTTGGGGCTTGCCCGACTTCGGCAGAACGATAACCCTCCCCTCTTTCCAGGTCTCCGGAAAGTAGGCCGGGATGTCATCGGGGCCTGGAGCTTTGCGCCTCGAGAGGCGAAGTGCGAATTTCCGCAGCTCAGAGGGGGAGATGAAATCCTTCCCACCGATCGGCGGAATCTGACTCTGAAGGAGCTCTCGAATGCGGCACTCCACCTGCTCGTGGTGCTCTGTGGATGACGGCGCCGCTGGGTGTGGTGAAAACTGAGTGTGTAGGTGTGATGTGAGCACTTCGGCTCACCTATTGAAAGATGTAAACACACGAACCTGTTCGACGGCCTGGTCCATAGACACGGTGAGCACCCAGTCGCGCACGCTCTCAAGTGGCTCACCGCGTACGCTCGCCGCGCTCAATAGCAGAGGGGTGCGTGCCCAGTCCGTACATTCTATTCAAATATCAATAAAATGTAGGCTGGATTTTCAAGCAATAAGTACTTACGGCTTCTTGTCACTTAAAAGAAGACTCCAATATTTGTACGAAGTGTTTTTTGTATTTCTTTTAAAATCGATTTCTAATAACAAATGTCTACAACCCTGTTGTCATCAAAACAATGAATAAGATCTCCTATCATTATCGATTTATAATTTTTTAGGAACAAATCTAAAAGTATAGAACTGTTAACTCCGATTCCATGATTTTTACAACTGATTCGATATTTTAAAAGAATCGATTAAATTTATTAGTTATAAGCTAAAAAGTGTCAAGAATAATATCATCATCCAGTATAGTGTTAATAAGTACGAATTACCGAAGTCGGTATAATCGAGCATGTTCGCGCTATTCTCATCAGCCGCTTCAAGTAAGTCGAGGCAGTGGTTGAGGAACACGAAGGCCTCGCGCACGCTGCCAGCGCCCTCGCCGCGCAGTGTAGTGCCACACACGTAAAACGCTGCGTATAGGTGAGTTACAGGTTAACGAAGCAATGTTTTTTTTTTTTTTTTTATTGTTTATGTACTCAAGTATATCAATAGATATGGCGACTCTTGTCCACTTAACCTATTCAAAAATCTTCGCCATCAATAATTTCAATGAACAGGAATATCGGTCTAACAAAATAAATACCTGGCAAGAAGTAATTTGGCCATTCACCAGAATTAAGTTTTATTTAGAGGAAATCATTAAAAATATACTATATAGCAACCCGCCCACGCTTCGCTTCGGATTTTCGCTCAAAATGCATAGCTATGCGTACCTATATTATACTCGTGGTATCTTTTGAATGAAATATCCGTGTCGAATAATTTAAAAGGTGATATCAATGTATTGAAGTAGTCCTAAGTAATGATTTATTTATTCTGATAAGGATCAATACCTAGGTACGAATAAAGACTCCACCATGTCGTGGCGGTGGGGCTTAGTAGCCGGGGGTGTACCCAGGCGAAGCTAATTGAACCGAGGAGAATCTTTGCACTTATGCGATTCCTCCTTCGACTCGAGAAGGAGGAATCACCATCGGTACCCCTCTCATAAGAAGAGGGGACCAAAGAGCAACAGGAGGTGGCGCTTTTGCGCACAGGGCAAGGGCGAGGATGGGAACCTTACCCCATTGCACTGTGATGAAAAGATCTACTTAAGCTTCCGGAAGGCTGCCCATCAGAGCAGGATTCGGTGATCGACCTCCTTCTTGAATTCGGATTTATCTAACTGGACAGTTTGTCCGAGGTACGCAAACTGACCCCACCATGGTTCCTTGTCATGGCGGGGAGGGGGAGGGGCAGTAGCCTGGGATGAACCAGGCGGAGCCAAAATACAAACCTATTACACCGTCCTAAAGTCGGTGGGGTTGTCCGTGGCAACCCCATCTCTGGAGGTGGAGTTGGTCCCTTGGGGATGACTAGCCGTCGATGTGCCCTGATGATTTGTTGTTCCGGGCACACAACAGTGTCGACACTGATGGCATTCGCGGTGGTTTTTTGGGTATTCGGCACTATCATGTGCCGCGAGTCCCACACACCACTCGACCCCACCCAGGGCCAGTGTGGGCGTGTAAATGCGTTTCCCCGCATGAACAAAAAAAGATACGAATAAAGAGTATTTTAATATTTTCTTAATGAAAGGATGCTTACTGTGAAGTAACTATAAAAGATAGAGTCATGCTGTCGCAATATTTTTTATAGATAGTGTCCTGAAAAGTTGAAATACATTATTTTGTACTTTCGTTAATAGTCAGTAACATGATTGAAGAAAGTTCTTTTTGTTTATTTTTTATATCTTGGGCCGGATTCTTCAAGTTTTAGTAAGGATCCCTATTTATCTATATATATCACCTTTTTTTCAAAATGAAACATAACCTATGACAATCTGGAATAGTGTAGCTTGCCAACGGTGAAAGATTTTTTTAAAATCGGTCCAGTACTTACGGAGCATAAAGCTCAAATCTTTCCTCTTTATAACATTAGTATAGATATTTGAAAAGGATCAAAACGAACCAATATCAGCAACTATGATGTCTGTATACCGCGGCAAAGCCCTGGCCGCTTTCGCTGCCACCTGCGGCACGTGCAGCGCCATCAACAGAGTAAGAGCCTGGAATTACACTACTGTATACTAACAGCATTAATTAATATTACAATAATTTCGCAGTTACGGGAAGACCGTGGCTGTTGTAAAGTATCAGAAATGTCGGGCTTGTGAATTAACTAAATAAGTGACAGGAAATAATCAATGTCGTTCTCTCCTCGGCGGCGTACGCCAACAACACGGGTGCGACTTCTATTAGCATACGGTAGGATACAAGCATATATTGTATATGTTCTAAACACATCAAATAATACAACCTGTAACATTCTCTCCTCAGCGCCGAGTGCCAACATAACAGGCGTGGCGTCTACGAGCGTGCGGAAAGACTTCGGCGCGGTGGAGGCACGAATTAACGTCTCTGCGGCTAGTGCGCGCGCGAGCGCCGCGTCCGCGCCCGGCCCCGCCCCCAACACTACGTACTGCCGCAGCGTATCCAGCGCGAGTAACAGGGCCTCAGGAACCTCCTCGCTTTCTACATCGATGCCGTCTGTACGCTACATGAAAAACATAATATGTAAACAATCGACAGCACCTATCGGAGTAAACCAAAATATGGCTGCGCGAGCGCATGCGCCTAACTTTGTTGATATATTCAGACAGAACATAGTGTACACGCAGTACACGCAGGCGTGATTACGTTTAATTTTGTTTTTACTATCCATCTGTCTAGTTATATAGAAGTAAATGGTTTTATTACGTACGGGATGCGTCTTGTAGAGATGCGCGACGTATCGAAGCGCATAGTGCGGCGCTCGATCGGCCGCGTGCGCGAGACAGCGCTGCCACTGACCGCTGCGCGCGAGCTGCTCCAGCGCTGCTACCTCACCGGACTGAGTCTCCTGCTCCTCAGCAGGACTGGTCACCTCCTCCTCTTCATATACACCTGATGGAGCTGTATGCAATAATCATCATTATCAGCAGGAGTTACCTCAATTCCATAAGAGAGAAAAAAAAGAGCTAAGTCCAGCAGGGCATGAGTCCTAACACCCAGGAGCCGCATCAATCCTGCTGGCTGCCTGGGCCCATGCTGTACTCGACATAATTCTCTTTCAACAAATGGCAACGGCAATATCGGGAAGCTCATCTTCCTACCTAAGGTCGTTCTGTTTTTATTTTTGTTTAAAATCAATACTTACCAGCACCTTCTTCTTCTTCCACATCTTCCATTAGGGCTGCTCGAAGCTGTTCTCCTACATCGGCTTGACCAATAGCAGCAAAACTAGATGAAAAAAACATATTTTTATACTTTCTTAGAACTATTGCTTAGTTATTGCCAATTTCTTTGTCTTTATATACAATTCTTGGTCTCACAAGATATGATCTATATCACCACTATTTATTTTGGTATATATTTTGCCTGAGCTGAAGTATTCTTTCTATACTATCCTGGAGCGCTGATATGACGTCATTGACGCCAGGTAAAACAACATATACATACGTGTCAGCAAGTAGTGCCGCGGCGGAGGCGCGTGCAGAGCTTCTCAGCCGGTCGCGTGCGAGCCGCGCCGCCCGTAGAGCCGCGCGCTCTGCCAGCCGTGAAGCACCGCCAGACGCGCCCGCACGCGCCGCTGCTGCCAGAGCCCGCACCGCCTCCCACCACTCGCCTCTAAACACATCACACATACATTAATTTCTCTGTTATATCTGCTGATACCGGCCTTGCAACGGGAGTTATAACGATACACACACAGGAGTAATACAGTATATTTTAATTTTGTTCTATATTTTGTAATGTTTCTTTAAAAACACCCAGTACTTTATGCTATGTATATATTATATTCAGTACTCTATTCTGATTACCAAATGGTACCAAACTGGGCGCTCGCTATTCGTCCGTGCACAGATGGCACACCAGGGGTCATTAACCTTTTTTCTTCTTATTGGTATAATATGGTGAATATATTTTATGAAAATAATGACACTAAATTAGTTGAAAAGCGAAAATATTGCATTCTCCTTTTATTGGTTAATTCTTATATATAAAACCGTGTCACAATATTAGTTACCTTACTCCTCCTCCTCCGTAACTTTACCGATTTTTACCAAATTTTATACTTACGACTTACGATACCCATGAACATCAGCATAATTATGCCGATGCATTTCCCTCCTTTTCACCTCCTCCCAATCGGCTATCGGCTACTCACAAACCGCACGAACCGTGACACAGGTGTCATTTTACGGCGGTAATAAGTGTGCGAGAGGTACCTCCCCGGTCGGGCCGGCCCAATTCCATCGCATAGGATGATGAAGTGTCTTGGACAATGCATGTCACTGCCTCCTCCTATGCAACATGGCACTACATCTCATACATACATCAGTTGGCCTGAAGCAGCGACTATTTATTAACCATACCCCTAAGCGATAGAGTTGCGGAGATAAAATAACACTTATAGTAACAGTTTTTGCTCAGAACGAATAGGAGCTGAACACGCCTGCTAATAAAACAAGCGCCAATAATTTGTTGATATAAGCCAGAGGCATAGTATAAGTATCACCCGTCAGCATGTTCTGCGGCTCGTTGTAGCAACGGCGGCACCGCGGATGGAACCGCCTCTCCGCCGCCACCGCCCTCCGGCACGTACTCGCGGGACACGCGCGCCGCCTCCTCGTACAGCTCTAAAACAATTTTGAGGCGGTATGATTATCATCATTATCATCATCAGTCTTTATGACATGCTGGACTGGGCTTCAAAAGTAACGCCAAGACCTCGTCCTATCCGCATCTATTTCAAAAACATTATTATACGTAGTAAGAATTAATATTTATATATTTTTAAAAGTAGTGCTATGCATTGCAAGGAATTGTGCTGGTACAACGTCTGGCTTACGCTCACATGACACCGCTGCGAAGTGATAGCTATGCTGTCGAATGGCCTATTGAAGGAGGTACAGGAAAGGTAAACAACGCATCTGCATAAATATCACGTGGATAGCTATAGGTGTAGGTAGTCACATATAAGCTACTATATAAAAAGAGGTAAAAACTAACCTAGATCTTTGTAGTGCTGTACGACCTCCCTCGGACGGTTAGCTCGTATCATGAGCGCTTCGAACTCCTGCAGGTCTCCTCTCTCAGCAGCCGCCTGCGCTCCTTCCACTAGAACTTCCTGTACCTAATACACACATAAGTAAAGTAATCATAACAGATTAATCACCGATTTCAGAGACTACTATTAAAGCTATTCGACACTTGAGTTCCACATAAATGCTTCATAATATTCCTAAATAGAAGCTGTGAAACTTTAACTGATTTTATCGCGGTTTATTAAGTATTTTTCGATCCTGAAGTTTTTTGCCGAAAGAAAAAAAGGAAGACTCGATATATTATAAACATAAACTTATTGATTAAATTATAAACCTCCCCCCCTCCAATGGGCCACCGCCGACTAACACACCGCACGAAACGCGACACTGAAGATTTCATTTTTCAGCGGTATTAGGTTTAAAGAATTTTATTTCTCATAAAAAGTATAAATTCACTTATAATGAGATTCATAGATTTTATATTACAGAACATACTTCTTTTACCATTTTAAATTATTGCCTTATTTAATTTCACCTGGAAGTTTGTTGAACAGCTGAATTCCCTCAAACAGAATAGTCATTTTACCATAATTAGTTCTAACGTTATGAACCTGGAGATTATATTTATTTCTTAAATGCGACACGTGTGATCTCTCATAAATCTTAACTACGGATTGTATGGGACCTGATTTGATGTTTTTAATTAGAATGCAGATACTGTATGTGTAGAGTTGTGATATATTCATTAATATTGTATTGTTATAAAATTGTTCTGTCGGAGTAAGATAGTGATAATTATATAAAATTTTAATTATTCTATTTTGTTGTCTCTGTAAAGGATTTATATTTGAACGGGATGCTGCTCTCCAAGCTTGAATTAAGTATTCTCAATATGATTTGACTAAATAATTATATATAATGTTGCGAATTTTTACAGGAACGCAATAGGAAATATTATTTCCTTCATAAGACCAAGATATTTCTCATGATTTGAGCGTTTCAATATATGGTTATTATTTCTCAGCGGATTGAAGTTAGGTATTACTTTATTCCTAGCAGAAAAATAATAAATGATGTTTTAACAGTATTGACTGACGGTCAATAAGTTGTATTTTAGCTATTCATGCATCGAATTGAGGTCTCTTTGGGTATTTATTATAATTTTGTGTATAGATTTATGAAAATAAAAAAGACATGTGTCGTCCGCATAGAGGGTAGGATGACCAGTCACTCCTAATTTATATATGTTATTTATGTATATTAGGAACAACAGACGCCCTAGAATTGATCCCTGTGGAATACCATACCTAACATTTTGGGAAGCTCTAGAATAGCTATAAATTTTTACCACTTGTCGTCTATTTCCTAAGTATGATTCAAACATTGCTGAGGCCGTTCCTGTGACGCCAATGATAGATACTTTGTATAAAAGCTTTTGATGACTTACCGTATCAAAACCTCTTTTAAGTCAATACCTAGAGAAATATTCCTTTTGTCAATATTTGTTAATTTTGGTAATTAAGTCTACAGTGACCGAAAGAGTACTTGAGTTTGAGGGATATTATTGGTTGTTGCTTAAAAATGTTTTTGACTCAAGTACTTATACATGAATGTACAAAATACGCTCAAACATTTTCGATATGACTGACAATACGGAAACAGGCATATAATTACTCAAATTTGATCGGCTCCCCGGTCGTGCCGGCCCAATTCCGTTGCATAGCTCTCCTATGGCCTCCCATCATTTAAAAAGTGTAATTCATGCTTTAGAAATATTACAAATAAAAGTCCTGGTTTAGAATATAGTATGAATGTGCTAAACTATCCAATAAGCAGCTGTTAGCCTTACGTTCTAGCGATGGGCTTGAGCGGCGCTACGGTTCATGTATGGTGCGTATGTCTAAAAGGTCATCTTTCTTTGTACCTAATGACGAAGAAGATGCTGCGGCCACTACATCTGTTGTATACCTCTATTCAAAAGGCTCCGAGAAGTTATATCCGATTTAAGAAAGGAGAAAGAGAGGAGAAGAAAGAATTTAGGAGATCGCCAGAACTTACTGTGGAAGTGTACGAGAAGTAAAAATGTTGATCTACATAACCGCAACAAAAGCTTCATATTTTGACATTGGAACAAAAATAGCAGGAATACGATCAGAATATTCTATCCAGCCATTTTTAAATATCACAATAATACTACTTTCTGTACCGCTTCAGTAGTCGTTTCGATTTTAGTACCGTATTCATCAGTTCAGAAATGACCAGTGACTATCTTTTTTTCCTAGATAAAATGTTTTACTTTCAGACAGGACTTCCTCATATTCTTTTCTTTGCTGCCTTGACAACTTTTTTCGTACACCACGTGGACGTCCAGATCTTTCTGCGTCACAAGCAGAGGAAGTCGCACAAACCGGTACACCAAAATATGACTAATACCAAGTATATGGAGAGTTTTGAAAATTGTATTTGTCTCCATACCTACTTCGTATAATGCAATCACAGCGATTCCGTTCCACTTATCACCCCACTCCACTTTAACATCGCAAAATATTGTACAATGTATTGGCGCCAAAGTGAGATGACACTATTAAGAGTCGTATAAAAATGACATATTTCAAATTCAATAGTAACATTTTAAATTGAAACAATATTTATGGCCAGACTAAGTATACTTCTGAGAAGTTTATATAAGTAAGAGGTGATGTGGTACAGAATACTACACACGGACCTCTGTCACCTGGATCACGCGTCGTCATTGTTAACACACCCGATGCGATGCTGGCGTAGCATGGCCCCTAAATACTGATTGTGTATTTTACTTTGAATGTCATTCAATAAATTACCAATGATCGGTTAGCTTACCATATGAGCGGCGTGTTTCTCGGCGATGGCCAGCGCCCTGTGATGCAGGCCCCTGGTTAGCCACATGCGCACAGCGTCCTCAGGCGCGGCCGCTCTCAGGAACGCGGACTCCGCCTCCTCCGGCTGGTCCTCGGCCAACGCCGCCGCTTCGTGTCTCGCTATCTCACGTTTCGTAATTCCGCCTCCAAGCTCGCTCAGCTCGTTAGCGATATCCCACCTAGGCAACATGTTACATATTACAGGATTGTCAATTTATATTTAACCGTAAATTTTACTACTGTGAAAAATATACACTAAAATGATAGTGATTGTTATTAATAATATAATATCTATGGACTTATCACACCACTTCAGCCCAACCATGTGCTTAGTACCGTAAGGACTTGTGTTACAGGTACTAGACAACGGAAATATATTTCATATTTTATATTTTAAAAAATCTCTTTATATTTAAGATTTTTACATTAGAAATACATATATAAACATCCATGACCTTGGCGGGATTCAAACTCGCGAGCTCTGGCGTACCACGCGGACTAACCGCCACATTTACCAACTGAGCCTGCCGGTCGTCTAAAAAATGTTTTCACTGATTTCACTTGTACAATCATCAGCACTTCTCACTACTGATGAATGGACTAAAATATAGCTCTAAACGTTTTCGTTTTCACCATTTAAACACGCGGGGCCTGTGTTCAATTTAGTTGTTTGGCCCATATAGTGAAACACTGACTACTCTTAGTTTTATTTTAGTATTGTTCCACATTATCTCAGCTATCCAGTTATGTTGAGATCTGTACTGGTACCTCTGCGCCTGCAGTGCCCAGCGAGCGCCGAGCGCGGCCAGACCGCGTGCGGCGAGAAGACGCGCGGCAGGAGCTGGCGGCAGCGCGGCGGCCCACTGCAGGGCTGTCTGCTGCGCCACCGTCGCGGGTGCGTGTGCGCGCGCCACACGCTCTGCGTTCTCCCATTGACCGCCTCCGCCATACATTTGAATCGCGCTCTTCCAGTCGCCTGACAATGTCCACTTCATGTCTTATTAACGTACAACGATATAACATGGTGTGATGACGTCACATCGACCAGTTTAAACACGCTGAGCTGTACATACTAAGGTTAATTTAGCTTAGCATATTTAACCGAGTGTATGCATCCTGCTGTGATTAAAACTATAGAATATGTTACATTTATAATATGTTTTATACTTATAATATAATAAATATCTGTGGACTTACGAGTATCACACCACATTACCAAGTCTTGTGGTAAGTAGCGTAAGGACTTATGTTACAGGTACTAGACAACGAAAATATATGTAATATTGTTATAAATTTATGATTTGGCGTAACACGCGGACTAAACGCCACGTCATCAACTGAGCCAGCCGGTCGTCCTTATTGACAATTATAAAGACTTATAGTTGTAATTTTCTTTTAATATAATAAACTAGCAACACCTCGTGGTTTCATCCGCGTACTCCATTCCAAAAAACTCACCCTTAGCGGTGAAGTTTCCTTTAATTTGTTCTTAGTAGATGTCTGCACCCTAAAATTAACCTACCTACCAAATTTCAAGTTTATAGGTGCTATAGTTTCTGAGATGTCGTCATTAATCAATGAGTGGCAGTTCTCTTTTATGTATACAGAAAATTTACCGGCTTGTATGTAGTAATTCTCGGCGGCCCGTAGATCGCCGGCCGCCTGCAGCGCCTGTGCTACGTGCTTCCGCGTAGCCTCCAACAGCGAGCTACGATACGCCGCTACGAGACGAAGCATTGAGTCGTATTGTTTTGCTTCCTGTATGTAGTCAGACAAATAGATAGTTCACTATAAACTTTTATAACTAACTTAGCATTTAAATTCTTACCACTCTAACTTAAACATACTTATTACGTAAATTGTGTTACTTTGCTTGGCATGTATAGCAGTCGTCATCTGTGTCGTAATGTGTCACTACGATCATTTATCACAACGCGCTATAAGAAGGAGAATTACGTAAAACTTCGTATTGCTTTTACCAGCATCTCGTAACCTTATTACCTCTTATTATCTCTCTCCTTAGTAATCATTATTATTTACTGTTTCTTTGACACCTTATTGTAATGTAGGTACCTCTTGTTATTGCTTTACATAATGAAGATATGATAAAAATTATTTTGTCCAGAATAAATCCCTGTACATGGCAGATGCGTTTTGTTAAGCTCCTTATTATAAGTCTAGATTTCTCAGTGGCGACGATTAAGTGCTATTCACGCGTCTAAAAGTGAGTAATAAGACGCAAAATACGTACGAATTTACAATGTCCATCGGTAAAATAGGCGGTATAAATATAATCGGTAATATAAATAATTCAATATTCACACGGACAATAGGAATCTTTATGTGGAGCGAATTGAATAGTATTTCCTAGTCAATAAAATCGATAGTGATTTGCAAGTGCCGACATTAATAACGGTCATCGGAGCGGAGTGCTGCGAATTATTAGTCAGTTTATGTACGCCGGATAAACCTAAATCGAAGAAATTTAGTGATATAACTAAAATACTTGCGGACCACTTACAACCCAAATCGAGTACAAATGGCGTAATCGGAAACGGAACAATAGGGAAGCCATTAAGGACTATGTGGCAGTGTTAAAGAAAATGTCGGCGTTTTTTTAGTCCGGTACGTCACTACAAGAAAACTTGAGAGATCAATTCGCATGTGGTATTTCAGGTGAAGTGATTCGCCAAAGACTATTTTCGGAGGACAATCTGGATTTCCAAAACGCATTCAGGTTGGCGTTCAATTTAGGGGCGGCAGAGAAGGACGTGGCTGCGGTCTTGGGAGGTCGCGCTGGCGTTTTGGAGACAGAATGGCTGGGCACGACCAGGGGCGCGGTCGGCGGTGCGGGCTCTCGCGTCGCGAGAATAGGACGCCGCGTCCAGCGGTGTCCCGCAGCAGCGCGGGACGTGACGGCGGAGGCTCATTTTTCTTTTCATCATAGATTTTCTGGGGCCCTATGAAGATAAAACATATTTTGTGCTCATAGACGCTAGTTCAAAATGGTTGGAAGTCCTGGAAATCTCTCGAACGACAGCAACCGCAGTCATCAAAGCTTTGATGTCCATATTTGCGCGATTTGGCTTACCGCTAGAAATAGTGTCCGACCAAGGACCGCCATTCTCCAGCGCCGAGTTTAATTCCGTTTTAGTAAACGATGGCATCCGTCAATCATTTTCTCCAACTTACCACCCCGCGTCTAACGGAGCCGCGGAAAATGCAGTGAAACTATGTAAGCGAGCCATTAAAAAACCGATTAGGGATAATGTAGATGTAGGCGCTGCTTTACATACCTATTTGTTGGCTTACCGTAATAGCGTACATAGTAATACTACAGGTGGGTGTCCAGCGATGCTATTGCAACGCGACATCTGCGGTCGCGCCTGGATTTACTACGCAGTAACGTGGCGCGGGAACCACAGGTCAAGACATGCAAGGCAAACAGATACAGACCGCCAGCGGCTCGAGTCGAAGCTTCGCGCAAGGGGATGCAGTTTGGAGTCACAATTATAGGTGTCCCGATAAATGGGTACCAGGGAAGGTAGTCAAAACTGAGGGTTCTCGAAGATATACGGTAGAGGAGAGTAACGGTCGGATTATAGACAAATATATTGATCAGCTTGGACGCAGATCTAGTAGATCCCGTCTGGCATGCCCATGGGAGAGACATATAGCGGAGACACGATCGAGAGAGGACGAAGGGGATGACGTCGCGCATAGGGAAGATATGGCGACCGCGGGGGAAAACCAGGTTCATGGGGGAATAATTAAAACAGTGTCGCCAGGGCGACAGGGAGGGGAGTCCCCAAGTTGGGGCACCCCGACAGCGACAGTTACAGAGGAACCGGGAACCTCGGCTTACATCCGATTAGGGTTTGCTGATATGTAATTAGTATTTTTTCATATTCATTTGTGAAAATAATTAATAGCGTATAAATAAATTGTAATATATATTTGTATAAAAATATGTTTGTTTAATATGTCCGTTGGAGTTTAATTATATTTCCATGTTAGCCCTAAGAGCACAGGTATTGTTTTAGTGATTTAAGTATATATTATTGGTGGAGGTGTAATGTACCTACATTTCCTTCCTACCTCTTCTTATTGCTTTAGCATAATGAAGGTAGGAAGAAAATTACTTTGTCTAGAATAAGTCTCTGTAAATGGCGGAAGCGTTTTATTAAGCTCCTTATCATAAGTTATTTTTATTATAGAATTCTCACAAATTTTTTATTATAATAATGAAATTTAAAATAAAAATACTTTGGGGATTAAATTTTCTACTGAAACTTTAGGGATTGCGGAATTCTCGATTATTTTAATGATTATTTTTTTAATCACACTGAAAACACTTTTATAATGCGCGCGATCAGTTTACGAGCAAACTGGTCACGTTCGGCTGTAATGTAGCAATGGTGTTTTCCGCATTAGTATATAAAGATACGAACATTTTGTTACATCAACTTACTTTGTACATAGATATAGCCTCATCAGGGTCGCCTAGGCCGACGTAGATTTGTTCGGCTTTCCGTAGCTGCCCGTCCGAGCGCATCTGCGCCGCAAGCGGCTCGTATATATTTCGTGTTTCTTCTTCTTCTAAGTGCGCCGCAGCGAGACGAAGCCCGTCTGATATTTTGCCAGCCACGTTATAAGCTCGCACGCAATGCTCTGCCATGCCGCAAGACGTGAGCACCTGCTCCGCAGTTTCCCATTCCTTTAAAATAATATCATTAATGAAAATACTATAATTTATATAATAAATGAGTATCTAAGAAAATTTTAGGAAAAGTCTGCCGGAACTACTCTTGAAGATTTGGGGCAAATGGGAATAATAAGCTAAGTATATTCCTATTTTTTTCGACATATTTCCACGCTGGGGGGATGCCTTTGCACCCCTCTTAAAAGAAAAGGGGGCTAAAACAACTGGAAGAGCACCCTTTGTACCCCTCTTTTGAGAAGAGGGGACAAAACGGCAATAGGAGGGGTGGTTTTGCGCACAGGCCAAGGCGTGAGGATGGCAACCTCACCCCATTGCATTGTCCCAAAGTTGACGAGGTAGTTCTGTGGTGCGGGGCAACCCTGTTGTGGAGGAGGCGTCGGTCCCTTTGGGGACAGACTAGCCTTCCAGACATGCCCTGTTGATTTGTTGTTCCGGGGCACATCACCAAAGGCGGTACTGATGGTACTGGCGGTGATTTTTGTGGCTATTTGACACTATAATGTGCCGCGAGCGCCACACACCACTGGGCCCCTATCCAGAGTCGGTGAAGGCGCGTAAATGCGCTTCTTCGCGTCAACAAAAAAATGTGTAACTGCTGATCGAACAAGAAACTTAAATATACCTTACTCGAATTTGTCATACCAAATAAACATAGCGGCGCTATACCAAGAGTAACATACTGGTAGTATACCTACTTGAGTCGATATGAAATGCTCGCCCAGCTGCTTGCATTCTTCTTTAACAGACTCCTTCTCATCTATAACCTATATTGTTTAACAAAAACATTCATTAAACATGCAAAAACTGGACGAGTGATGAAATATACCAAAATGGATCACTTGATCTGATTATCACTATCAGGAGTAGTACATTAATAATAATTCTATATCCATAGTCACTTGTTCATATCCGGCTCGAAGGACAATGAAAATTGAAATGATTGTTATTTAGCAATTGTTTTATTATTAATGAAATATTTGATTAACAAATGGTGGGTTGATATTTATTGACATTTGTTAAGTGATAATGATTAATGAGCAAACTGGGATGAGCGTTAGGGTGGTGAAACCGCGGGCATAGCTAATGCAAATTAGGTGTACTATAGGATTTAGCTGAATATTGTAAATAGTTTAATCTCTTCTTCATTCAATCATCTCTTTCGTAAATTCCATGTCATCTACATGGAATTTACAAAAGAGATGAAGTCCGTTAAAGCTGTGATCCGACTAGCGACGTTACACCTGTACAATCTGTAGCGCGCGTTTGTAGTGGTGCGCCTGCAGCGCGGCGGCGAGCGCGTCGGCGGTGCGGCCAGCCTCTATGAGATGCGGCACGGCCGCGCCCGCCTGCCGCGCTCCCACCAGCCATGCGCCCCACTCACCCTCCAGCCGGGTCACCTCTGCGGGACACGCCTGAGAAACATGACGTGTAGTACTTTTTGTGATAACAGATCTCTATAAGGGAAACACTGAGATTATGCTCCACCTGCTGCGCACTATACTGTCCACACAAATAATTAGGGCGCCATTGTATATAAGGTACAGCAAGCTACAGAGTATTTTTACACATAACATATTATTTCAATCATCAGTGTACGTGATACTCACATAAAATATAGTTTAGAGCGCATGCGCGTTCTCCATTTATAATTTTATGAAGATTCAATTTTAAATATATTCTCGTAAATTCTCTGAAGCTACACGAATGCTATTAGTGGGTTCGTCATTTTAGTGGAGCCCCATATTTTTATACTATATGTATCCATATATCTAGATTTGGGACCGTGGAGCCATCGTCAGGGACACATTGATTCAGTGAAGTGACCTCTAGAAGCCTGAGTTTACAGCCACTTTCAAATGATCCATTAACGCCTTTAAGTAAGGTCTGTTTGACGAAGCCCCCGCCCCCCAATATGACTCTCTCTCTCTCTCTTACTCTCTCACTCTCTCACTCTCTCTTACTCTCTCTCTCTCTATTTCTCACTCTTTGGTCGACGTAAGTCCTCTGGTGGGCAAAAGCCTTTCTCGCTCAATACGACTTCATCCACATCAAAATTATTCACGTTACTCCACCAACTTATACTTAAAACTGCCGACAACTGCGCTAGAGTTGACAAACCAAATTATCCGTATTTTAGTTATAAATCATTGTGCGACCAATGACAAACGAATTTGTCAATAGGTTTTGTGACATTAAATTCAAGAGTTGGTGAATATTTGTACCTATATTAAAATCAAGTTTCTACCCAAACGTAAATAACATAGTCAGGGGTAGGGAAACATCTATTTAATTATTATCACTCGCAATATTAGTTTATTATCATATACATCTCAAACCTCTCTTGCCAACTGCACGGCTCTGGCGAAGTTGTTTCCTTTGGCGTAGTAATCTACAGCAGTGAGGCTATCGCCGGTGCGCTCCGCGAGCTCTCCCGCCATCTCCCACCATTCTTCCTGCAATTAACGTTACTGATACTCGTCGGCGTAACAATAGGTGGCGATAAGGCACGGACCCTGTCCCCTGCAGGCGATTCCCAATATACTCAATCATAAAGTATAACGGTCGAGTTCCTTTACATTGGGAAGTGGGGGACCACCCTATGAATTTACCAAAGGCCTTCAGTAGAATTGTGCACTACATCGGTAACTAATTTACTGTATTGAATATATGTGTCAGCTATCCAGCAACTCATTCCCTCACGCACTCTACTCCCCTTATATGATCACTTATTAATCAGATTACATAATGAGATTAATTCTGAGGTACCTGTATGAGTCTGTTGCGCACGTCGTGCAGCAGCGCGCTGTCCCGCAGCAGCTCGGGTCGTTGCAGCAGTGCAGCAGCGGCACGGCGCGAACGTCCCCCGCGCAGCCACACGCGCACGGCGCCGCGCGTGTCCCCGCGAGCGTGCAGCGCCGCGCCCGCCTCGCCAGCTCGACCTTCAACATTAATCATAGGGGCAATAGAAGCATGTGTCCAGGACCTCAGACTTAAATAAGGTGCTTTGAGCGTTTTACAACCTTATACGCATATGTATAGTTGTGCATGTACAATGTGTGTATAAAATTGTAAAACGCGCCGTAGCGTTAACCTATAGACCACTGAGGCCCTAGAGGATCCCCACTAACTAGGGTGGGTCTTGTTCGATTCCGGCTGAATTTTTCTAACCTAACTACATATTCTGAGTGTTTTGCGGCGAAGGAAAACATCGCGAGGAAGTCCGCATTCGTGTATCTGATTTCGACCTAATCTAGGATTGGGCTTACTTTCCCTACGGGGTTGCAGAGGTCGGATGGCAGTGGCTTCGTGTAAAAACTGGCACCATCCTCCGTCTCCCCCTTCCGGACCGAATCAACTGGACTCATCCCAAAATGGGACTGCTACTGCATGCATACGCTTGCAAATTTAAGTATTAGCAAGTTTCGTTGCAACTATTCCAAATAACCGATTCCACGTGCCCCATTTTTAATTATTGCCAATGTGCTACGGAACTAGCCAGAAAATTGAAGCTTGGTATTAAACTTGTATCGGGTTAGTCTAGTGAATCTAGCAACTATTATTAGATTAGAAATAGAGAAGCTTCGACTCTACCCCGATTTTCCCACTTTGACAAAAAAAATTGACGCTGTAGGGAAGGCACTAACCGGTAGCGTTTAAATAATCCATGTATTGTTGCTTGAGACTCTCCACCGCGGCTCTGTCTGTCCTCTCGGCAACGGCGATGGCGTCGTTCCATCTGTTGAACTGTTTGTACATCTTTATGGCCAGCTCCGGTTGTCCCGAGCCCTTGATGTAACACTCCTCAGCAAGCGCCAGATCTCCAGAGAATATTGCAAGTCGGGCGCGAACTAAAGCCGAGTCAATTCCTGAAGAATATGCGCAAGAAAATAATATTATTTTTTAATAAGTGTTTTTTATAGTGTCAAACGGAAAAACGGAACCTTTTGCCGACGACCGATGGCCTACTTTTCTCCCCCCCCCCCCCCGATGTGCCACCGGCTAAGAATATTGCTAAAGGAGAAATTTTGTGTATTGAGCGAGATGACTGCTGCGACAAAAAATCACTCTCTCTCTCCTCCTTTCTCCGTCGGAATATGAAAATGTGTGACCTAACGCAATAGATGGAGCTCTGTCTAAGGATGGCGACCATAGAGATATTATTTTCTTTCCGATATCTATGAAGGAAAACTACTAGTCGGAGTTCTTTTGATGATTAAACATTAGCGCGCACGTGCGTTTTGTGGCCGACTAGTGAAGAAAGCCTCTGCTCAACCATTGAGCTGCTGGGAGTGTCGATGATTACGACATTAGTCGTGACAAAGGTATCATTTCCCCTCTTCTGTACTTATTATAAAACCGTATATGATTGACTTTCTCTCGAATAAACGGATTTTCCAGCCGTTTTCATTCACGAATATAGCAATTCCATAAGAAGGTTGTCGCGTATAATTTAGTAAGGTAACAATATTGTCTCGGGAGGACCCGGTGCGGATGGATGCTGTAAAAAAGTTAAAAGACAATATTTAATAATTGATATGCTGTTACCTGCGACTACGTCGCCGTGGCTCTCCTCTTTAGCTAACTCTATTGTCTGGTCCAAATAAAATGTACGGGCATCATCTCCAACCTGACGATAGCATTTTGCGGCCAACTGCAACATAAAACAGAAACAAGCTCGAGTAAATACAACTATTTTGAGTGGCTAAATAATTTAATTTTGAATAAATAAAAATTGAATAACAGAGTGTATCACAGCTTTTTTTATTTTATATATTCGCAAATAATTCATTACGAATTTCAATTTCACAAAATTCTAATTGAATATTCGCAATTAAGTCATGACGAATTTCGATTTCACAGGATTCTAATTGAAACCTAAAATGAAGTTAATAGTGCTCCTTTTAACTTCATTTTAGGATTTAGCCATTACTTAGAACTATATGTCTATCAAATTACCACTATAAGAGGGACCGGCCCTATTTAACTACTTATAAATACAAACTGTGAGGTGAGTGGGTGTGTGAGAACTTAACTTTTACCTATCCGAATGTGCTGAGCGTGATGCAACATACGACTTAAAGAGAAATGAGCGTCGATAAAAAAAAACATTCTAAATTCACCTACCTGTATGTCATAGACGGCGAGAGCCCTCTCGGCCAGTTGTCTCCACAGCGGCGCCACGTCGGACTCCACACTATCCAGGTATTGGGCGCAACCCTCCAGGTCGCCGCTTCACCTACCTGTATGTCATAGACGGCGAGAGCCCTCTCGGCCAGTTGTCTCCACAGCGGCGCCACGTCGAACTCCACACTATCCAGGTATTGGGCGCAACCCTCCAGGTCGCCGCTTCACCTACCTGTATGTCATAGACGGCGAGAGCCCTCTCGGCCAGTTGTCTCCACAGCGGCGCCACGTCGGACTCCACACTATCCAGGTATTGGGCGCAACCCTCCAGGTCGCCGCTTCGCAGACCGTTATCTTTTCACCAAAAATATTATCATCATCGTCATTATCATCTTACGCATCTAAAAACCGTTCTGGAATAAATTATAACAGCACCCATAAATCTTCGCTTACTTTGTCTACTTTTGTCGAATGATTTTGAAGGGCTGAAGACCAGTCCAGTTCACGACACGAATCATAGCTAGTAAAATATTAGGAATGACTCTTTTATTTTGAGCAGCATCTAGTGAAATGCTCTTCGACGGCTTTCATCTACTATTTCTTGGTAGTACAGATATTTATAATATTTATTTATCACCAAAACTATTATAGAAAATTGCAACGTCAAACACTGGTGTACTTACTAAACGCTAGACGATGTGTGTCTAGCTCTATTGGCGCGGCGGCAGGCCGCAGCAGCGTGCGCCCGCGCAGCTCTACCGGCCCGCCCCCGCCCGCGCCGCACTCCAACATCTCTACGCTGCCTATCTCCCACGCGCTGTACCTACCCGCATGTACATAAACTTTTAACCATTGTTATAGGCAAGGCAAAATGTGCCCTTAGTCGTCCACAGCCTTACGCTGACTTAAAGACACTCCAAAACAGTAGCGTTGAATGGACGTACGATAATGAGTCCACGCTACCCAACTGCATTAAATCATTATGCATATATAAACAAACTGACTGAAAAACATAAAAAAATATGAATACATTGCGTTTTTTAAATTAACTAATTCATTGTGAAGTGCTCGCTAGAAAATAAGGTGGTCAATATAATATAATTATCTGAGGTAGTGTGGGAAGTGAGTAGTTGAGTCGAGTGAATAATTTCATCAACAACAACGACATATCTTCACGCCAGTTCCCTAACAGGGTAGAGAGAAGGCATAATGTCACGTAAAATGACATCTACGGTGTCGCGCTTCGTGCGGTTTTCAAGTAGTCGATGGCCCATTAGAGGGGAGGTGAAAATTAGGGCAACGCATCGCCATAGAAATTATACTGATTTCCATGGGTGTCGGTGGTCGTAAAAAGGCTCCGATTTCTCGTTCGACCCCCTAAACTATTAAAAAACGATGATATTTTATTTCATCCATTTACTACATTCACAATGAAGCAAAGCTCTAAAAGATAATTCAAATAAGATTGTTACAAGTTGGACGAGTCCGGACAGCTAATAGTAGACACTTACCAAATCAGCAAGTGCGTCGGTGTCTGCGCCACAAAGGCGTCACTGTTCTCTACCCACTGCACGAAGCTCACTCCGCTTGCTATTATTTCCTGCAATAGATGTATAACTACAAGCAAATAATATAATAAGCTGGATGGTATGCTTTAACGCGTTATTCTCAGAAACTATGGTTCCAATAACCGATTTGAAAATGCTATAGGCAAAGTGGAAGTGTACGATGCGGTTGTAGTAAACGGCCACGGCGCATGCTATGGAATCAATGTGCAACAGTACGGATGCAGTGATACTTGTCAAAAAGTACGTAGTGTTTCAGATTTTTTTTAACCCATGTCCTGTCCCAACTATGGAGTTAATAGTTTAAAAATGAAAATTTTCATATGATTTATGGGACAGGGGACGTGTTAAAGTTTCTGGATCAAAGTCGTTTTGAAATGGAATTAATGAATGGAAATCTGCTGATACTGAAGACTAACTTCACAATTATAATTAAGTATTATTTGAGCTACATATTTATTGTTTTAGTATTGATGGATTGCCGTGGTAACAAACTGCCTACGTTAAAATCGCAGTGAACATTTCATTGGAGATAAAAAATCATTAGGAGTGAGTTATGTTTCCTCGGTTGTCCCTAAATTATTCCGGAAGTTATGGTTAACGAGTCACAAGTTTTAGCCCATAGCTTACGTCGGCTATACACGTCTGATAAAAAAAGAAATCACTAAAGCTGCATATACCACAACAACGCGTCTCAGATACCACATCAAATAAAGTAATAAACAAACTTATAAATATCTCAACCGTATCTAAGATAGCCACGAGGAAAAATACAAAAGAAAATTGTTTCATTCATCATGTGATGTTGAAATTTAGAAATTAAAACATGTTTTATAGGTGTTACCCACCGCTGTCACTTAGATCATCGACATTCCTTACATGTTCTACTAGCTAACAGCAATAATTTATTTACTTTCATGATAGTTTGATTTAGAAAGTTATTTTGTGTTTTACACTCTCAAAACTAGTTTTTATAACAACATCCGTTTTTATACACTTTTCAATAAATGTCTCTAAAATAGTTATTTATTTACCTTCTTTCTTAAAATAATTAAGTTTCTGTTTTAAAGTTATCCCAGTGTTATCAGACCGCCCTCGGAATTTTTAAGTGTAAAATTTGGGTTGAAAGTTTTAATTCCCAGCTTTACAAGAACACGTATGGACTGCTATATAGAGCTAGTAAGCTACAATTTTAGGAAGAGGTAGTAGGAAGAGGAGGCATGGTACATGACACTACATCCTCCTGTGCAACGGAATTTCGCCGGCACGACCGGGGTAGTACCTCTCGCTCACATGATACCGACGCAAAATGACAGCGTCGCTGTCACATTTCGTGCGGTTTCTGAGTACACGGGACCCAATTAGGGGGGATGATGGGAGGGCAACGCATCTGCGTAACAATCGTGCGAATGTCCATGAACGTCGGTAGTCATCCGACTGCAGATTCCCCTCCTTCTACTATAAAAAATTCGAGAGCCTACCTTGTCACCGCCACCCAGACGCAGCAGCGCAAGGCGTCTGCGCGTGTCTCGCAGAAGCAGCAACTCGCCGCCCTCGTTCAGCTCGAGCCAGTCCACGCGCGCCTCGTGCCACCACAGGCCCATCTGAGCACCTACACAAAACACAAGGCTTCATGTCTTAATAGGTAACTTGACTGCGTAATAAATTGAATGCCTCGAGGTCTAGTGGTAACTAGAGATCGTGAGACTAGACTAGACTCCTAGAAACTAAACATTTACTGCGTGTAGTGAGACGATAAATCCGACCGTAAGACATCATTGTTTAAAAATTTACAAGTATTGTAAAAATGCATCTTACCTGTGGTCAAGTCCACGACGGCCACGGTCTGTCTGTCCAGCAGATAAGCAAGGCGCTTGCAGTCCTCCGCGCGCGCGCTCTCGTTAATGCGCACGCTCAGCACGTGGGGGTTCACGCGCTCTGTACGCACCTACAGTAAACACATCAACCATATCTGATACCAGATGTAAAAGACCATAGTTGGCACAGTAGTTCGATATTGACATCATTTGAATAATCTCCGAGTTCTCGCAAATTCTGTGCCCGAGTTACACCATTGTTAACATTCTGACAGTTCATAACGACGCTTGAAAAAAAATGAAAAAAAGGTACCTTCACGCCTATTATCCCCGAAGAGGTAGGCAGAGGTGTGATAGTACAGCCACAACTCGTAAGTCCTGTAGATATACTAGCACACCCACGATTAGCCAAGGTACTGAGGCCCATGGGGTCATAGGTGGCAAGTATATAGCCACTTCGGGTACATTCCAATTCTGCACAATGTAATGCGAGCTCAGAAAAATCTGAAAAACTTTTAATAATAGTGGCCCGACATAAGGATCAAACCCTGGACCCCAAGCGGCTAACGGTCTTAACAGGCTACCCCCGCACTGTTACACCACAGAGGCGATAAAAGGCGAAGCTTAAAGCATAAAATTAGGAAATGCACAATGTTG
>JAFELO010000652.1:467449-541595 GCA_017140195.1 Eumaeus atala | reverse complement strand
GAGCTCGCCCGCACGGTGTAGCAGGCACGCGCCGCCCGCCGCCGCGTACACGCGCTCGCCGCTGCCGCTCCAAGGAATCTAACATACAGAATGACGATCAATGCCATTTAGTTAAAGGTACTTTGTGGCATTGAATCATTGCAGTCGAATCGTCTTCACAATCCGGGAGGTACCTCTGAAACTCACGATACTGTCACAACTGTTCCGTTCCGTGGGATATTTATTTTAGATGAACCATTGGAAGGTAGTGTATGTGTAGAGTAACACGTCTGCATAACCTCTATGTGGATTGTCGATGTTTATGAGTGCATAATATGAAGTATCATTGCTGCTTTAAGACTGAGTACCGCCAGTCACCTTTCGATAAGCATCACATGTCGCTAAACAGATCCAAATTTAAAACTTTACCACGACCAAAAATCACTCGCACGGCAGACGATGATGAAGGATACAATACCGATATTTTGTATATCGGTCCCCTGATTTGGTAGTGCTCTGTCGATTCAGTAGTGACAAATGAAAGCAGATAGAATGACAAAAAAGAATAAGAAATGTAATGTTACCTCGCTAGTGAGACCGCGGGCTATGTCGCACAGGATCAACGAGTTGCTCGTCCGGCACACCGCGTACCAGTCGTTACCTGGGAAATATTTGAGTATATAAACAACCCACAACTTTACACTTGTTACATATTATTTCATCATAGAAGGATGAACATTAATTATAGTTAAATCTACGTAAATGAGAAATATATAACTGGTATGTGAGATAGACTACCGCATTCAATATTAGTCTTGAAATCTAAAAAATCTAAGAATCTTCAATCTTTGTTAACAAGTAAATCCTCTACGAAGAAGGAAAGCTATTAAAAGCAGAATGCTTACTGCACTGCGGCTGCAAGTTTTTTCACCCGTCAGAAGGTGAATTGCGGGACGGCCCCTCGGTCATGATCCTCTTCATGAGGCAAACGTTCACGTTAGCGCAGAGGCCATTTTAAATAACGCGCGTGAGCTGCCCGCGACGTCAGAGTCCGAGGCGAGGGACCTCTGGCCATGATAATAATAGTTAGTTGCTGATACAAAAGCTCTCATATCGGGCAAGTACGCACCTATGAACCGCACGTGGTATATCTCGGCGGCCAGACGGGTTGTGACCGGCAGAGGCGGCGCGTCGCCGGCCAACCGCGACAGCAGCAAACGCCGCGCACTCGCGTGCCGCACCTCCACGGTTCCCCGCCACACCCAGCGTCTATACAAAATAGAAAGAACAGGCTACTCATTTTATTTGGCACACAAAACACAGGCTCGGTGCAAGTAAAACGTTTAATCTAACTTAAGTGCGTGACAAATATATTGACGATAAGGCCAGCTGAGGCGAACGATGTTAAAACTTGAATAAATTTATCGAAGCGCTGGTATATCATCGGATAACACTCAAAGTACGTTGTTGGTGGCGTAGTACATGTAGCCGAGTGTAACCCAAATATTTTAAGTGTCGTAAGTAAAAAAAAAAAGTCTATTTTTGGTTATGTGTTATTTGAAACACCTTAACACAGCCTCGTACTCCACAAGCCCGCCAGTTTGTGACCCGAGGATCAGCTTGGTGCCGTCAGCGCTCCACGTGAGAGCGCTCACAGCGTACAGGTTCGGCACTCGCAGTGATGTCAACTCCATCGTGCCGCCGTCTTTCATATCACCGATGAGACAACCATCGAACACACCGAACGCTACCGTCTGTGAAATTAAGTTGCAACTCATCATTAATGAAAAAAAGTAGATATTTTTGTTATAGGAGACAAAAGAATATCGTTCTTAATTAAACCGATGCCAATACCACGACATAAGAATGTATAATGAAGAGGTAGTACCCTCGTGTCGTCCCGACACGAGTATAATTTGTTGCTATATATGATTTTAATTTATAGTGTAGTGATAACTCCACCGTCTCGCTGTGTCTTCTACCAAACTCCCATTATTTCCTTATAACTTACACAAAACGGTGTTGTTGTCAATGAGATATATACATTATTATATACGTGAATTTTATTTTTTATTTACGTGAATTGTATTATTTAGGATGGTAGGTAATGCATAAGTACATAAACTTCAAGTAGTCGATACAAAGCCAAAGTAGATAAAATTTAAGATACCTATCTTTTTACATCTTAACAATCAGAAACGGATGTAGAATACGTATTATATTTCATACAGTGTCTTACAAAACACCTGTATATAGGCCACTATAGACTCGGTTTAAGTGGTTTTATAGTAATCATGAACTATAACTGATTGATTTCATCAAGGAATAGACACTTACCTGTCCTGACGGACTCAAGGAAGCCGTGATGAGATCTCTCCGGTCCGGCGGCAGGTCGGGCTCGATACTGCGCACGAGCGAGCCGCGCTGCGCGTCGTACACGCACACGCGACCGTCGCATGAGCCGACCACCAGCTGTGGACGCATTTTCTATGGCATAGTAGGACAACCGAGCAGTCGAGAGTCTCCTTAACATCCACATACGCATATGAGTTCAAGTATACATATATAATATAAAATTACGCTCGTGCTCGACGCTTTTTGAATATTTTTCCATTTAAGTACCTACGTACTTAAATGGAAAATTACAAGCTGAGATCACTTAAAAAACGTCGTTGAATTTCTGGCATTTTTTAAGTTTCTCTCGTGGCTTGCCATGTATTTTTTCATACAGATATATTAGACTATAATAAGTTCAAGATTTTATCATATAATTGCGTGGACCCTTAAATAATAAGGGTATTACTCTTTTGCTGATTTCGTCTTTTTATGGGTTTTGAGAATAAGATATAAACCAAAAGACAAAAATTTCGCCCATTGGCGACATAACGAAGGACGGATCTCACCGAAATCGTGACTAGTAAGTTCGCGAATTGAAAAATGCGCGAACGGCTATGAGAGAAAAAAAATGCATGCTAGCACCACATCTGTCTGCCCATACAAAAATATCCCATTAGAAACTATGTCTCTTTCTATCTTCACGAACTTACATTTCGCTCTCAAATTCCGCCCTCCTCGCCCGATCACACTTTTCGTAACGCTTGTCACGCATTGACCAGCTTCCATCCCAAGACAAGCGTGCGTCAAGAAGCTTTACTTAAATAATCTTCAGAGCTTTCGGCACTAAGTAAAATGGCCCTGTTATCACTAAATATTGGTTAAGCTACTACTGTAGGTATGGCTTTCTGGGCGCCTGGTAAACTCTTATAGACGGTTGAACACCTGCTGTCGTTTCCTATATCATATCTATATATTTTATTAGCCACCAGAGATAACATTTTGATATAAATTCAATCCGAGTCAAAATTCTTTCTCTTTTAGTCAAATGCATGTACGGCTATTTGTGTTCAACCTTCTATAGGAGTCTACCAGGCGTCCAGTAGGCCGGGCCATTTTATTTAGTGTCGCAAGCACTTATAGACAAGTAATGTCTAGGGGCAGTAATCACGTAGGTGTTTCACAGTCTGTGGTCTTCCTGGGGTGGGTGACCAACCGTATGTTATACTCTGCAAGGTATAAAGTCCACCCGGACTACCACAGTGTCCGTACACGCTAGGTGTGGTAGAATTCAAATATATATCATCTCTCACCGAACTGTACGAACAGACTCCTGTCCGACAATGGAACGTAAAAAGGACATCACGTGACACAAATATATTTCCACTGATACTCACATAAGGTGCAATCAGTACAATAGACGTCGGAGGTAGATTATAGCGCAAGAGCAGCCGTCCGTTAATGTAGAGAGTGCCATCAATATGCCCTGAGACCAGCGTCGCCTCGCCTCCCCGGGCCAGAGACACGCAGCAGGACCCAGTTGACCATAAACTTGAACTTTTGTTACTTTTACAGTCCAGCAACCTATAAGTGCTTATTCTTACAATAATCAAAAAAACACACTTACATATTTTAATTTTGGGAAATACTGAAATGGTTACTATACTTCAGAATACCGATAGTGTAGGTAAGTATATGTACTTAAATTATTATGTTATAATTTACGAAAATTATTCTCCGACGAGCCAAAAGTGCAATAATATAACTACCATGTTAACCCTCTGAGGATTAATGCTGATAATTTTAAAAATTAACAATGAAGTATCACGCCCTTACGGTGTTTAAATGTTAACTGATGATTCGTTTTTATCACTGCAGCAGGGTGTTCATTGCCCTTTTTATACAATCTTGGAATTTGTACCATATAAGCACCTCACTGAAGTGGATTTGGGCTGGTCACACACACAGAAGAACAGACGGCAGATGGGCCAGTAAGGTTCTGGAGTGGAGGCCGTGTTTAGGAAAATGAAGTGTTGGTCGAGCGTTCCTTGAAGCATCTCTTTACCAAAATATCCCACAAATTACCGCATGCGTTTATATAATATTATCAAAGGCGCTTGGGCCATTAATAAGAGAACAAACGCGCATCGACGCTGACGAGCCTGCACCGCACAACACAGGCTAGGGTGACTTTCACGTACAATTTTAGTCCCTTTGCATTTTCTTCGAAGTCTCTTTACATATCTATAGTATATTTTCTTAACTATATCGACTCTAATGTCTTACGCCAATAAGTGATGAAAAAGTCTCACCCTTCACTCTTAAGGGCTTTTATCCTGTGAGCAAAAAGCACCTTTCCGGTCCCGGTCGTACCTGCCCGATTATACAACAAAGCAAGAATGGCGCTACATCTTGCTTTGCAACAATGACACTACGTCTTGCTTTGCAACAATGGCACTACCTCTAACTGCAAAAAACTAAAAACTGAAAATATGTAGTTGGGTAAAAGTATCTCTTACCGGACTTTACCGTCGCTAGTACCCGTGTAGAAGCCTTGTTCGGCGACCACCAAGCGTATAGGCGCACCGCTTAATGGAAACTTATTACATATAACTTTCTTGCCGCTCCAGTCGGATCCGACTCGATACACGAACACCATGTTATCACTCTGAGCCACTCCAAGCAGTTCCGAGTTTTCACTGAATGCTAGTCCTAAAACATTTAATGGCGTCAATATCTATGGGTATAAGTAATAAGAAAACTGTGTCAGCTTCAACACGTGACTGGAATTTACTCCGAACGAATGTGACTGTGAATTGAAAGGTGTGCAAGAGACGCAGGTGACGTCAGCGCTTTACCGTCACGCTTGTCCTGTTACTGTTTCACACAACGTTATATCTCATATATTTTCGTACCGCGTGATTTAAATCGCTTTAATTTTAATTCAAATGTCGACATATAAAAGCATTTTATGAAAGTAGGTAGGTATACGAGAGACATTTATAGTGCCTGTAAATGGGTATTTTCTAATTTACGCGCTATAAAAACCGTTAATGTTAATATAAATATAATAGTAATTTGCGCTGAATTTCCTAATTTCTGAAGAATTTTCTTTTCTTCCGCCAAGTAATCTCATATAGATGATAAATGAGACAAGGAAATGCATGGGCAGACGTATTGAGGCGATAGCTGTGCTGCTTCATAGAGAAGAAAGTGCATCACTATCCCTGTCTATCTAATCTCGATTGTGCATTGCGCATAGAGAAAGGAATGAAAAAGAGAGATAGACAGTAAATTTGCTTTCTCTTTCGACTTAGATGGGTCTCTATCTATATAATCTCTATGTTTATATCATAATCATTGCCATAGATATAATATAGATAGAGTAAGGAATCCAGTCTAAAACGCGACTGTCAAAGTCGAAAGAGAAAAAAAAGTGGCTTTTTCTTAACATAAATTTTAGATTTAACAAAGAACATGATTGCAATTAAATGATCTGTTGACAAATATATATATTTTTTTTTTTTTGTATAAATGAAAAACATACAATGCGCCATTTTTTCTCGCAAAGTAAAAGAGAGACAAAAATAGTAATATATTACTCATCTTCGGTGTCTATTAACCAACAGACACTCGCAGTCATATGTCTGCCTGTAGTTTCCCTACATTATATCTATGATCTAATGATCCCATGCGTGCAAAACTTTATGAACCACTAACCATCTTCAATATTGTACACTTATCGCAGACAGGCCCACTGTAAAAAACTTTAGCTATATTTCGCGTGCTGAATAACTAATTTGTTTTTGTAGCACAAGTGGCCAAGGGAGTGGTCAGAACCTTTTATAATATATCCTATGGACATTTACATTATTTTTATGCGGACGTGTTGGCCTCCTTTTCTCCTACTCTGAATCTTACAATCCATGTGAAACCTTATATTATTCTCTGTATTTTAAGCCTTAGAGATAAGTTTTGACTTTGCAGTTACCGGTAATGGTATACGACTTCTTTCCCGCTGATGGATCGGCGGGCTTCGTAATAAACTTGTCGCGCCGTACTCCATCACGATCGTATAAAAATATTAAGCGATCGCAGGTTGCCACTGCCAATTTCACATTGTTTGGAGACCATCTTATGTCCGCGATAGGGCTGTCCCCACTCTGTTTTAAAAATAATTAATTTATTAACTGTTGAAGAATATCTTTTTGGCAATAATGTTGTGTATGTCTTATTGAATATTTAAAAAGTTTATTGTTAGTTATAGGATAAATAGAAGAAAGGAACACACTATTTAGTCCAACCTAATACCTGGACTCTTGTGAACTATTTCTAAATGTAATTTATACCAGAAAATACGAAGAGACAATCCGGAATGTGAAAAGAAAACAATAAAATATTAGAATACTAAACCTGAGCTTCTATTAATGTTTTATTGTACTTGAATCGCATCTCTTGATTTCCTTTTGACTATTTATAATCTCTTTGCCTTTAATTAGTTAATCTTTAAATTAAATTAAAATATTCCTTGTATGAAAATAACATATTGTTGTTTTGAATTTCGTTGCATGGAAACCGAATATGAGGTGTATAATGTGGCGACTACACGGACGGATGGACGGATTTTGGAGCCTTCCACGTTCACCTTGGCTGGTTATATGTCGGATCTCAGATCATTTAATTACTGATCTAAGTGTGAATTGGAGTATCGCCATTACATGACGGGTGATCGAAAGTCTCCTCGACTTGTCAGTATGTTACTAAAAATATAGATATTCAATAACAGTTTTACAAACACATAAAGAAAGTAAGATCGAGATCAAATATTTGAAATATCAATGAATATTTTTTGTATAATCCGAGTAATATAACCCTGTAATAAATGTCATATAATATGTGAAAATGAAAATTACGTGTAGCGGCCAGAAAGTATAAATACTGTGTTGCATCAACAGATTATATCTCTCAGCCACGGCCGACGCCGCCAACACCAGCGCCGCCAACACCAGCGCCGCCTGCACCCGCGCCGCTTGAGCAGCGCATCCCGCCGCGAGATCGACGTCTCAAGAACCGCGCAAAGCGCACGGGCCTTGAACCGGAGCCCACCGTACCATCGACCAGTCCACCTACAAAGCGGTATGTAGACTTGGCTGCGATCGCATCAACTTCTGCAATCGCATCGACATCTTCGTGCCTACTACTCCTGGTCATCTTCGCAGATGATCTGCGAGGGCTCCGGCCACCGAGGTGAATCTCATAACCCGGGTGGGATCGCGAGGGGACAACTATCCCTTCGGTAACGGGGCCTACGTTAATTTCCACTGCGGGTTTGCCATTGTGGCTTATGGGCTCAGGGGGCGAAAGTAGGTCTGTTTAGGGCCTGTGTGTTGTGTGGTGTGTTGTGACTGTGGTGAGTCACCACAGTCATCTTCTTGCCAACAGGCGCCTGCAGCCCGTTCATTCGCGGCCGCAGCAATACAGACGTCTATGGAGGACTCCACGCCCATATCGTCCCGACCCACCTCACCGGCCGAGAGCGAGACGGGAGCTATTACTGTCGCAGCCGCCAAGCCACGCCCGCCCGAAAAATCACCGCGCGACCCGCCATTGGTGGTTGAGCGCCCTGCCGGATTGGGTGCTACACTTCGCTGAGCTGCGCAAGCGTTTCAGCCGTGCACCAAACGCGCGCCCAGCGGGGAACGGCGTCAGATTCACACCACGCAACGCCAACGAGTATCGCTTAATCCAGCGCTACCTATGCGAGCTGGAGCGTACACATGGCGTCGCGTGGTTCTCATACTCACTGCCGACGGAGAAGGCTGTTAAGGGCCACCTTAACAGCCTTCTCCGTCTCAATAAGAGGCCTCCTGGAAAATACGAGTTCAGAGGACATCACGTCGGAGCTGGAGCGGCTGGGCTTCAAGCCCCAGTTCGTCCGCCAGATCCACGCTAGGAAAGGGAGACCGGGGTGCATCTTCATGGCCACCCTGAAGAGGACGAGGGACACCATCCCGGGGATATATGAAATCTCGGATTTCCTTAATATCACCGGTGTGAACATTTCCGAATGGCGCGGACACAAGGGGCCCGCGCAGTGCCATAGGTGCCAACAATTCCGGCACTCAAGCGCCCACTGCCACCTCCCGATAGTCTGTGTGCGATGCGGTGGTGGGCACGCCGTACGGGACTACCCACATCCGACATCGGATCCAGCCAATAGCCGCTCATGCCCGGTGTACGAGCGTGAGGCAAGGAATCGCCGCGTGAGGGCTATTGCATTCACGCGCGAGCCCCGCCGGCCAAGGTCTCAAGGCGGTGAGGAGTGGGCATCCGTTGTTAATTGCGATGAGAAATTCAAATTCGATGATTAATGAACTGGCGTGGGACCAAAGTCCGGGGTTGACTTCGGTTTCTGTCTTCTCTTCTTCCTCCGTGGCTCCGCCGGTTGCGGGTCTCGAGGGATGGAGGCGTTCGCGGCTGTCATTAGCGAATGCGCTGAAGGTGGTGGCAGTTCCACAAAGGGCCCGCCGGCCACCTGCCCCCGCGCCCGCGCCGGCGCTCTTTAACCGCAATTAACATCGGATGCCCACTCCTCACCGCCTTGAGATAGGTTCTCCCGGCGTCCTCCTGTTGATTCAGGAAGTTTTAATTCTACCACACCTGTTCGGTGCATCAATGCGAAGAGATATTGCCAACCGGCAATACTATAGTAGTTTGTTCGTGAATACCGGCGATCTCGCCGTTCATCCACTCCCCAGACAGGCGTGTTTGAGCCTTGAAACACGTCTCGTCCCACTCTCTCGCCATACAGCTATATCTTTTTCTCTGTCTTCCCTCTTATCCAACCACTCAGCCGTGGAGTCACCTAACCCTTGCATGAGGAAACATCGACCTAGGTCGCAAGTCGCCATCTGCTGGGCCTTCACCGGGCAACCGGTGGTCTCACCCGTTAGGGGCAGACCGGCCAGGTTCGACCTCAGCGGGGCGGTGGCAAGCGACTGTAGGGGACTCTTTCCACCGGCATAGCCAACCCCAAGGCCCGTTCCGTATTAACGGAATGCGGATGAACCCGCTAGAAGGGAGCCAAAGCCCCTTACCCTTTTACCCGGGCCCCTTGCGGGGCTCGTGTGAAATTCATACCGGTGCAGATTGTATCTCTCGCTCACATGATATCGTAGCCTTATTGGATAAATCGTAATAAATTAGCCATTTTCAAAACCATACATATTCCATACTCGTACACAACTAATTTCATGCTTATATCACTGCCTAAAATCAAAATATTCTATGAGGATACACGTCAGTCAAGTTGAAGGACGTCTCACAAGGACAGAAGGATATATGTCGTAGTAGTTTTGTACAAATCACCGCATAAAATTACAGCTAGCCAAAACTTTCGAAAACAGGGCCGTTTTCTTTCGTGGCGGGCTAACGATTTGCCGGATTATCATTGCAAGACGTTCTTCAATGTGGCGAATGACGTTTAGCCTCATTAAATCTCTAGATTTTAGGTACTGATTGTCATCGATACTAGTATTAAATTAGACCAGGTGTTTAGACTGCACCCCACCATGGTTCAAGCCTTGTCGTGGCGGTGGGGCTCAGTAGCCCGGGGTTATCCGAGACACCTTGGGCGAAGCCAATTGAACCGAGGAGGTGGCGGCTCTTAGTACCCCTCCAATAAGAAGAGGGGACTTAAGAGCAGGAGGAGGTGCCGCTCTTTGAGACTTTTTAAGAGGGGTACTCTTATAAGAAGAGGGGGCAAAAGAGCAAGAAGTGGCGGAGCATTTGCGCACGGGGCAAGGGCGAGGATGGGAATCTCACCCCATTGCACTGTCTCAAAGTCGGTGGGGTTGTCCTGTAGTGCGGGACAACCCCATCTGTGGAGGTGGCGTCGGTCTCTTCGGGGGCTGACTTGCCGTCGAGGTGCCCTGATGATTTATTGTTACGGGGCACCTCATCAAAGACGGCACTGGTGGCACTCGCGGTGGTTTTTGTGGGTATTCGGCACTATATAATGTGCCGCGAGCCCCACACACCACTGGACCCCACCCAGGGCCAGTGAAGGCGCGTAAATGCGTATCCCCGCGTCAACAAAAAAAAAGGTGTTTTGACTGCAAATAAAAAAATAACCTAACCTTAAACCTTATCTAGGCATAGTTTTTTTGATTCTCTGTATGATACAATCGACGTCATTGTTGTTGTCATCTCAAGCAACACGAGTGCTAAAGTTAGGAACTAAAAGGCGTCAAAAAATGCTTCGTGAAATTATTCACTTGATTTTAGTAAAGCTAGTTATTTAATATCCTATAACGATAAAAACTTTCTAGCGCAATTTCACTCAGCCACATTCAATGTGGCTAATCATTGGCCTGTCACAAAATAAAACGTCTCTAGGTTTGAAAATGGCTAGCCGTAATGAAATACGACGATTTCGACAATCCAACTGCGACATATACAAATCGTTGTCTCACCACCACATACATATTTTATAAATAAGAACCTAGTTGCAAAGATATATCATCATTATGAGTTTTTATCATGAAATTTATAATACACTGTTGTCAAAATATGCAATTGATATTTGTTGTACATTAATATTTACAATTCCTTTCCTAAAATAAAATTTATCAAATAGGCCCATTTTTCATAGGTATACATTTTATGGTGATTTAATTCTAAGCTGACGTTACCATAATAAAAAATGAGGAAGTCCAAATACCATAGACAAGATGTGTGCCTGCGTCAGACGCTATCCGTCAAACTTATACCTTTTCGATAAGTCTACCGTATTTGTGTGGACGTTAAGAGGTTAGAAATAATTTTATCCGTTTTAATCCTAAGTGTTTATGATTTTTTTTTATATGTTAACGTACTTTACCGTGTAAAATATTCAGTGGTTCGATTATCTGTCTTAAGTTTTATCGCCACGGGTGTATATCGATATAAGTGGTCGTGATACCAAGTGTGTAATATTCTGAAACAGTTGTTATTTTCTTTCAGAACGTCATGCCTTTCGCACGATATGTAGAAACAGGGCGTGTAGCCCTGGTGGCGGATGGTGCCCTTAAGGGCAAATTGGTCAGTGTTGTTGATATCATTGATCAGACACGCGCGCTTGTTGATGGACCGGGCAGTGGTGTCGCTAGACAACAAATCCGTCTTAACCAGCTTCACCTTACCAAATTCCGCCTGAAGTACCCATTCACAGCACCAACACGTGTTGTAAGGAAAGCGTGGACTGATGCTAAACTCAATGAGAAGTGGGCAGAAAGTCAGTGGGCCAAGAACCTTGAAAACAAAGAGAAGCGCGCGGAAATGACAGACTATGATAGATTCAAACTTACCAGTGCCCGTGTCAAGAGGAATCGCGCCAGAACTGCAACATTCAAGAGCCTGAAACTTAAGGCTGCGAGAAGTGGTGTGTTTGGGAAGAAGCTAATCCCAAAATCAAAGGCGAAAAAGCCACGCACCAAGAAAGCTGCTGCAAAGAAACCAGCAAAGAAGTAATTCATTTTTGTCTGAAAAACTAAATGTATTTTATAAGGCCAATAAAGAATTACTTTTAAGCTATTTAGTGTTATGTTTTGCCAGATTTTATAACCTTTACATTAAACATGAGGTGAGTTTTCTTTATCGAGGTACTGTTCAAATGTTGTATCTTTACTCAATTTGTTTTATGTTTCAGATTCGAGCCACATGCTGTTCAGGGACTGGTAAGTGGTACATATTTTTAATTAATTTTCATTAACAAATCTTGTAGTGATTATAATTAGTCTTCTTCTCCCAATTGTCACATCTCTATTCATCTAGGAATCTGATAATTCTAGTGAAAGATTGTAAACAATTAATTGATCATATTTGTTACAGAAAATATCATTATAAATGAGAGGATATGTGATCATACTGTATAATAATAATGTAACCAAAAAAAATAACAAAAAATGGATGAGATTTGATTAAGATGTAAGTATTAATTCTAAATATAACAAAAAATATTTATAATTCACTTTCAAATTTAAAAATTATCTTTTTAATGATGATTGTATGTCTCGTTCGTATGACCTAATGATTTTAAGCTTACCAATTGTACTGAAATGTTTTCCCTCTTCTTCTTTATTATTGCATATTACTATAAAAAATAATCCTATCTTTTTTACTTTAGCTGGCCCTAACAGAACTAACAAAAACAAGAATGATGACAACGATTGAAATCAAGTTCTATGAATAACACCATATATTACTTGTCTACTCTTAGTCCTCAATTGACAGCATAACTAGTTCAAAGGAAGACTGATAAAATTAGCAGGTATATGAACTTCTATAGAGAAGGTCTTTATATTATCTACACTCTGTATTGTTCCAACAAAATGGACTAGTAGTTAGCTTAACCCATGTCTTAGGAGTATTTCTAGTGATGATTTTATGTCTCGTTCGTATGACTACATGATTACAAACTTACCGATTAAACTGAAACATTTTGCCACAATGTTTTATATGTATCTCATCATACATAAAGTTAACATTATATTCTCTGTATCTGTTACATTTAGGATGAATATTGACTAAAAATATCCATAAGTTGGGGCTCCTATTGAAGCTACACTACTATTAAACAAGATCAAGGATTAAATAAATAAAAGTACTATAACACTACCTCTTCAATTGACAAAACTAGTGTTGCAAGCAAATGGAAATAATTTATAAGTGGATTAACTAATTCAAGACCTCATAAATTGTAAGTATGTAATATCAAAAATTTTGATCCTGGCTTGCCCAAAAACTCGAATATCTTGTGATTAGCTGATACATGTCTATGAAGTATTTCATATGATGATTTTGCATGTCTCGTTCGTATGACTTGATGATTTCAAACTTACCGATTAAACTGAAATATTTTGTCACATTAATTTGTATAACTCATTCTCTTTTTGATTTAACCTATTAATTCTCTTTAATTTCAGGATGAATATTGAATAGACCCAGTGATCCAAGTAAATGAAATGTAAGTAAGAATAATTTTATTCATAGTGTTGTATTCTGACTTCTTATCGCTCCCATCATTTTATATGTCACATACAAATAATATGATGTGAGTACAGATTCTTGATTACTGGATATTTTTAGGAGTATAATAAATTGTATTTAAAAATGGCATAATGAAGAATACCCTACCAAAGCCGATGTATGCACAGATACTACTGACATACTTGACTCTGGCTAGGAACAGTATCACATTCTGTGTAAGATTTGCATTTGCTATAGATGCATTTCCAAGGGTTGAATGTTACATAGTTATTATCACTGTTTTTGGTGCTATTATAATGCTTGTGCTTAATATTGTATAATAATATAAATTATTTCTTGTTACAGATCCCTCAAACATGTTTCAAATTTGAATCAAATATAATTCTCAAGATAACCCAAATGGTAAGTTGTGAATGAAATAAGGTTCTTTTATTTTTATTACTTGCTAGGAAATGAGAAGTGCTTTTGTATAGGTATATTTGTTTCATAAATATATTGTCCTATTTTAAATAGCTAGTAATGCACTCTATTACATAACTTCAGGGTATGAAATGCTATCTGTCAATTCAACTCTGTTGATTCTTAAATATCAACAACACATTTTTATGCTAATTTCTCATGGTGTGGCAGTCTAAATGCCACGTCAAAATGTAAGTAAGTTACAAACCAAGATGTAGCCATTTTTTTGTTACATATTTCTTATAGTATACATAATATAAAAAAATACATTTATAACTTTAATTAAAAGGTAAATATTAATGATTGCGTAAGACCCTACCAAAGCCGATGTGTGCACAGACATTACTGGCATGCTTGACTCTGGATAGGAACATTATCACATTCTGTGTAAGAATTGCATTTGTTATAGATGCATTTCCAAGGGTTGAATGTTACATTGTCACTGGAATAATGTATGCTATTAGTTTATAGTCATTAAGTATGTTAACATTAATATTTTCCTGTTTTTATTTCTAGATTGAAGATGTTATAATTTCTACAAAACGAATATCAAAAGGTTTGTTTAAATATAATTTCTTGATAGCTTATGGACATATATATACAGCAATCGGAGCCTTTTGTGACTAATTATTCCCTTCTCCCAATGAAACAAAATAATTAAGTGATGTCATTAGTATCGCCCCTAGCTGTATTTTGATGATTGATAGTAACTGATATTGATTTTCGTTTTTATGGAAATCTGAAACGATGTAACCCATTAATCATAATGTTTCCTGCTTCTATTTTCAGGTTGCCAGTGTGTTTCATCTATGTACCTTGGACATGTTTCATGGAAAATAAAGGTTTGTTAAAATTTAATTTAAATTTTTAAAGATGATATAATTTAAATGATGTCATTAGTATCGCCCCTAGCTGTATTTTGATGATTGATAGTAACTGATATTGATTTTTGTTTCTATGGAAATCTGAAACGATGTTACCCATTAATCATAATGTTTTCTGCTTTTATTTTCAGGTTGCCAGTGTGTTTCATCTATGTACCTTGGACATGTTTCATGGAAAATAAAGGTTTGTTAAAATTTAATTTAAATTTTTAAAGATGATATAACTTAAATGATGTCATTAGTATCGCCCCTAGCTGTATTTTGATGATTGATAGTTACTGATAATTAATCTTTTTGATTGTATGCATATCTTAAAAGAGATTACCCTCTCAGACATTAATTTTTCTATTTCAGGTCATCTATACTCATGTACTATTTTGTGATTATTGTGAACATGAAGGAATAAATAACTGGTGTTATAATGTAAATATATTATGCAGCTAATTTAATAGTTAAAAATGAAAATATTTGTAAAAGTTACAAAATGTGATTCTGAATACTGAATGAAATGATGATTCTGATATCGCCCCAGTCTGAATTTGAGAACTGTTGATTGATTTTATTCTGATTATTTAAATTCTTGTATACCTAATATTGATATACATTATTTTACTATAAATCTAATCAATAAATATGTTTAGATATAATTGGAATGTGAACATCATTAGAACTCAAATATTATAATGGAATTTGAAACAATATTAATTTTGTATTCACAAAAGCCTCCTACAAAATATGTGAGTATAATTTTTGAATATTTTCAAAGCAAAATTTAATATTATGTAGGCCTTATAAGTCACTAAACAGTAGACATTTATATTTTGGAACCAAATAGAATCCATGTCCAGCTTTAGTTTTATAATGATGATTATGCTATCGCCCCAGTCTGAATCAAAACTGTTGATTGATATTTTTTCTGATAAGTAAAAATCTAATACAACATGCAGGTATATGTTTATTCTAATATGAAATCTATTTAATTATAATTTTTAGGCATATCAAGGCGAAGACAGTATTAATACATAATATAATTTCAACACTCATACACACTAAATAAACTATTAACCAAGCCAAGAAATGAAGTAAGTAGAAATGGATTATTATTATACACTAGACTTAAGTTTCAATTATAAATTAATATTTTTAATTTCATCTGGACATAGCTTCAATAAATGTATTAAGCATTTATTTAACCAAATAGAATCATTGTCCACCTTAAGTTTATATTTTACATGATGATTATTGCTATCGCCCCAGTCTGAAGTACAACTGTTGATTGATACTTTTCTGATGATATCTTTACACTTATGTTAGCTACTTTAATTGAGCAATAATAATAATGTGGAATGATGTTTTAGAGAAAAATATTTTG
Organism: Eumaeus atala; assembly: GCA_017140195.1. Lineage (NCBI taxonomy): Eukaryota > Metazoa > Arthropoda > Insecta > Lepidoptera > Lycaenidae > Eumaeus > Eumaeus atala. Next base: position 525,539 of record JAFELO010000652.1, on the reverse strand, counting down.
AAACAAATCAAATTCTACTCTGCAAATGGGAGGCTGCAAACAGTGCATTATCTGATGATAATGGTGATCCATCAGAGTCAGATGACGTCCACTGCTAGACAGAGGCCCACATAGGTAAAAAAATTAACTGTATAAAATTTTACAAAAATCACTTAATTAAAATTCAATGATGTTTTATACAAGCATATATCATAATATTATGATGAAAAATATTTTCACTGATTGTAATATAGTAAAACAAAAAATGTCACTTTGTGCAACTGGTAGTAATATTGTTTTTTTTTTTCTAGGACAATTTGTATATATATTTTTCACTGGTGAACAACAGCAAGCAAAAGGGACAAGAAATATTAATATATTATGAATTATGGTAAGAATACAAGTTATTTTAATAAAGACAAGGCTTTCAACTCTATTTGTAGCAGTGCCTATCTAGTAGATAGAATTAGCTAGGTAATCCAGAATAACTAATTGTTACTTTTTCGTTCATGTGTAAAGATAAAAAATATAAAACGTTAGTCTTAATTATTCACTGGCTATTTAAAATGAGCATTTTAGTATTATTTATACCAAATTTCATCTAAATCCATTCTATAATTTTCATGACTAGCTACATATTTTTATTTATAATATACTATGATTATTATAATGATGAAACAATAGTTATCCCTGTCTTACAATAATTGTGGGGAATAAATGGTATGGTAACAACTGAGTAAGAATCTAAGTATCGTATTTTAATTTAAATTGTACTATAGAATAACATGTAAACTTTATTTCTTTTCTAGGGACAGTAGCCACGGACAAGTCTTCGATCTCGTAGCGAAGTTACGAGCTGCAGTTGTACTCTGTCCACACTTCCTAACAAGTAAGTTAATTATCTAATAAATTATGAAACATACTAACATTAGCATTTTTTTTATTCTCTTTTATCCTCATTTATTTGATAAGCATTAGTGCCTATTTTTATGATGAAAAAATAGTTATCCCTGTCTCACAACACCATGGGGAGATTATGGTATGGTAACTACTGATTATTAGTTTAAAAAGATGAGTATATATTTATATAGAATTTTGTACATTATTCTTACAGCAATTTTTTTGTTTTAGGTTTAAAAAAATCGATCTTATTGTGAAGTCATGGACTGCAGTTGTTCTCTATTGATACTTAATGATGTAAGTTAATTAACTAACTATTGAGCATACTAACATAATATTTTTATGATGAAAAAAATGGTTATCCCTGTCTCACAGCACCATGGGGAGATTATGGTATGGTAACCACTGATATTTAAAAAAAAGTATGTTTCTTTAAATTATGAACTTTATACCCAATTATTAACATTGTTTCTTTTGTTTTAGGTTTAGAAAAAAAATGTAAATGTATACAAATGGTTGATTATTTCATCCATCACATGTCCAATCAATCCACCAATCAATGACAATAACAAAGAATAATAGTGGTACTTGATCTATTTATTTGCAATACTTTAGTTAGGTCTAGATATATACGAGGGTGGATCTAAAAGTTCTAAGCCGCCCGACCAAGAAATTGAAAGAAAAGTGGATCTAAATTTATTTTTATTTTTCGACATAATCTCCATCTAGTTCGACACACTTCTTCCACCTGACCTGCAACTTGTTTATCCCCTCGAAAAAAAAAGATTCCGGAAGATCGGCGAAATAATCGTTTACTGCGACTATCACCTCATCTTTTTGGAAATAAATGATAACCCAAGGGGGCTAAATCCGGCGAATAAGGTGGGTGGGGCAGCAATTCGTAGCCACAATCGTGGATTACAGACATTGTTTCAACCGAAGTGTGAAACATGCATTGTCTTGATGAAACAAAGCTTTCTTACGCACCATTCCCGGCCTTTTTTTATTTTATTTCTTCCCGGAGTCTCCGTAAAAGGTTACAATAATAACTAGAATTTATAGTTTGACCTTTCGGTAAATAATCTACAAAATTAATGCCCTTCGCATCCCAAAAAACAGAAGCCATGACTTTGTTAGTCGACAAAACGACCTTAGCCTTTTTCGGTGTAGGAGAGTCTGATCTTTTCCACGGTTTGGATTGTTACTTTAGGATTATGATGGTGAACCCAGCTTTCATCCATGGTAACAAATCTATACAAAAAGTCCTCGGGATCAGTCTCAAAAAGTTCCAAACAGTCTCGCGAAATTGTGTATCGAACTCGTTTTTGTTCAGCTGAAAGCAACCTCGGGACCCAGCGAGCAGGAACCTTATGGAACCCTAACTCTTCCGTTATTATGTGTTACACCCGGCCATAACTAATGTTTGTTATCTCAGCTATCTAACGATGGTCAAACGTCGGTCACCCACTACGAGATCACAAGTTTTATCGATGTTTTCTTTCGTGGTAGAGGATGTAGGCCTTCCACTTCTAGGATCATCTTTAATGCTCTCACGAACGCGCTTAACCTCAGCTACCCATTTCTTGACACTGGAATACAATGGAGCAGACTCCCCCAAAGTGCTCACCATATCTTGATGGATGTCTTCGTGATAGGCCTTTTTTATTGAGGTACTTAATGAATGCACGGTGTTCAATTTTCTCCATTATTATAAAATGGCGTCAGATTGTTTCAAAAAAATAATCACAGAAAATTTATATTCTGCAGTATCGGAATGAAACTGCGCACAATAAATCAATATGACACATGCTAACAAATGATATTAGATTTAAAAAGATGTCATAGCTTCATGTAGGTTAGGCCACGAACTTTTAGATCCACCCTAGTATATTAGAATATAATATATCCTATCAAGATACTAACAGTAAATTGTGTGGAAATTGCAAATTATAACCCTGCTAATATGATGAAAACAAAGTTATCCCTGTCTCACAAAACCATGGGGAAACTATGGTATGGTAACTACTGATCTTACAAAGCTAATTATTATAATTTTAAATACAGTAGATGATAACATTTATAAACTTGATGTTTCTTTTTACAGTTTATAATGGATTATACTAAGTATCAGATGTCAGAAAATATAACAGGTGAGGATCATTCATAATATTATTACCTTAGTCATTAGACTTTATGCTGATTTATATTTGACAAGCATATATCTAGATTTTTTTTGAAGATAACTATAATCTGACCATAACCTCATTATTTATATGTTGTCAGTTACAATACACTTGTTCATTCAATTTTTCTTTAATTTTAGGTGTCTGAATTTATTTATACAGATTGGAGTTTGTTGCAATAAATATATGACAGGTGAGAGTAAAAAATAATAATTTTTTTTTTTTGCTTATCTTTATGATGATTTATTAGACAAGCATATAACTAAATTTTTTTGAAGATAACAACAATCTGACTACAACTTAATTATTTTCTACATATTATCTTTAATGTGTATGTTAAAGCCATTTTTCTTTAATTTTCAGGTACTGTACTATAAATATTCACAACAAAAATTTATTTAAAAAGCGACATGAAATTTATCCCTCCCGGGTGCAAACAACAAAGTTGTATTATTTATAAGTTCTACTTCGCCAAAAAAAAAGCATCAGCGCTGATAAAATAATTTAAAAAATAAATTCTTTTTATTTCTAATTCATCTCTGTTATGTTCCTTCATTAACAGCCCTTATCGGTCCACTGCTGGACATATAGGCCTCGCACAATGAACGCCAAGACGACCGGCTACTACACGAAGATCTTCTTATCTACCTGGTGAACGGTTGATCAACACTGTTCCTCTCGTAAACTTTTACCACTTGTTATGTTGCCTATTATGTATTATATTTTTTTATGTCTACCTACATATATACGAGTCCATCCCACATAGCTAGACAAATATGTCCTATGTAAATAATTTACAAAAAATTGTAGTCAACCTTAGGACGATTTCATGGGTCGTTCGTTGGGTTCATAGGGGGCGGTTCTCCTCCGAAGGCCGACTGTCTTCGGGCTCACTCGGCCACAGGACGTCTGAGCTTTCGTTGTCGTCACACATGATGGCGTCGAGCAAAGCTGTGCATCATCGCTAATTTGAGCTGAACTCGCATTCACATTCGAGGATCACCGGTCGTCCCTCCACCACTCGTTCTGGTATGGGGTCTTGTCGGCCTGTCGTATTGGACGACTGAGTGCGCCACGGACACCGCAGACGTGGCCGATGTAGCCGGAGTGTGCATATCCGTTACGCCCCAAGGTTCCTAACCACTGACATCGCCCTTACATATTAATATCTGGTTTCTGTTTCCTTACTCAAACAGATGTTAAAAAGTCTTATCACAAGTAACATATGCCCACATTCCTTATAATGGTTCCGTTACGCCAACTATGTATTTTGCTCTTGTTACTATATTTCTTATACAGAACAGTTTATTGTGTGAAAACTGTTTAACAGGTGATTTAATGAACTCTTTGACGAACTTGACGTATATTTCGGGTTTGCCATTGCTGTGTTGCAGAGTTTACAGGACGCTCGCCTCCTGTTAAAACTAGAAAAATACTATTTCAAAGAACAAGTTAATTATTCAGGTCACAATATAGTTAAGGATGCCTTAAAATCCCCATACAAATATAGACAATACTAGATGCACCAGTGCCAACGAACATAATACATTTATAGTCATTTTTCGGACTAATTGTGTAATTATTATAGGTGTTTTGTGGCAAGAGCTGCAACTATTCCTAGCCCACTGTACAATTTGTAAAAAAGGGTTCTAAGTGGCAGTGGTCCACTAATACTAAATGGTCCATTTACGGAAATAAAAAAACATACGATCAAGTCCTCGCACATTATATCGCCAATGCAAAAATAATTTTGACAGTCGACGCCTCACCAACAGGACTAGAGGAAAATATTATCACTAATTGCTGAAAACAAGAAAGAGAGGCCAGTAGCTTTTGCTTCGCGCACTCTTAAGTAACGCCCAGAAACGGTATTCGCAAGTACAACAAGACGCCACCGCAATTATATCTGGTGTGGGTAGGTTCCATTAATATTTATACGGCCGCTGTTCTCCGCTCATTTTACGTACCGCCCACAAGCCGTTGTTGTCATTTTTTGGCCAGGACAAGGGAGTACTCGAGGTGTCGAAAAACAGATTGCTCTGTATAAGCCTCCCTGAGGTCCTGCACCTACGGTCGTTGGCGGTGTACGGCCCGCCGCAGTTTACACACGTCGGTGTGGCTCCCTTGCGCAAGAGGCAGTCGCCGACCGCGTGGATCTCACGCATCGGATTTGCCGGTGGCAGTTCATGGAGGAGTGACCGAAGTGATGGCACTGTGACGGCCCTTCGCGACCCTTCCATCCGTCCACCATGCAGAGCAGCTCCTTGACCTTATAGAAGCGTCGGAGTTCCCCGCTGTCCATGCGCTCGATTTGGGCATGGAACAGGCAGCCGGCTCGCACTGTTAAAGTTCAAAGACCCCGGGCGTTAGCTGTACCACGACCAGCGCCCGTGCGGGCTAGCTAACCGTATAGTAAGAATATCAAATACAACTAGATCATATTTTAAGTACTTATTTTTTACATATTCGAAATCAGAACTGAGCACTGAATAAGCTTTGTAATTATGTAGCGTCTTAAAAAACATTTTGTATATCTATAAATTATATTAAAACCATATCACATCAAATGTGCCAAGGACTTCGGTGGGAACAATTTAATGGATTTAATTATTTAAAATATATTTTATCATTGCACCAACCGCAAGAACAGATAATAATGCTCATATAAACGTCGTACGACACAATTTGTTACTTAAACGTTCGTTACGAGCTTGGAAAATGGTTTATTTAGTAGTTACAGAGTCTGATTCGACGACGGGAGAAACTACGTGCAAAATAAAGGTACGAACTTTTTATATAAATTGACACCTTTGATGACAGGTGCATATACTCGTGATCGCACAATCATGATACCACTTTAAAATGACAGCTGGTGTTTGTAACTGCCTGGTGGCTTATCGAGTGGCTGGGTGAAAGAAAAATTATAATGCATTTACAAATGCAGCGAATATTAATAGACATAGGTACTCACCACTTAATTGCTCCATTTGCCTGTTTAGCATCTACGGAATAAAAAGCTACTTTTACCTAGCGGACTTCATAAAATCTATGTTCTTAAAAGTAATTTTACTGTTGTATTATACTTATATTGCGTTTTGCATTAGTGTACGCAGTGGCCACTCATGTATCTACCGATTCGCTCGTGCCCGAGATCACGTATAGCCGGTGATCCTGCGCGTCATTAAGCGTATCGAAATAGGGGAGAAGAGAGTGCACTTTAGTAAGAGTATATAGGTATTTGTGTATTGCAACCGAAGCGGACCTACACGATCGGGAATGTATGCCTATCTTACAAAAAACGGCCGTAAAGTGACTGCTATGCCGTAGCATTTCATGCAGTTTGTGAGTTTCCGGTGGTGCATTGGAGAATGTACTGCCATCGGACAATCGCAGTATGCCGGTCTTAACATAACTAAAACAATTTTTTGTCACAGGGTCTAACTGCGCCTACAATTACCCATTTAGAAAATCATTTTTCAGAACTAAATCTATCGTATGATAATCATAGAGAATATTTTGAGGTTGATGTACAAGGTGTTCTTGTTCTAAATTTACTAAGCGGCCAAGGATATAGGTAAGCAAGTGAATACTTATAAGATTTTTTATTGAATAATTTGAAGTAGGAAAATATGTACAAATAACTTTATGTATTTTAGAGTTATAAGTCAATCAATGGCAATTGAATACAATACAATTGGAGGAAGAAGTATCAAGATCCAAAAAATTGTGTGGACACTTGAAAAGAATCTCTAAAACATATGGTTAACAATTATGTATTTCCAATGTTCGATAATTCGCTTTGACAATCACTAGGAACTCTGTCAGTAAATAACTCCGGTATCTGAAAAAAAAATAACCAGGTACATAATTGGTTTTAGCAAAATGTTGTCTGTGATGGTATTACAACAAAACAATTTTACAGATTTCGCGTTTATTTAGTTATTAAACAATCCCGATGTTTCAATCCTTACAGCAACTACTCGTATAAGTCCAACAATGACCATGGACTGTATACCTTCTGAAACGTCGAGTTTGTTCAATAATTGAACAATCCGCAATAAAATCCTTAAAAGTAGGTTCCTTGTAATAATATTCGCCATTTGAATCATAAAATATTATGAATAACGAACTCCTTGGATGTTTCATTAATTTTAATGTACCTATTAACTATCTTACTAGGTAGGTTAGTACATGTATGTATTTAAAACATAAATAAATGTTAACGGGAAAAAATTGTTTAACTAACATCCTGCGACGACTGAACTTAAGAAATTTTATGTGTGTATCCAATACCTGCGTATTGAATAATATAGAAACGGAACTTTGAAAATTAGCCGGGGCAAAATTCATTTTCATTCATCGATGTTCTTGTTACAATCATTCTAAAAAATACACAAAATGTACATGCTCTCGTATGTGTTATATAACTGTCACAACTGTCCACAAACAGAACAGTAAGCTTAACGGAACTAAGGAAGTCTCAATTTTTATGATTAAGGAGAACTGAGATGACGATGAGAAAACCAAACGATATACATAATAATCTACATACCTGAGGAGTATATGCGTCTATGCGATCTAATAATGTTTCTGAATATCCAGGGGTATAGTACCTGTATATAAATTAAAACTCATCACATAACATTACCTAGTACATGCTAATTAATATTCATTAACGATTTCTTATTAAAATATCTTACCGAACAATCTCTTCTGGAAAACAGCTGTTAATAATATTTATATATTCTTTAAGAGATGTTCCGGGTGTACTGTCAATTTCTTGTACCCTTTTTAATGCTTCTGTTGTAACAAATAGTCTCCTAGCTCGAGCATCGTTTGGTAAAATCTGCCGAAAATAATTATGTTGAATTACTAACATGACTACATTATATTTCAGTGTAGGTACTGCCAGTATTTAATTGAATTTATCGACGTTACTAATTTTTTTAGGAGATTATGGTGTGAGTTAAGTATCTTTAAATGTGTGGGCCTTAAAGGAGTAACAGAAATACAAGCTTTGAAATCCAGTTGGTAATTTACACTATACATACACATTAAACTTTATGATTAGGACCAAAAATATAACCGAGCTCTTTAAAAACATTAGATGTCAAATGTCAATTGCATTGTCAAGTGTCAACGTCTACCGTCTATGGCTTATATCAATGAAATATTTTGAAATTTAAATTGAACACAATCATGTGTTAATGTTTTGATATTGTTTTTTTGATAAGTTCTAACCTCTTCAAATGGCTGGACGAGGTAGAGGTAGAGGTAGTGGTATGTCGTTGACACAAGAACAAATACAAGCCCTGGGAATAACTCGCGGTGATAACACGCCTCAAATTTTAGCACCTCCCCCTTTATTTCCTAAACTAGAAACTAAACCGTTGCCTCTTGTGTCTGATGCAGCCACAGACTACATGGTTATAGTCAAAGACCAATTCATAGAATATTTGCAAGAATCGCCGGCATTTGTGAAGTTTAATACCCGAACGGATGGTATAGAAAGATATTCTGATAAGTACAAGCTTCTAGCGCTAAATGCAAAAAAAGGAAGAGTATTAGACTGTGTTTGGGCGAATATGCCACCTGAACTACGACCACAGGCAGGACGATTACGTACAACCAGAAAAAGAAAGTTGGAAGACCCTGCTGAAATTGCTAAAAGATTGCAAACATTGGAAAGTAAAGAGAACCAAGAGAATTTAACAGAGGACATGGAGACTGATGAAAACGAAACGAATGTTAAAAAAGAGGGTGATGATAATGATGAAGACATTGAAGATGAACAAGAGCAAGAGGAAGAAATAGATGATGGAACAGATTATGCAAATAATTACTTTGATAACGGGGAAGACTATGAAGAGGAAGATGATAATCTAGATGATGGACCTGTTTATTAATTTACTGTTTGGGTATGTTACTAAATAAATTTACTGTGATATAATTTAATGATATTACCTACATCCCGTAACATACCTAGCCAGATATATTTAGTAACATACCCAATGTTACTAAATAAATTTACTGTGATATACAAAATAAATTTACAGTAAATTTATTTAGTAACATACCCAATGTTACTAAATAAATTTACTGTGATATAATTTAATGATATTACCTACATCCCGTAACATACCAAGCCAGATATTTGTTTTCACGTATAGGATTAAATAGGCTATCTGAGCTTTTTGACTACTACCAATGCATATTGTGACATGTTACGTGATGTCTATATGCATGGAGATGCATTGACCTGTTTTCCTCTTCCTTGCCAATGGGCCACTTGCTAGTCACAAATCTCACAAAATGCAACACCATAGCCATCACTTTATGGCAGCTTTATATGAGCGAGAAGTACCTCCCTGTTTGTGCACGCCTGATACAACTGCAGAAAATTCAGCATGGCCCTACCTCTTTCCAGACCTGTTTTTAGTGGTTCCCTGTAAACCTATATAGATTGAATAACAGGTACTACTACTGGTAAGTACTCTGAATAGTTGGGGGGACAAGGGAGAAACATATTTTATTACAAAAAATTAACTAAACTTATATATATAAAGATGATTCTTGTTGTATTTGGTTTAAATTTAAAACCAAATTTTATTGATAAGTAATTTTTTTTCTTTGTTAACGTGTTACACAGATCTCAGGCAGGAGGCCAAATCGAGGTCTACCAAACATGAAGGATAACGAGGGAATAGAGGGTACCCTTGTGTCTGCACAAACACTTGTGCCCTATAATATGTTGTGCCCAGATATTCTCTTCTCAATAGAGATGGCCACTGCAGCCAAAATCTTTACATACTAATGCTTTACTAGACATAACTTATGAGCATACCTTAGCATATTGAGCTAGCACATATTTAAGTATATTAGCAGGAGCTGCATGCAGAAGTGGTTCTAGTGCTGGTCTATGTAGACAACACTGCAGCGACTGCTTCAGAGCACAAGATGTCCTTGATTTCACCTCAATGGACGACATAGGATTTGTATATATCTAACAAAAATCTTAAATTAGACAGTATCTAAATATCTATTGTAACATTTTACACACATATATTGTATATACATTTTTACCATAAATTAAGTCTTCTATCATGTATAGGTATTTTCGTACAGTGTTAATTTTAACAAAAACTTAATAAGAATCTGTTTTGTTTCATACACTGAAAGTATTGTGCCAAATACCAAACATGATAAAATTTTACATAATTGCTAGCAGACCTGAGAGACGTTGTTCTGTCATAAATTGTACTTGTTGTTGGTGAAGCCGTTTCGGAGGAGTAAGATAACTTGTTATTTTTGTTGTTTTTTTCCGTTTGTACTCGTGACATGAGTTTTTTAATTTACAATTTTATATAAAAGATTATATGTGAATTGTACCATCTTAAATATTATATGTATTATCTTGACATGATCATACATTTAACTTAAATATATGGGGGTATGTAGTGCCCATAAGACATTTTATAGAGAGTATATAGCTCTTTTGTAATCTAATAGATATATATTTACATTATATTACCTGCAAAAGCCTTGGGAATGCATTAGCAGAAGCTACGGCAATACTATGTTGTGGTGAATGCTTGGCAATGTGGCCTAGGGCCCAAGCGGCTGCACAGATCTCCGCATCCTCTGGCTCAGTGTTCTGTAATATCTCCACTAGCGCCACAATCGCCTATATCAATATAGACAAATAAAAGAAAAGTATGAATATAAAATAATAAGCAATTTATTTTGGATATTTAGATTATTTTCTTTATTTTAATGTAAAAAAATTAAACTAACATAGATACAACCACTTTTTAAAAATACTGGTGAAAAGGCCATCCCCTTTTCAAGCGCCTGAAGCCTGCTAAATGCAGAAATCCACGACAAGAGGTAGTACCTACCTACTGTACTATAGTAACAATGACACTTAATATGTATATATATAGTGGATGTGTCTCAGTGGGGTTGTCGAAATCGTCGTATTTCATTATCAGCGAACCATTTTCAAAAACGGGTAGTTTGGTGGACGAACAGTGAGCCGAATTGAAGACGGCTGAGTGAAATTCCGCCAGAAAGTATTCGGCATTATACGTTATTCAATAACGCTAGCGTTACTGAAATAAAGTGGATCGTTGTCCGTCGCTTTGACACGTTTTAGTTCCCAAATTTAACATTCGTGCGTTACTGGACGTGACAACAAGAATGGCGTCGAATGTAGAGGAATTATAAACTATGCCTGGTTAGGACAGAGGGTTTAGACTGGAGCGTAAATGGCTTATTTTTTTTAATTTGCACTCCTGGCCAAATTTCATACTTGTGCCGATCACGTTATTTATAACATAAAGATATTCAATGACGCTAAATGTCTGCCGCCATATTGAAGTACGTCTCGCAATGACAATCCGGTTAATCGTAGGTCCGCCATACGGACTTGTTATTGGAAACGGCTCGCCGTAATGAAACACGACTATGGCATATGCATAATTGTGTATTATTTAGGGTTATATATGTTACGGACCAAAACCATTTTCGGGACAGTCTAGTTATGCCTGGAAAGAAGGACATGTGTTTAAAGAAATTTATACTTGGTATAGATAACAGTATACCTTTGATTCTATAACAGCCATCGCAAGTTGATCAGATTGGCCAGCGATGTATCCCAAAGCCATACAGGCTGGAACTCTGCAGCCATCGGTCCCTTCTCTCATTAACTCGACCAGAGGGCCGCAACCACCAGTATTGACAACCAACTGAGCTAGCTGCGAACATATACATATAGTCGTTGACACCAATATAGTGTTTATTTATAAAATTACTATACTTATAAGATGGATTATCCAATGAAAGTGATTGGTTTTCGTAGACACAAATAAGGATAAGTAGGCATGTAGCTACTAACTGAGCATAGAACAAAGTTGAAGCCTAACAAGAGGATAGGGCCCTGCACTACACTATACCGTGAAATAATCTCTACCAGCATAAGCTGGTCAATCGGTATCTACATATTGGGGAGGGGGATGATAGGAGGGCAACGCATCTTCTTAACAGGCGTCGGTAGTCATCAAAACGCACCGATTTCTCTTTTGCCCCCTAATGATATAAAAATGTAGGCAAAATTTCGATTGCTCTTTCGTCCTATAAAAAAGACAATTTTTTTGTTTAACAGATATATTATAGACTAATTTGATAGTCACCAAAGAACTTAAAAATCAATTATAAAACAATAACATGCATTCTTATAGGTTTCTCATTGAACTATAAAATGTTAGTGAGCTGCAGACCGTAGAGCAGCACAAGCTCATTCGTAGCGTCGCGTAGCTTCACTACGAGTGAGGTTGCTCCACTTGCCTGTGCTCCATAGCGTGTTGCTTACGCGATCTGATTATTTTCCCTACTAAAACACGTCTGATGCTGCTAAATAAGTTTTCACTTCATAAAATTAATCATCTTACGTCCACGGAATGTTTAACAATATCCCTGATGAGGCACGCGGCGGCGCGTCGTACAGGGGTCACGTCATGTCCGGTGTGCAACAACGCTTGCGGTAAAGCACCGCCAGCTACCACCGCTTCGGCCAACTCCGTTCTTGCGCTCGCAATAGCCCCCAGAGCAGATAAAGTAGTGCGCTATAGATAGATGCGACAAAAAAAAATTAAAACAGTTCTAAAATGCGGGGATAAAACTTTATCAGCCCTTTTAGTGATTTCAGTGATAAATTATCACTCGCGTCAATAATCTAGACATTGATGAAGTTACATCAGCGAGGAACTTGTCGTTCGTTAATCCGCTGGTAGAGGTAACGTACAAGCGCATATGAAAACTTGTGCCACAAACAAAACAATTAAGTCTTTCAGCATGAATAGGTAATTTTAGAATACCTACATAACTTACAGATACTTATAATATAACAACTGACCTTTAATTTCGGATCCTGGTTTACTAGTGCACGCACCAAATGACAAATAGCTCCAGCATCGACCACCGCTTCGGGTTTGTGCTGAGCTAAATCTACTAAAGCGCCAGCAGTTATCTGTAGGTACATCACAAAATATGCTAAAAGATTTATCTTCTGGAAAAACTATTATAAGTCCAAATAGTCATAGGTGTACAGAAAAATTTTATAAATTTTCTTACTTAATATGAAAATTGAAATAGTATAGAGACTTTTTATCGCGCGTTAAAAATCGTTGAAATGAACATATTTATGGTCAGCCACACATCTGTTCACACGACAGCGAAAAGCGTATATATTCGGGGATTACTAACCTGTTTCAAACTCATTTCGGGTTCTTGAAAAGATAAAATTAACAGAGGTAAAGTGCCGGCATCGACAACTAGGCCGGCTAAATATTCGCTATGTTTTCCAATGTATCCTAACGCCCAAGCTGCATTTTCTTTCACCTGAAAAGTAATCCATGTAAGTCATTATGAAAATTTAAATTCCGAATGATGGTATCATGGCCACCAGAAGCTGTCCATGGCAATGGTAGGTCGAGAAACATAATTGAGGTAATCAATCGATGCAGTGTACCTCGCCGTATGCGCCTGGCACCTTAATAGTATCGGTTCCTTTGGCCTCGAGCGAGGTGCACTTTTATGCAATAGTTTTCAAATTTCAAGTACTCCCACGCGTGATTTCCTACCGGAAGGACGTCCGTTTTATATTGTTTTCGTTCGTTTTTGCGAGTGACCTATTAGTTAATGTCGTATTCCAAAGAGGATAATTTAAAAGGTCCATGTGTTTCGGCAGATCCGACTGCAAGAAAACAGAACCGCGCAGGATTTACGAGGACCTGCATACTGCTCAAAGGAACGCGGCGTTGCCGACGGTGATGGCATTCCAACGTCAGCACGTGCGATTATATACTAAACTGGCAGTGTGCACAGTTCTGACTCACGCTTAGCTAATGCGATAAGACGACGAGAGCATTGGAAAGCTTGTTTGGAGAAGACCTTACACGAAGTACGCGCTCGGTGTACGTGAACTAAGAGATATAAAGGAGGCTGGCCACCATTTGTGTCTCTATCGTCAAGTGCTACGTCTGCCATGTGACTACGAGAAGAATAGAGTTTATCGGGTGCGTTTTATAGAAGGCCCGAGAAGACGGAGACTTCCTGCGCCGCGTACTGTTCACTGTGCGCTTTTGTAAGAAGAACGGGTGTTGTATATGCCCACAATTAACATAATATGCCGGCTGCAAACGCCCATGCTGTGAAACCTAGTGATAGATCGCGTACGCATGAAATATTATTCGTCGTTGTAAAGTGTGTAGAATTAGAGATACGTGAATATTAACATTTTAGCAAAGTAGATGTTCGATCAAATAAGTTAGTAGAAAAGTGAAAAATTTCATGCAATCAATAATTTGTTAGCGATTCACGTAAAATACAGCTGATAGACCCCGTGACAAGTTCATGACTCGTGCCTGCTGTTGGCGACGCCAGCGTTTGCATTTACAAAGCGTCAAACAAAGATCAAATACCTTTTTTGTGAATTATTTTTATATATGGCTTTTGTTACATATTGAATATCTAAATAGAGATAGGCCTAATAATTGTACAACGTGAATTGTAAAAGATCGGACACGTTTTAGGACACTTTAGGTCAGGGTCCTAGAGGTAACCAACCAAAAAAAAAATATCCACAGAAACTTGCAATGAGCTGAACGCAACGGAAGACCCCGAGCGCGTCAGTGATACAGGCGAGCAACGGCCTTCCGGCATAAGTATATTAGGTATAGAAGGAATTTCAAAGACAATTAGATAAAATTTTAGGTATCATTTTTTTACATAATATACTATGCTATGGATTTTGTAGTGTCTTACAGAACACCCTGTACATAATATAATACCCAGGATGCCTCTGAGAGTACGTGTCGGACTGCCGTCCTACCGGTATAGGAAGAAAAAATGACAGAAGAGAGTTGTAGCCAAAATTCGTCTGGGGAATATCTACCTATCACTTATAAAATAATAAGGCGCACGGGGATTCATTTTCCAATATGATTGATGGTAAATCTTTCGCCTGACTTTTTGAAGCCGCCTGAGGCCTCCACTCCAGGACTCCAGAAGTTCACTATAATCTGCCCCATTAGGTCTTCTGAGTATAATAACCAGCCCTCTGCGACTATAACGATACTACTTGGCTCGAAGATATGAATAAGTAAGACGATATAAGTTATAAGTACTAATGTATATCTTAAAGTATTATTAGTATTAAAATGAAGAATAGAAAACCTGTGTATCAAAGTCCTCCAAACACGTAACAATATTTTCCAAAGCGCCGAGGTTCACGAGTGATGACGCTAATTCCTCGTTATGTCTGGAATAAATAATAATTGAATCTTTTTGATATCCACTTGGCCAAATGACGAATATGAGTATGAAACAATTTACGAGTATACTGTAGAGACTAGCAAATTGAAATGTCATATTAAAGCACATAGTGCGGCTATAGGTACTTCTCCGAGGCACGAGGGTCTACCAGCGCCAACCTTTCGACTTGGGGCCTAAATCCAGCTTGAAAGACATTACTAAATAATATAAAAAGCCAATAACTTACCTGGCCACAGCTCTCATAAGATATAATGCCGAACGCTTATAATAAACCTGCAAAGAGAATATTGAATTTCGATAAAACTAAAAACTTGCATTAATAATTTAAAACATAATGCACAGCTTTATTTGGAATACCCCTAGCCCTGCCTTCACCGATTTGCAGTTACCTACTATCTGAATCAACATCACTTTTGTTGTTGATTTACTGAGGTGTTTATTCAACAGCTTACGGATAAAGGCTAGTATTAGGTTAGATAACTATATATATAATGTTGAGGGTGATGAAGCATAAATCGCCCATATAAGTTTTCGATAGGTAGAAAGCCTGTGCTCAACAGTGTGCTGTGTTACATAAAATGTTGAAACCGAGACGATAATTAGGTAATATATACAAAATACTTATGTTATAATGTCTTAAATTTACACAAATGTTACTCATTACAATAAAACTACTTTTACGGGTTCTATCACGGTTTATTTAATTATTTAACTAGCAACAATTCATGATAATTATGTGTTTGAAAAATGATTGGAGCACTCATCTCTTGTACATGTTTTTTGGGCCTAGATTCCCGTGTATGCAGGGTACTAAAAGAGCAACAATTACCTAAGTAGCTAAATACTCCATGGACCACCAGGGCTACCACAAAGTAACTGTCCACTCGTGACGCCACGTGTTCTCGCTCTGCTTATGAATTAAAGTATCAAAGTAACGTAAGGTATCTACTAATATAAGTGTGACATACGTTATATTTGTTTAAGTTTTCTAATGCAATTGCAATCATGTTGTTATCTATCAGTTTCCTCGCTACACCCTCATCTTGTTCGGCGAGTTTGGCTGAGGCCACGACGGCGCATTGACGCACTGCACTGCAAGCGTCTGACAGCATCGGGTGTAAGAGTTCTGTTAAAATAATAACAGTTAATCTATCTCGCCCTTTTGAGCGAGGGTGACTTCGCGCCTTAGGGCCTCGCCCTTTTGTGTCTTCAATGTGACGGTGGATCTTTGGAGGCTACGCGTACTCCTAGCTACCCAACAACTTATCGTAAATGTGTAGTATTTAAAATGCTAAAAAATATTTCTAGAAAAACAGTCTGCCATGCACCGCTACGTCTATTATGCCACTGTATGTCAACGTAGCTTTTCTACCTCCGCTGCGCAACCTATTAGATATGTTTCTACTAATTTGTTGCGTGGTTATTGGATATGGGATATAGACTCACCCAAAGCTCCAGCACTCAGTAGACACTTTACATTTGAAGGCCGAGTCGCCAGGTCAGACAGGGCTTGCACGAATACTAATCTTGCTTTTTGATAAGTTTCAAAAACTGAAATATACCATGGCTTATTCATTATTATCATCATTATCAGCCCTTATCGATCTACTGCTGGACATAGGCCTCTTTCGATGAGCGCTAAGACGGCCGATCTCCTACTACTCGCATCCATCCCGGACCAGCTACTGCATGTTCATGGGTCTCGGTAGTCACCAAAAAGCTTCAACTGCTCATTGTTCGTTATATGATAAAACAAATTGGAATATTTTGGTAAGTGACTGCTGCGGCACAGAAACCTTCGCCCAACTGGATGTTACGCAATTGCGTTACCCTCCTTGGCTCCTTCACTTCATCCTCCAATAGACCACAACACAGTAACAGTGCGCTAAGCTCTCCAAAGTTTAAATAAATACGACACTGTGTCAATTCTGCTTCAATTGCATCATAATTGATTTTTGATTATTTCCGGGTAAAGTATTTCTATGTTAAATCGTTGAAATTATAGTTGTCTTGAAGTTTGGCAGTTCGGCACCAAAATATTATAAAGAAATCTGCTATCTACCAAGAATAAGGATAGTAACGCATTAGGATGACCTCACCAGACAACAGTGTATGTCCGTTCGCTTCGGTATTCTTCGCTTATATTCGCCACGGCAAATTACAATGCTCCGACTCGTTTGTCTCCATATTTGAAATCGACTCCATCAACAATACTTATGTATTGGTTTACTTACCCACTGCAGAGTTTAGATCCATCAGTTGGGACAATAACATGCCTCAAGACCACAAACATGCATATATACGAATACACATGCATATATATGAATACCTACCTACTACTATTTTAATGTTAGAATGTCATTCATCAAATGTATTTTATATCTTACCCAATTGTATATTTCTAGCACTGGTCATAATTAATAAGTAACAATATAAGACAAAATTAACAATTTATAAAATAAACGTTTTCTCCTTATAGAAACTTCAAATCACTTTTTTTATCATTCAAAATACAGACAACACAACAAGTGAAAGTTCATGAAGGGCCTATATTTTATTTTATTTCCAGCGAGCCACCCTGGGATCGCCCGTGAATAACAAATGCAAATTATACATTATAATTTCCTGGGATATCGCTATATACATAGTGAAAGCCGCAGCAGTAGGTTTTCAGAAATCGTTCGCAGACAAACAGTTTTTTGTTGACTTTATTTCATCTATACAATATACGAGGGTGGATCGTGAACCTAACACAGATTCATTCAATACTAAAAATGAAATCAACCTACATTATTTAGTTCACTTCAGACTAGTTAATTGTGTAACAATTTTTTTTACAAAGCTATCGGACATAGCTTCTGCAAATGGAGCAAATCGAGCAGCGTGTCGTATTTAAGTACCTCCATAAGAGAGGGCTATCACCGAAAGCCATCCACGATTATATGGCCAGTAATTAAGGATATTGTGATCCGTATTATTCATCCGTCCAAAAATGGATAGCAGAATTCAAGAGGGCGCGTGAAAGATGAACCCTGGGAGATCTTTGACGTCTACTACTGGTGAAAAAGCTTAAAAAAAAGTACTTGATTTAATTATGGGAAACCGCAGATTACAAATTAGAGTGATAATTGGGTTTCCACAAGTTCTCCACAAAACTCCTGTTTCATCAAGATAACGCCCGTGTTCACACGTCTCTGCAATTAATGGCTAAAATCCAATTTTGTGGCTTAGAACTATTCCTCAACCGCAACCGCATCAGCATCATTCGCCGGTTCTGGCACCGTCAGAATTCTTCCTAACCTAAAAAGCACTTGGGGCGTCTAAGATTTTCGACAAAAGATGAGGTCAAAACAGTAGTAGACGCATATTTTAGCTCTAAGGAAGAATCATTTTTTTTCAACGGTCTAAATGCTTTTAATTGGAGATGGCAAAAACGCAACGAACTTGATGGTGATTATGTAGAAAAATAAAAAATATAACTGATTTAGTATGTGTCTACTTTCTTGGTTAGGCCGAAAACTTTTCAGTTTTCGGCCTAACCAAGAATCTATAATCCACCCTTGTAATTATTATAGAACACCTACCAACTTCATCCAATTTACAGACGTTTGGTAAGCTCGCGGCACATTGTATTACCGAATACCCAAGCCACCTAAAACCACCGAAAGTTCCTTTCAGTGCTGCCGCCTCTGGAGAGGTTCTCCGGGACTACAAACCAGGGCACCCCGACGGCTAGTCAGCCCCCTAAGAACCGACAACACCTTCACAGAGGGTTTGTCCTGCACCACAGGAAACCCCTTCCAACTTTGGGACAGTGCAATGGGGAAGTTGGCATCCCCCTTGCCCCTTGCCCAAAAACACCTTCTGCTCTCTAGTCCCTCATAAGAGGGGTACAAAGTGTAGCCTCCTCGGTTCACTTGGTTTCGCCATACTACTACTACTAACACTTACTACTTAACTACTTACTTACTACTAACACTTTTTTATAGCATAAGGGGGCAAACGAGCAATGAGCGTCTTTTGATGAATACCGACGCCTATGGACATTCGCGTGATTCTTACGCAGATCCTATCATCCCCTCCCCAATGAGCCACCTACTACTCAGAAACCACACGAAACGCGACAGCTACGCTGTCACTTTACGCCGGTGTCAAGTGAGCGGGAGGTTCCTCCCCGGTCGTGCCGGCCCAATTCCATTGCATAGGAGGATGTAGTGTCATCTACAATGCATGGCACTACCTCCTCTTATGCAGCATGGCACTATCTCCTCCTGTGCAGCATAGCACTACCTCCTCCTATGCAGTAAGGCACAGCCTCTTCCTAAATCTACTCCTGAAGCAATTCCTGAATTAAGCCTCAGTACATGGTAGTCGCACACGCACACCCATGTTTCAAGGGAACTACGGGCATTACAATTTGAATAGGCAGGCAAACCTTTTTTTTGAGGGCGCATACATTAATTTTGTATGAAATGAACTGCACATACAGGCAAGTGTTGAATGGTTTTTTCAGTGATGTAACAATAATTTACCAATTTTCGGATTTATTCCTTCACTTATCCTGTAGGTTCCTTAGTTTTTGCAAAGTTTTATGATTCTTACTCAACGTAAAGTAGGTACCTACCCTTTTACCCAGAAGTGTCTTTATTAAGGATTGCTTACCATAAATAATATCACTTAGATTGTGCCTAGGTACTTCTATCAAGAACATCAAATTTCAAATGAAATGCCTGGTTACATATTATAATTAAGTACGTTCTACCGATTAATCATGACAATGCAAATGATAAAAAAATTGTAAAGAAAACCATATTAAACAACATGAGCATAGGTATTACAATTGACTATAGAAGGTTCCATTACAGAAGAATTCCATTTATTATTTTTATGTATTGTTTGTGGAGTGCACAACGAACGAGACGCGCGCTGTACACGTTCCGCGAAGGCCATTGGATTGATCAACTTCACGAGTTCACGTATACAACGTCACACATGGACAAAAGAACACAGCTCTCGACACACACATTCAAGCTCATTGTGAACCACGTCGCTCCAATTGCCTACCTGGCAAAGTTTACTCAAACAAGTAGAAACAACCTGTCGCCGCGTGCTCATATTATAATTACATTATTCGCATCCTAACCACACTTAGGTAATGGTTGTTGGTCGGTTGTTTTTAAAAGCCGGAATAGATTTGACAAGCTAAAAGTGCAATTATGCCGTATATAATGGTGATGGGTAGCCTTAGTGCTCAACTCTCCAAGGATGATGTTGTTACAGTGTACGGCCTGAAGAGTGACGAGCGAGCTGTTTTAGTCAGGGTGGGTATCTACTTTAGTTATTACTTATTCCTTAGATGCATATTATTCCATAGATTATGTAAATAAATTTAAATATATTTAATTTAATTGTTTATTAAATTTAGTTTAAAGAATTAAATAAATTAATATGTAATAATATTAGACATGCTCCAAATTATTAAAATTGAATTTGTAGCCTGTATAAATTAACAATTATTTATGTCAAATTTGTATAGGAAGGTATTTTATAACCATTTATGTCATCTTTGCTAACTTTGGCAGGTGACCTAAATACTAAAAATCTAGATATGTAGTGCAGACCGTGTACACTTTATACAGCTGACTGGTGTGATTGTTATATTTTTTCTACAGTATCACGGGGAAACAAAAAGATTTAAAGTAAATTTTCAAAGATTGTTTTATATTAAGAGTAGGTACAAAAGTAATTACATAATTAATAATTATTATGATATAGCCAATGATCGTATTTGTCATTAGTGCCAAGTGTTAATTTCATACCTTTGAAATGTTTGAATTTTATTAACTAAAAACGATACTGTAAAGTTAGACATTATCATCACTTTTAAGTCTGGTGCTTTTTGAATATCTTTATGTAATAATATTTTCTATGCATATTCTTATCAAACTAAGCATAAACGATATGTTTGGTCTAATGGAACAGTGTAACAAAATTCTAAGATTCCTAGGAAGTAATTCATTTTTACGTAACTAAAGGGTAAAACCGGGTCTCTTTGAGTAAGATTCTTCTGTCCGTCTGTCTGTCATCAGGCTGTATCTCATGAATCGTAAAAGCTAGGCAGTTGAAATTTTCACAGATGATTATTGTGTTGCCGCAATAATAACAAATAAAATAAATATTTAAATGGAGAAATCACAGAGGCCGGTTTATTCTTACAAAAATGCCGAAAATAGAAAACGAATCACCTGTTTGTGACCACCGATTACCAAAGTCCATATACAGGTAGTTGTGCATATGCCTCCGTCGTACTCTCCAACATCTAGTCTGTTTGTCGTCATCTAAATCGCAGACAGAGTTCTCCATCTAGGATCTAAATTGCCGATCCTATTCATTGGGTCAATGCCCGCGACCCTGGCGTCTGCATTGCGTGAACGAAAGCTACCTTTACGGTCGTTTGTCCGTTTTGGTAGCAATGCAGCAATTGCAAAATCTCTCGTGAAATAATGAGGAAATCATAAACCAAGAAATCTGAGGTATATAATAGTAATAAACGTTTATTTTCAGAAAAAAATGTAGCCGGTGAAAAAGGTGATTCTCATACCTTCTCTGAGTTTCCTTTTTTTAATGATATCCTGGCTGTGTCTCGCATTTTCACTCCCATAAAATGTATCCCAAGGGAACCATTAGTGAAAGGTAGTGTCATGCTACATTGCAGCTGAATTGGGCTAACACAACCGGAGAGGTACTTCTCGCTCACATACCACCGCCGTAGTGACAGCCGTCGCGTTTCGTGCGGTTTGTGTGCAGCCGGTAACTCATTGGAGGGGAGGAGAAAAAGACGGCGACGAACCAGCACAACAATAAGATATCTATGGGCGTCGGTTGACCTCAAAAGCGCCCATTTAAGGTTTGCCCCCCTATATTAAAAGTACCATTTATCCTTTTCCAGATAAAATGTTTGTCTGTCTTACTCCAGACTATAATCTGCATTGGTCCCACGGCTGAACCAAATACGTTCAGTAACTTTTCTGTGAAAGAATGTTGGCTAACATGAGAAGGTACATGTAAACCTACATTTAACGTTATTAGAATACGATTTTTAAGGCATACGCCTTTTAAAGAGGATCGCTCAGTTTAGCAATAGGTCCCGTCACGTAAATGAAGAGCCGAGTTATAATGGGAGGGGTTAACTGCGCATGTGTACGCGCCCCCTGCGTCCCGTCTTCACCCCTCCGATACCGTATTTTATACGCAATAACGGTCAGCGCCACACGTAACCGAAAGACGAGCTCAACTTTTCTTAAACACGTCCCGTAACATTAAACGGCATCGTGCGCGCGCCGTCCCACTAGCGTGGGGAGGGGGACCGCTCCCCCTTTTCGGTCCCAAAAACAACCACGATAGGGTAATGTCCACTAAAATTCCGATTTGCTTCTTCCCATCTGCGGGAAAGGAGGGGGTCTGTCCCCCTATCGTCTACCTATAACCAGAAGACAAAATGTCTTCCGTAATCAGTCGAACTGTTAGGGCTGGACAAGTGCCGCCAATCAGTAGTAGGTCCCTCCAAAAAAAAAAAAAAGGCGCCACACGTTCGTGTCGGAACCTACAATCAGAAGTATCTGATATCGCTTTATGCCTTAGACGAGCAGTTTAAGCCATAAAGCGAACTTTTTGTCGGTAAACACATGTATGATATGATGATTTTCCAGGAGCTCAATACGTCTTACGGGACCATATCCTTCGCGTCGGATCTGGAGCGGATGGTCCGCGTCACGTTGAAGGGCATGACGCTGGTCGTCGTCAACCGGATACATGGCCTGTTCGGATACGATGTGGTCTCGCACTCCATGGCCATGACGAACGCCAATAGGGAACTACTGTCGTTCACCATGTACAAAAAGACATCCAACAGTCACGAACACGCACAGAGCAGCCGGCACAAGAGCAGTCCCAACCACGGACATGCACGAAGCAGCTCGCCTAAGAGCCATGGCCACGGGAATGTGGTTACACTATGAACATAACAGACCACTCCTATATCTGTTTTCTTATCCTAAAGGATTAACTAAATACCATATTGGCTTTTGTATTACGTGTCTAAACGCTGACAAGGATCTGTTCTATAAGAAGTCCCGCCCCAACAGTCACGGACATGCACGGAGCAGTCGGCACGAGACCAGCCCCAATCACGAACAAGCACGGAGCAGTCGGCACGAGACCAGCCCCAGTCACAAACATACGCGAAGCAGCTGGCAGAACAGCCGCGGCCTCGGAAAACTGGTCACACTTTAAAAATTAACAGACCACTACTATACATTACTTGTGTGTATTGTTATTCTAATGGACTAACTTTATACCAAATTAGAATTTGTAACATATTGCAGGAAGAGACATGAAATTGTTTTTCAGAAGTACAGCCAAAAGAGTAGACACGAGATTGGCCTTTGAAATGCTTAAGTGAAAGTCCGGCTTTGTGAGCAGCAAATGCCGCATTGTGTATTTACTGACTTTGGCAGGCCTTCTTTCCCCTCTTTTGGAAATGTGGTTCTTTTTGAAAATCTATCCTAGCGTATTCAGTTTCAGGAGGTTAGACTATTTAAACAGCGCAGGAGTGAATAAATTTGGATTAAATACCCGTTGCATTATTTTTTTATGGGATAGGGGAGCAAACTTAACCTTTTGATGACTACCGACGCAGTGATATTCGCATGTCACCCATGAAGATGCGTTGCTCTACTTCGTACCTCCCCTCCATTGCGCTATGAATGTGTAAAATAAAAAAATACGATCATGTAACTAATATATTACGCACTTTATTCGTTATAAAAGTGAATAAAATTAAAAATGTAACAAAAACATATATCAGTCTTAACAATACAGATGGAATATTATAGTAAATGTTTTCATTCGTTTAATACAAAATTGCAAAAATGCTGTAGTTGTTAGGCGACTAGAAATAACATAAAACGTGAAATTAAGGGGACGTCTCACAGGTTCCTATTTAAGTCCCTGTTAGTCAATTAGAATCATAAGTATCAAATAAACTAAACACCTCTGAAACTAAAATCTATAGTTTATTTGCCAGTTAAGTTCCTAGCCGGGCCTTTAATAGGAACCTGTGAAATCAGAGCATTAATAATTTAATGCAGTTTGTATCTGTATATATACGTACTTAAACTTATACAATATCATTCGTCACATAAGTATACTTTATAGAAATTATTGAGGTTCCTTGACACTTTTATGCCTGCCTGATGCTAACTTTTTCAAAGCAGCCGCATACTCTCTCTGCACTTCCATCAGTCTAGAATATTCCGTGTGCAGAGAAGCCTTTTGCTCCTTCTCTTGTTTGAACTTCTGCTCGACTTTTCTGACAGTTTGGTTCACCCAATCCACTATCGACTCAAATTGTGTCATGAATTCTTCTCTTTTTCTCGCCGATGACATTGCTCTGCAAACAACAAGCAACTCTCGCGATGAAAGATTATAGCAATTATGTGCATTTATGTATTTACTAACGATTCGGTTTCGCTCGGGAGTGAACAAAGTATCTTAACAAAGTATACACCAAAACCTTCTTAGGGAACTTTTCTATCGACGGGTGAGAATCGAAAATCCATTGAGTACATTTTGAGTAAATCGATCACACACAGACGACCGCTTTTGTGAACTTTGTTTTATAACATGTATGGATGTTTATTGCAGTAAAGACTCTTAACAAAGACAAAGGCTGCATCGAATTCCCTCAAGTCATAATTAATCCCAATTTCAATTTGCCAAAACACTTTTAGGCTTTATAGGATCGACTGTCTGAATTCTCTACGGCTGTGGCATTTTTTTTGTCTTTAGGTCGACAATGCGGCCAAGTTTAGATATTTTTAAGTTTAAAAAAAAGCTGTGAAAAAATGATATTTCTCAATAATTGTTAGATTATTTTATTTTTATGATGTATGCCTATTATTGCTTATTTATTGGTTCGCTTACATACGATGTAATAAATAGAAAAAAAATATGTATCTTTGTATATTTTACATATTATACTACTATCAAAAATATTCTAGATGTGTAATAACATAAAAGTATTTAGATGTCATTCTATATTATTATGTGTGGAACATATCATATAATAAAAAAAGCATTTTCTAATTTTAAAATGTAGCTAATATGAATAAATGTGTACGTAATTCTCCATTGCATGTTAGTGAGTATTACGTATACCACGCACACACGAATTGTTTTAAAACTATATGCTTATAAATATACGTATTTTACAAGTTTCATTCCTTCTTTAATTTTTTATGTACTACAAGTATTGTCCAGATTTTCATTCCAAAATCTATATTGGTTTATAATACAGAAGAGTTAGTTTACGTATTTGTTTTTTTTTTTGCATTTGTGCGGAGACAAGCGATATGTATTCGGTCTGAATTGATCCTAAGCAGCGATTCACACGCGGTGTGAATAAAATATCGGAAGTAAAATCGAGTGAACATGACTGAGAAAGCGTTGCTCCAGCATAACGCTTCACTGCGCTAACGCCCTTTCACATCAGAATCACGATCGAGTAAACTCCAGCCGACTGAGAACCTGACCCGGTTGACTGATGACTTGGTGAAGGTGGCGGGGAGCCGCTGGATGCAAGTGGCTCGTGACCGGGACCAATGGAGCTCTATGGTTAATGCTTATGTCTAACAGTGGTCCAATGGAGCTCTATGGTTAATGCTTATGTCTAACAGTGGTCCAATGGAGCTCTATGGTTAATGCTTATGTCTAACAGTGGTCCGACTGATCTTGATGATTATGATGACGACTGGGAGCCTGACACACGTAGCTTATTTCATTCTGGCAATGACAAGTTCTCATAAGTAGACTAATCCTAGTAAGTACTAGGCGCTACCACCCGTCTCTCCCTAATATAGCAGCCAATAACAAACAAAAATATTTCACTTACTCTTCATAATTGTCCAAAATAGAATTCAACAGGCTCAGCTCTTTAGACGTGTACAGCTTCACTTCGTACAGGGTGTTGTAGAATATGTAATACTGTTTGGTCTCCTTGTGTTTAGACGCCACTACAAACAAACAACAAGTTCTATTGTTATGTTCCACTTCTACTACCGATTGGCGCAGTCGTAACCCGCGCTTTGCGCTACAAGTCGCAGGCGCGACCGCGGTGAAGTCTATACGACCCATGTGTGTTTTTCTATAATAAAAATATATAGCGACAATTTAAAAGTGAAGAGTTTATTTCTTTAAATGCGGTTATATCAGGAAATCCTACCACTCGGGTACGATTTGTAAATCCGTGTTTCGCAGCCCATTTATTAGGAAAGATTATGGCTGTATACCATGACGCTGAGGCAAATAGGAGTTAAGATATGCGAGTGAAACCGAGGGGCGCTGCTAGCATGCATATAAAATTTATAAAACATCATAAATACATTTCCGTTATCTGTGCCGTAACGACCGGGGTGATGACTGTGCCCAAATAATACCCAACTGACAGCTACGCTGTCGCACTTGAAGCTGTTTCGGAGCTGCCGATGGCCATTAGGTGGAGAGAAGGACGACGCGTCTGTATAAACTCTATGTGGGTGCTTGTGGACGGTAGTCAATAAAGGCCCGACAACTAGTTGATCCTCTTAAACTAAAAAGTGACGAAATCCAGAAACAATTTCAAACCTTGATTATAAAGTTCCACAAATCTTTTCTCGTACTGTAGCAGCTCCGCCGGTCCTGGGACTTCGTCTATGGCAACTGAATATTTCAGAACCTGTCGGTTTAAGTGTCCCAACTGTACTCTTATTTGGCTTATAAACTCCTTCAATTTGGATTCTCTCTCCCGGAACTCTTTCGACTCTTCAAGAGTCAGTGGATTCTCCTCAACAACTGTATTAGGTGCTGCCAAAGATCTAGAACATTCATACAGATTTTTAGATTTACTTAACGCGACGAAATCCAAGCAAAATATTAATTATATATCGAAGACATAATAATCGTTCAATTAAAATGTTATTGTTCATTAATTCAAAATTTATCCATTATCTCTTAACTGTAAGACGATATGGTGTTTCTTTATAACTGACAAGTCACTGTTGTACTTACTTATAATTTTTGTCGCTTTAACGTTCAAATTTTGTTGCAATCATTAGTACAAAAGAGATTTTTAAATTTGTTAAGAGGGGGAATGTCTGCAGTTACTTATCTACCTCTTTTTAATAGGAATATCTTTGCGCAATGCACATGCGAGGCAAAGATACGAGATCATCTTACAGCGAAAAGAATTCGTCATTAAACATTTCATTTGTTTTAATTGAACAATATTTTACTGGCTTTTATAGTGGCATTGGGCTACACTGATGACCATTAATAAAATGATATGGCAGATTTGCTACCATCCATGTGCTATTTCATTTGTTAATTATTGTAAATAAAATTATTACCTTAGTGTATTTTGAAGATCCTTCTGTTCGTTTTCTCTATGTTCGATAATTTTCAACAACTCATTCCTTTCCTTTGCTAAATCTTTTAACGATTTGTAGAATATCTTCGCATCTTTAACACTGTAATAAAGAATATCAATGATTAGCCTATAATAAAAATAAATACGGCAAAATTAAATCTAATGAAAGTAATATCATATACATAGTTAATTAATTATACTTTGGCATGTCCAGTCAATTTTGTTTATTGATTGGACAAGTTTTATTGCTATTTCAAAAGATTTTACTCCTCTATCCTTTCATACGACACGTCTTTAGTGTTACAGGGGTTTCTTATCTGGTAAACTCCAGTAGGCTTCGAAAAATGTACTTACCTATAATTGTCTGTGTTCATCAATTTCTGCGTCATCTTCTGCAACTTGCCGGTGATCTTGCTGTAGTTGCACTTAGTCGTCTCCATCCGGTCCTCATGGATCTTCTTGGTCTCATTCACTTCAGACTCCAAGCCACTTATCGTCCTACTCAGATCTTCTATATCCTTGTTGTATTTTCTCCGTTCACTTTCGTCCAGCTCTTTGGAGATGTCACCAGTCAGTTCAGAGTGTAGTAAGGCGTAGTGAAGTTTTGTTTTAGGGTTGTTGTTTTCCTCTTGGTCTTGCACGAATATGTCTGTCTGTAGAAATGAGTTACCCTTGAAGTACTTTTAAAATGTTTGTAAAGTGTATTTTGTTATCTATTATCTATATCACCTATCTATAATTATTTTTTATCTATCATCTCGTATATAAGCAACACAATATAAGAACATCATAATACACATCAATGGATACTTTACTCACGTGTTAGTTTTTTTCGGACCTGAACTTATGCTGTGGAAGCGAAGAGAAGCTCAAAACAGTTTCATCGGATTGCTACGAGTGCTCGTCTGGCGACGAGGCTAGGTTTAGGGTCGTAAGAGGGACCGACCCCCCCCCCCGCAAATGAGAGAGATGCATCCAGATATGAGAGTGTTTGTAACAGCTAATTTAATTATTATTTTAATGGCCAGAGAGACCGAAAAGTAATTCCTCCCCCGATTGACTGAGGACTGGGACAGTACAGCGGTAGCTACAATGGCATCGATGCTGACGTGAACGTTTGGCTCATGGCTCTGATCATGACTGGGGGCCCGTTCGGGACGGGTGAAAGAACTCGCGCGCGGTGGTATCGGAATACCTACCCGGTATGGCGTTACTATTTGAGCTAGGCAAATCGCAAATCGTACTGGAACTAGTCCGTACTCTGATGATGTCGATCGTACTGTTCGTAGTTGAACGTGTGTGCTGTTGCCTGACTTGAAATTGAAATCTAGGCCTTGTATTTGATGAGGTATGTTTCGCATCTGTCCCCTGGGACGTCTGCGTGTCCCTATACCGGGTGTGCGGTGTCGTGTCCGAGAGCGTGTTTGCTGCAAGTGTATTCGTCCGACTGAACGTGTCTGGGACGATGACCGATGATAATCACACAGTTTGGATCATAGTCCACCGCTGTTGTAACGAGGGGGTTAGGGTGATGGGGCACCCGTTCAAAATCCTCAGTTGAGATGTCTTAAAAGGACCTCTGATAGAGGGCAATTCAAAGTCCTTGTGTAGGTCGATATTGCGTACGCACCACGGACAGCCGGAGGCCATTCGCAGGAAGCCATTTTGTACTTTTTGCAATAACTGTATGGATTAGAACGGATTTGACGGCTACAGGCTCAATAGATAGGCGTAAGATTGTTTCAACAGCTGTTTGTTCCGATTGCCTTTTAATATAATTTATTGGTGCCTCCAAAGATGCAGGCCACAATTTTTAACATTAGTTTCCAATACATCCGCCCACGCGTTCCAGAGCAATTCCTCAGACCTTTTGTTCTTGACATACAGGTCCTGTAAGGATTCCGTTTCTCCTTTTGGAATACGAAGCATTAAATAAGCCTTATAATAACTTACCTGTGTAGTTATGTTAGTAGGATCCGCTAGGTTTTTCTCAAACTCAAACTGTAAGAAGAAAAATAATTAAAAAATAATTCGCTAATTACTACTCGCAGCGCGAATGTGTAAACGCCATATTTCGAATAACACTCCCGCATTTACTTGTGTTCCATCGGTTGTTATTTTTCGGACGCGAGTCGAAGAGACTGCAGTACTTGTGGCAACATATTATCACTCGCTTCTTGACGAACGCCCGAAAGTAAAAGACGTGGGCTATTTAATTCCACAAAAAATATCGTCATCTAATACATCGAGAATATATTTTTGGTAATATGGTGTACGGTTGTATGGTTTTGGTAATATGGTATGTTTGATAATATGGGGTCCAAAGAGTTGTAGGAGCAATTAGTTGACTACCGACACCCGTAGATGTAGATATCCTCATAGAGATGATACAGATTGTATTGCCTTATTACCCTTCGCTACGTGCGCATTTACGCGCCATCACCAACACTGGGTGTCCAGAGGTCTGTGGGATTTTGGCACGTCATAGTGCTCACATGTAGTGTAATAACATCCACCGAAACCACCGCCATGACTAAAGGAATTACTGTTGGCGGCACTAACAAAAGTCACAAGAGCTCGATATAGATAGTAACATAACATAAATACAGAGCTCAGGTTGCCATTGGACAGATTGCATCGCAACAACCCAGACATGTTGCGCCTAAATTCAAACCTCGTCTGTGCGGAACTTATGCAGTCCGTCTCTAGTAATCAGACGAAAACCTTGATTATACAAACACACATACACATTTCTTGTCTTAAATCAATAAATATTCTTACCAAGAAGTCAAGTCCTTCATCCTTTTTGTCATCATCGTGATTGCTAGGCACGAGCAGCATTCTTTGATCGTATTCAGATAATACATAATTCACTTGTTCTAATTCGTTCTTTGCCAAAGCACCTTTTCTTTTTCTTACACGACATGGTTTATAGAGACTCTGAAATTAATGTAGGAAATTATATGATTTTATAATGATCTGGTTTTTATTTCTGATGTTTATCTAGTTCTAACCGGCGTTTCAAAGGAACCTATGAATTTGTTTGATCTTTTTGTGTATGATAGATGTAATATATAACAGATAAAGGAAGGTTACTACGAACAATTGAACCGGAGTCGAGCGGGTAAACCCACGTCGCGCTGCTAGTCTAATATATGTGTCATGTCGATATTTCTTGAATCTTGACTAGGCCACACATAAAGATATAACTTTTTTAATATATTTACATCCCTGCAGATAGAAATAATTGTCCTGCAGATGGACTTCCCCGAAGATCCTTAGCTTTGAAAACTAAGATGAATTCCAGCGGTTCCTTGTTTAAGGACCAGGTATTTCAGGTATAGAAGTGTCGGAAAAGAGGGTTCAAAAGAAAGCATTGGAACCAACTCCCGAGCACATTTTTGCATCAATATCATGTCGACGCCATCGGGCGCACTCGACGTACGGACGTCCAAGAATAGAGTTGCCATACATACGCGCTCTGTCGGAAAATAAAATCAATAACCCATACCGCGATGTAGTTGGACACATAGGTAGAGTCCAGAAGAACGGCTATTTTTTTTTACGGCATAGGATCTTTTGGTAAAGGTATACACCCCCATCTAGGATTGGTTCTGGGATGCAGGTGTAAGATATCAGTTGTTATGTAAAATGGACACCCTCGTCAACTCCTCTAAGGTGGTATCATCTGATATACAAGTGGAATAAGGCTACAATGAGGGAGAAGCTCAATAGACAAATAAATATTTTTGATATGTTGCTCTTTGAATTAGTCTATATTTATTAAAGATTTAATATTTTTTGTGTCATTTAACAATGATTTTGGTAAGGAAATCCTCCCAAATAGGACAACATTATGAAATATTCTAACCTATCTATCAAGAATTAAAATGATGAACGAAATTGGAGAGGCGTGCCGTCGGCGTGAGACTAAAATCAGCCTGAGTGAATACTCAATCTTTTAACACTCCCTGTTTTTCAACCTGTTTAAAATTTTTCCATTAAAAAAGAAGTGTCAAAAGTGGATCTACCCTGTAAAAAGTAGTGCATGTTACATTAAAACAAATTTTACGGATTTTATTGCGGTTTATTGAATTATTTAACTAGCCCGACGTTTCGGAAGTTTTACGCAACCATGATCAAGGCTGAAACGTCAGCTAGTTAAATAATTAAATAAATAGCAATAAAATCCGTAAAAAATAGTTGTATTATAATGAGTAACATTCGAATAATAAGTAATGCTTGGATTAAATATAAATGTGTGTTAAATTGAGAACATACTCATTTTTTGTAATAAAAACCAAATTGTAATAATATAAACAAAAATTATTGTACCTGTATAAATGATAAATTTTTCAGAAGCTTCTCCCTCTGATGAAAATATAAATGGTCTGATTCAAACATGTGATCTTTTTCATATTGCATGATAGCAAACTTTCGCAACTCATCTTCTTTTGCTTCTCTAAACTCACTAGAATATTTGATTAGCCACTGCACCAAAGGATAAATATTAATGAAATCTAGGCCTTGTATTTGATGAGGTTCAATTATATACGGACATTTTACATTCGGAAGGACTTTTACAATTTTTTCAGTAAGTGCTCTGGAAATATATAAAATAAGATAATTTTTTTTAATGTTATGCCAATACAAATTTAAGTAATTTGATATTATTACATTTTTTTGCCTATAGTAAGATTTTCTTCAAACAATAGACTTATATCAACGTCTATATCACACAGCTCTATGCACCAAGTTAGGCCACCAACAATTTTATCAAAGGCAGATAATCCTTGCAACTGAGCTCTATAATATCCAGCAGCTACAAGAGCATCTGATATTTCATGCCACTTCACAAGTTGTTCAGCATCCTCTCGCACTTCTACCTAGAAAATTATTTACAGTTTAGTTTGAATGTTTGTAAAAGTACAACCATTGCATGCTTTATAGACATTTATTATGCATGTAATAATGTTAATATACGATATTTAATTAATATATTGCAATGTATTGGTACAGGCGATAGAATATGTAAATAATACCTTTGGAATTTGTTATCGGATAGGTGTAGACTATTTCTAAACTATGGGTTGCCCCTTTCATAAGATATGCTTTTCGGGGATTAGCTCAAAGGGACCCTATATCCCCTCTTCTATTTAATATTGCCACCATAGAGATTGGCAATAATATCAACAATGTTTGTATCTCCCAGTATGCTGATGATTTGATTTTGTATAAAACTAGAAAATGGTCGCACTTTGGATACAGTTACTCTCCTTGACTCTGCCATTGGATTTATTATTAGAAAAATTAGGCTTATGTATATCGGACTCTAAAACTAATGTATGTATTTTTATATGTTCTAGAAATGAATATTAATTTAAATTTTGACATCAATGGCATGCCTCTCAGAGTAGTTGATAGAGTTAAATATCTAGAAGCTTTAGCTGGGAAGTCATGGGGAGTTCACCCTGTGCATCTTCAGAGACTACACTTCTCTCGTAAGAAGCTGTCTGGACTATGGTAGCTTCATCTTTGGCAGTTGTGCCACATCTTGGTTAAAAAAATTGGATATTCTACAAAATAGGGCCTTGAGGATTTGTGGAGTTTTCATACGCAGTACTCCGGTTAATGCATTCTACCTTTATCTATATAGCACCACTGGCTTGCTATCTGGTATTTAATTAAAATTTGCTTGAGTTATTGTTCATTGCTGCTACTACAGTAATATTAACTTTCCTTTGTTGGCAAAAGTTTATGCCGAGAGTATGGACCTCAATGTTTATGAGGGCCCTAAATTAGAAATGTTCTCACAAAATATATGGGTGTCTTATATAGATGCTAAATCATGTATTTCATGTACAATCAAAGACTTACATGCACCCAAGCGTAATTTGCTAAATCGAGAAATGAAGATACATACTTTGAAAATGTTATCACATAATTATTCTCGTTTTTATAAGATATACACTGAGCTCAAAACCTGTACAAGGTGCTGGGGCTGCCCTCTTCAATCCTCAGTGCAATGTGTCCTTCGAGTGGAAGCTGCACAATGCAATGTGTGTGATGAGAGCCGAGCTGGTCACAAGTAAAGAGGCTCTAAGTTACGCAAACAATTTACCGAACCAGTCTCCTGTCGTTATCCTGTCCTGTCCTTACTAGTTGCGTGTCGGCTAAGAGAGGAATGCCCATTGCATTTGAAGCTATTAAGTTAATCTAGGAATTCATCCAAAAAATAAGTTTATAAAAATCTAAGGGATCCCCCTCTCATGTTGGCCTTTATGGAAACGCGATGGTGGATAATTACGCAAACGACACTGATGGATGGTGTTGTACTAGACTACAAACCCTTTGCCAGTGAACTACTTCCTTTTATAAAGAAAAAATGTCTAGAAAAGTGGGAGTATCACTTTGGTGAACTCAAGGATGTTGGGGCCTGGTACCATCCAAGAAAAGCCTTTATGGCCTCCATGGTTTGACAGCGTCAGTCCCTCTTGGGGACTACTGGTTTCGGCATTCAGACTGCGTTCCGAACATGTTCCAACAAATAAATTTTATCATATAATGGGTCGTCAAAAATTATACTAAAACTTACCTCTTTGCCTTCATGATCTTTACCACTATAAATGTTCATTAAAGGCTTGCTTCGAGTAAAAATGGTTTTCTGTTTGGAAGCCATTGCTTACAATTAACATTTAATGTAGTATTCACGATAGTTATTATTATAGTTCATAACGAAATGAAAAAAAACATTCTCATATTTATTTTAACATTTTAACTATACTTAAGCACTACGTGTACATTTTTATTCATTATGTAGGTACAAATATTCAGTACAGTTCCTGAAATCATTTTAGAATTAACGCCCAATGATAGATATTAAATCTAGAACATAAACTATGTATATAGAAATAATTTGTCACTAGCCAGAATCAGGCAGCTTTGTAAATACTACATATTAAATATGTTTAAAAGACATTAAATGTATTTCAACACGTCGTATGTTTATATTTATTAAAGATTCTTGATATGTATTTATTTAGATTAAGCTACCAATGTAATTTAGTAATCTAATTTCTTGGATTTGTTGAATCCAATTTTCAACTCACAGTTTTTAAAGTCACATATTGTGGATTACAAAATAGAGATCAGTATTACTATATAGTTCGTGATAGAAATGCAGATAGGTAATGATTGATTTGACGTTTAAAATGTCAAATGAACAGTCAGTGTCAAAAGTGGCGAGACCTCAGAAAAACGAAAGAAAAGAAATCTACGAGAGAAAAAGGCGTTATAAAGAAACATAATTTAGAAAGAGTAATCGCCCTTATCTGGTAAGGATCATACAGAGTATCGTTACTAGGAACAAAATTGGTTTCTGACAAACTGAATGATTTAGTATCGTAAATACGATAGCTTCAATGGTGGTCAGTTGATTCTCTAATTGGTCACTGGTCACTGGTCTGTTCATATATATAGATCTTAGGTAAAGCGTCTCTAGCGCGTTCTCCTAGGCTGAAGTATAAGATCAAATTATTCAATGCGTTTCTAGAAACTATCTGAAAATTTAATACGACATTACATGTATCGGTATAATATTGAAAGGACGTTGAAAGTGCTACAACAAAAAATGCAACTTTTCCGGCTTCCTCTTACAAAGAGAGGTAAAGTACAAGTCTTCTACAAAATGGAATAACGTTTCGTTTGTGAGTATTTTTCTATTTTTATTATCGTTGTTTTCTGTTTAAATGTAATTGCTAAAACCTTAATGGAATGTTGTGTAGTATCGATTTCGAAAAAAACTATAATCGCGTCACTTTTATTACGAGTAAAATAAGATTGATTATATTGAGATTAATACGTCCTGAAATTAACAATGCATTTCCAATTTTCTAGGAGTTCACAATCTAACGAAAATACAAAAAGAACAATTGGTCATTGCGATGGCAATAACAGCTACAGCTCAATACCGAATAACTCAGCAGTATATGCTGAGTTATTTTGAAACAAAAATGGCCGTACGCTGTTATCCTGTTGTTCGAAGTGGTCATTATTATTCCACTGTGCTCGTTATTGTGTTATTTTGGAACATGTTCCATCCATCACAGCAGGGCCATGATTAAGATGTTTATGTCGGACTTGAACCGACTAAAACCACACGGTGTAACATCCCGGAAGTCAGTGGTGAGACGCCCAGGTATACCTAGAAAGGATCCCTGGACACATTGGTAGACTATGACCACCCGTTGCCCAACAGGTTGTCTTACCAAGAGTTGCAGAGAGCCTAGCCCCCTTTGGCTTGAAGAGCGCGTGCGGAACACGTCACGCCACCCACTGCGGCCTGAAACTGCTAGGGCGTAGGATGGCCCTACACATCGCCCCCAGGCCAGCGATCGTGATGGTCATTGGTCACCCTCTGATGTCCGGTGCGTCTTCTGCGGCATGGAAAAGTAATTGTACTTTCTCGCAACCTGTCCCCTGTCTCTTTTGCAGATATCACTGTCTAGCAAAAGGTGACAGTAGTATTCCAGAAGGTCCCGCTTTGGATCATAGCCTGAACGCCGGCCCTAGTAAGAGGTTTCCTACTTTAATGACTGCCACCGATAGAGCGCTGCTGCATCCATACTGAACACTCTGCAAGAGGATGCAACGCGGCATCCTCGAAACAGTTCCTTTAGTGGTATGAATAACAACACGTATGTCGGGTGGGTATATCGGGTGTAATTTTAAATTCTTAACCGCAGTTTCGTACGAGAAAATGTTCTTTTCAATACATATTTTCTTTGATTTCATGCCAGTAAGATTTAATTCCATAATAGTACCTACATGCGCACTCATAGATTAGACCCTACTATCGAGTTTTGCCATTTCAACTAGTTATTTCATAAATCACCTATGAACACTAAAATACTAAGTAGAAAATAATTTATTTACTTGTTTAATACTAGTTAATCACTTTACTACACTATAGGTACTCAAATTATTTGGTCATTAATAACCAACAATAACAGCGTAACAATTATTGCTTTCGTAATTCATCAAACGAATTATGGTTAGAACAACACTATTTTGGTTTCTGTTACAGAATCTCCGTCGTACCAAGGCAGACAATATTCCAATTGAATAAAGTTCAAAATCGTTAATACAATGTGGCGGCAGACAAGAAAGTATAAAAAATAAATGTGAACTTTATTACATTGAACAAAGTACTAGAGACAAAAAATGAATTTACATTATTTTCGATAACGAAATTTAAATTTTTCATATTTAATTCTTTAAATAACAGCATTAAGTTCACTGTATTTGGCTAATAAACATTTGAAAATGATATGATGAGATGCGCTATTTCTCTTTCACTATTACTTTGTAGAAAGCATTATGGCTTTCTCGTTCGCATCTGTGTGCCATCACTAAATCGTCGTGTCCGCACCAATAACAAAATTGAATAACGATTACAGAATTAGTGGGAGTTCAATAATTCGTTATACATTGCGTGAGAATAACGAATTTTATAATATATTATTGCAGTAATGACCACTGCTGATTGTTTACAATAAAACAACGTCTTCACCAATAGTATTTGATGTATATGATGATCAAGACAATATGCGAATAAAGTACCAGCATATTAACGTAGATACTGCACATGTAGATCATGCACATAGGATCGGGATGCGCTCATGAGATTTTACAAGAACATCTTTGCGCGACGAGAATAGTTCTACGCGGGGTACCGCAAACCTCACCAAGGCACAACAGGCCTGAATCCTGGACTCCGCAACGAAACGGTAGCCGTCAGTATGAATGCTTCAAAACAAAGCGACCCCTAAATAAAGTGAAGTGATCTAGAAGCGCGAAGAAGATTTTATCACTATTTACTTCAATATGACGCGACATTTCAAAGTTATAAGCTAATTATTACTACTGAAAGTGGAAATTTTCAATGACATTTTTTTTTCAACAAGAATAACATCTTCGATTGCCGTGCTGGTTGCAGCTACGAGAGAAATTAACAGTACACCCTATTTTATATTTTTTTATACAGAATAGGGGTCAAACGAGCAATCAAAGCCTTTTTACGACTACCGCACCGCACGAAACGCGACAAAAGATGTCACTTTACGGCGGTATGTGAGCGAGAGGTAATTTCCCGGTAATGCCGGCCCAATTCCGTAGCATGGGAGGGGATGTAGTGTCATGCACTATGCATAGCACTACCTCTTCCTAAAATGTGTGATCTATTTACATATTATAAGTTTTTTTAGGGGTTTGTTGTAGTAGTATGTATTTAGTGTGACCCTAACCGTGCATAAACAATAGCAGACAATTTTATTAGAACAGTTTTTTGTGTAACTTATCCAGTGTTGAATGATCTAAGAGTGAAACCAACACTAAAATATACACATAAATAATAATTATAGACTAGGTACACGGACGGATGGTCAAGTCATTTTAGGGACGTAATTGACTAATACCATAAGTTATTTATGGACTACTTGATTAACCAATAACATTATCAAAGTGACTGGATGGATTCGTCCATCCCTTCTATCCGTACAGTCAACCATGATTCACACCATAAACTACAGAGATCCATACTATCGATTTATGAATTTAGATGATGGATTTGCATTTTGCACTTTGACATTTGCAATTTTTCAGGTGTAACTTGTTGCCAAAGTCTGTTGCGCTAGAAATATTGAAATAGTTTTAATTTTAGTAAAAAAATTCTTCAGGCAACAACAAATTAAAATTTGAATCCGACATAATTTAAACAGCATGAATCAAATGCAGAAGATTCTTTACCGTAAGTATCAATATATGTGGTTAAAGGTATATTTTTCGCATTTTTTCATATCATTATTGGCATGAATCTTGTGGATAAGTAAAGCTTGTAAATCCATATTAAAGAAAATGATTACAAATATAAACCGCTTAATTATTTGTACATGCAACATGTATTACAGTCTAAGTGTACTTAATTTACAGAATTTTAACCGTTCGGAAATACAAACTTTCTTTCCACATTCTTCATCATGGATCAAAATATAAATATTGTGGAACATGTGTCATCCCTGTTGGATACAGAAAAGTATAAAGAGGCTTTGACTGTACCGGTTGAAGAAAATTATGCAAACCAATTTAAAGATAACTGTTGGGATTTAATAGCTGTTATTGTTGCTAAAATCGATGACGATACGAATACTTTAAGACCTTCTTTGTATGGAACATGTGAACAGTTATTATCAATTATTGAGCAGTCTGCAGTTCCAGAAGAAGCACTATTAGAGTTCATAGAACAAATTGAACTATCAAGAAATGATGCCCAGTTCAGTATTATTCTAGAACCATTGCAACAACTGTTACTTAAATTAACAGTCAAGAAAGTTAGATCTTTGGAGTGGTGTCTTAATGCTATATCCACATACATAGATGCCATACCTATCCCAGAATATCAATTAGATGGAAGAGAGCGAATTTTATTGGAATGTGATGATAATATTAGAAGAATAACTAAAGTATATTCTTTGTTACCCCCATTCTACAGCCCTTTCTTAAAAGAAATAGCCATGAAAGATGCTAATAATAGGCAAAAGCAAATAGTTACTGCTTTTCTAATAAGTTTACTTGGGAAGCCATTAATTTACGCAGATGTTGATCCTGAATATAATAAGAACAGTGAAGCTAGGCAGTGCACTTCAATATTGATAAATGATATTTGTTTATTATTAAAAAATCCTTTAAAATTTCTGGATTTCATAGAAGTCTGCGGGACGACAAACGAGAGAAAAGTAAAAAAAAATATATTAGATGACCTTGAGGAAATTCAACCTTATGAACATAGAGAAAAAATTAATGAGACTACTTTATCTGGTTTATTCTATGTCATTTTCTCTGGACATTTTCAAATACCAGATTCTGCAATCCCTCTTGTTTACGCTCCTCAGTATCTTGTTAACACTG
The DNA here is from genome assembly GCA_017140195.1 of Eumaeus atala. Classification (NCBI taxonomy): domain Eukaryota; kingdom Metazoa; phylum Arthropoda; class Insecta; order Lepidoptera; family Lycaenidae; genus Eumaeus; species Eumaeus atala. The sequence continues at coordinate 485,717 of JAFELO010000652.1, read as the reverse complement.
TTCTGCTTTCTGCTATTCATTTGCTTAATTTCAGAGATTATGGCCCTGTCTCTAAGGGTGTAGTATTGTGTAAAGAAATTTTAAAATACTGTCCAGATAATAATATTTCTTCAGATTCTATAAAAACGGGCCTCCTTACATATATTCATTATGACTTATGTCGGAGTTTAATGGATATTTCTATATTCTGCGCCTATGAGACTTTACGTAAAGAGGCAGTGTCACTGATAGGAATACACAATTGCAAATTTGATTATAAGGGAAGAGTTTCACTCATTAGATTCATGGTTGATAAAGGTGATCACTCTGGTATGATGGGATATTCTATAACTCTATATAAAAATGCCCTAGATGCTGCCTTTAAAGAACCCAAATTGCCAGCTTGTTTTGCAAATGCGCAATTGCATGCAATGTTGGATAGGTTTTGTTATTTACCACATGGAGCAGAATCAGATTTGGTTGAATTAGCAGATCAAATAATAACATCATTAAACTTCCTTAGATATTTAGCACTAAAAGACAGAGGAAATATAACTAAAATAAGAAATTATTTTGATAATATTGAAAAGAATTACTTAGAACCTCTGAGAACAGGTTTAAAAATGTCAAAAGCTCATTATGAAGTTAAATTAAAAGACATTGAAGAAAATATGAAAATTCTAAAAAAAAATGTTAAGAAATCTCGAAAAGAACAAATAAGTATAAATGTTGGTGGCAATATACTTGATGATATTCCTGATCAAAACAAAAAAGCAATGATACTGTCTGCATTGAATGCTTTCCATTTAATTGAAGGTCTGATAGCAAGATTATGTGAATGTATTAACATGAACAAAAATAATTAAGTTACAGATTATGTGAAAAGCTTATTTTGAGGGAAAAAATAAAAGAAATTATTATAAGTATAAATGTTGTGCCAGTAAGCTTCATGCTATTCCCGTTATAAAAGAAAACGAAATATTATTGTTTGTATTAAAATGCTGATTTATAAGTTATTAAGAACAACAATATGAGATAATTTAAACTTTTTCTCTGTGCGTAAAATAAATATTAAACAATAAATGAAAACTTTAAGATGATAGAGACGTGTACATTTAAAGATTAAAAAATGGCAATTGTATTAATTATTTTAAAATTATAGAAATATGTGCTCTTTAAAAAAAATTCTATCATTTTATTGCCGCTAGTTGGGATAATTGGCATCTAGATTGTCACATTTTGTCAGCACATATTTTGGGCAAAATTTAGTTCATCAGACCAAGTGTAGCACAACTTAGGCAAGGGGACAAGTGGCGCCAACTACTGATGTAAATTTCCGTGAAAATATAGAGATAATGTAGATAGACAAGGGAAGCCTTAGGGAGGCTTATGACAGTGAGTGTCTATGTTTCTTAATTGAGAAGGAAGACGAGAATGACATAATTATTTTTGTCTACCTCAGCTTGCATGTGCAGAGAAGTGAATGAGAAAAACAGTAAACCACATTTGCTTTCTGTTTCAACTTAAATGTATTCATTCTAGGCTGGCTTCCTTTCTTCCTATATACGGAAAATCTATCTTTTTATGACTTACAACCTACGTGCAAGTTTAAGTGAATGTAAACAATATACATTAGAATGAAAATAATTGATGTAATCTCTTAAATATCTATATTAATATAAATTACAACATAAAATGAATATTAATTAATTATTATATTATTGTGAAATGTATAATTCTTTTAATTTAATTTTTTATATTCAATTAAGTATTTTTGATAAGTCATACTTCATTTCACACAAAAGCTTTTGTTTGCAGTTGTTGTAATAAAAGTGATTTTTTGTGCTTGGTATTACCAAACCATTGATCTCATTATAATGATAGATAATGAAATTTGGTGATATTATCTCCGTACGCACATGAATTCTGCTATTGTTCAAATGATCTTATTATTGGCTCTTTATTTTTGTGTACTCGACCAGACGCGTGCACACACAGAGAGAGTACCCGCACGAGGAAACTGTTAGCTACTTCGCTTTTTGTTTTTTGACAAAACGCAGAATCAAGGTCGTGTTTGATGGTACCGGCTTCAATTTGCCAATGCTGGTCCCCAAGGTTGTGTTCTGTCTCATTTGGTTTCTTCTGCATATCTATAACATGCTGCTAATTAGCGGCCTTCATTGTTATGTGGATTATAGCACTGGAGACGCTTTACACACTGGCCGCGCCAATATTTCCCAGGAACACGACAGCCAGCATCTGCTTATGTCTGGGAAAGTCTCGGAATTGGACCCCCCATAAGACACAAGATTGCGCGTTTACCGCTAAAAGTCAATGTTGTAATATCTCCTTGTTTTCAAAATACTTCCTACCGATCCCAGCTTGTCGACATCGAGTAACGTTTAGTTCTGCTGTCATTTGGAAACGAAGGCTAATCTAGCCTCACAGAATGTGGGTGTACTCAGTAGGGTAAGCAGTACCATCGACTGCACCTACCATCGCGAGGCGTCCCCAAACCTTTTTTTTTCGTTCGTTAACATAATACTCGAAAGCATCCAGAGCGCGCGCGGCAAATGATCGGAGCTCTATTGGACATTGAGACTAAAAGCCGACACTCAGTAGCTCGGGTGAGGTATATCAACCTAGTTGATTCGCGCGGCGAATGCCTTGCGGCCCACGAGGCTGCTCGATCTGTCTGGACGTCCTATTGGAAATCCGTACGTAGAGGAGAGGTAGTTATGTTTCTAAATATTGAAATAATGAGAGCTATAAATACAATAATAGCCTTGTACGGATTTAGGCATTGTGAAGATCAATGTAAGTAGATATATTAATAAAAGCTATACAGTGTGAATATAGGGTGTTTTGTAAGACACTGTATAAAATCACAAAGCGTATTCAGTACTAGATTCTGAATAAGAGTATAAAATACCTAATTTGTCTTTTAAAGTTCTTATTTACCCATACCGGGTGGAAACTACTAGCCCTCAAATGGTAGTGATAATAATAGTTAAATTAGCTATTAGAAACGATTATCCTGATATGAGCATCCATATCGGGATGTATCTCGCCCGACCGCGGGGGAGGGGGGAGGGAGAGAGAGAGATAATCAAAAATCTTAAAGATTACCTTAATTACATTGGTACAAGTTGTAGCAGATATTCGATATCTTCCCAACTTTACACCGTCGTTTTCTAAGATAAAGAGAATTCCGCGGTTAATTTTGTACACGTTTGATAATTGATAAGAACACGTACAATGCAAATTAAACACATTTACGTCACTCCTACACGGCCAATATCTATTTCAAGAATTTAAATAATATTTGTAGTGCAACTTATCAATTTCTACTTTTCATTAGCCACTTATTTTTATAGCTTTACTGTGTAGTATGTAGACATATAATTGATTGAAAACATTGAAAAGAAATGTGCATATATCAAGAGAATTTATTGGACGTATTCTCGAAACGACGCCCTGAAAAATTCCACTAGGTAGGGTATAGTGATATATTGTATGAATGAATTCCTCCTAAGAATGAAAGAGGAAAGTCTTAAAGTTTTAGACCACCGAGAATATTTTTTGTATTATTTATGTAGACATTAAGCTCGTATTATTATGTAGACATTAAGAGTTTTAATGCGATACTTAAAATACTTATTAGAAGGTACTGGCTAAAATTTTTGTGCTGCTGGTGCAAGGTATTTACAAATAAATTACCAGTACATTGTAAAAAGTATTCTAAGTAGCGCGTTAAAACCCGTTAGATAACTACAAAATGTGTAACAAACGTGAAAGTCTCAAAACGTATACAACATACTTCAATCATGCTTTGTCACAAATCTTTCGGTCATAAATTTTTTTAAGCTCGATACATGTTCAATCTTTTTCGTTACTACCGATGCGTTCAGGCTACGGAACTCATTCATAAAAATATGAATTTATGCGTGGTTATGGATTCTCGAACCTAAATTTATGCGAATTATGTAGGACTGCTCATCGGGCGTCCATACTAGGTTTGGGGTCGAAAGAAGGACCGACCTCCCCTCTCCCGCTCCCCCTCTCCGATGAGAGAGGTACATCCCGATATGAGTGTTTGTAATAGCAAATTTCACAAGAAAACGATTATACAAAGGGACGTGTAATTAACAATGCTTCATAACCTATATTTAAATATACCTGGTGTTAGTACCTATGTTATGTAGCATTGTTAATTAACACGTCCCTTTGCATAATTCGGAGATTACTTACTTAGACTTCAATGATTTATTGAACACGTTTGTTAACAGCATTCAGAAACGGACGTAAGGTTGTTATGTCAATAACTTATATATCATCTAATAAATTCGCAAGATCAAGTAGAAATTATAGTAAAGAAACACCGACTGAAAACGTAATCACAACTACACTGATCAATGATGAACATCAATATGAGGAAGATGTGAAAAAACGAATTTTAGCAAAAGCTTTAGAATTTGTGCCTACATCAGGATGGTCTATAGAATCACTCACACGAGGCTCCGAAGCCGTTGGATACCCAGGCGTCACTCATGGTTTATTTCCTAATGGAGGTGGAGATTTAGTACACTACTTTAATGTGAATTGCAATGAGAGACTTGTTGAGCAAATGAAAAACGTGGGTATTTCAAGTTGATATTCTTCTTAAGCCTTTAAGCATCAGCGTGGTTACACGAACTGATGACGGATCGTCCATGGTCTCTTTGGGGGACGTGATTGGCTAATACCATGCGTCGGTGATTCGCCAATAATTGACCGTGGACGTATCCGTCCACCTGTCCATGTATCCGAACAGTTAAGGCGCGTTAACATGTCAGTGACTACGGGCATTTATAGACAAGTACGATCACAGCGGTTTGCCACTCGGTATGATACCGTCTTAAAAGGAATAGCTGTAATATCACGGTTTGTGAGTAAGCTCGTGGCCCACTGAGGGTGGGGGTGAAAGAGGACAACACGTCTGTATGTGCTGATGTTAATGACCCTCGATAGTCATAAAAATATTCTATTTGATAACAGAAACTAAATTACCTACAGGTTGCAAGCGAAAATTCAGTTTTTGACTCTGGAGGTGTAGTCACAAAATTACAAGTTAATTTCAGCGATTGCCCTGTGCCAGTTTATTAATGTCACGCACGTCTATCCAGTATTAGCCTGCATTGTAGCACTTATAACGATAGTGCTCGTCTTGTAGGTAACTACAATAGCTATCTTAGGTGTTACCTACCCATATGGAACACCCATCACATCATAAGATTAATTTACCTATTCCTAATACATAAATTGGAACAGTGAGACAATGAATCTCAAAATAAGAAAAGTAGAAATTTAAAAATATACAAATAACTAAGCAGAAGGCTTGTAAAGTCTGGGTACTTTACTATCTAGCACCTGTACCTAACACTCGCACATCACGATGTTCCAACTGAACTCCGTAATATCCTCGATAATTTCCACCCACGACGTCATAAGGCCGTCGTCATCTATCACGCCAAAATTGCCAAATTTATTTTTCAGCTGAAGCCTCGCGGCGCTATATATAAATATATGTTTCACAAAACATTTGAGGCCAAAAGGATATTTGTAGTCTTATTGTTGCCCACCAACGCCCATAAACATCTGTATAGGCAGGGGTTGTGCAGCTCCTTCGTCCCATCTCCTTCAATGAGCCACAATAGGTTCCAACCTACACGATACTATACAAGTTTTTTTTTCAAACTAAACCTTTAATTTTTTTTTATTAATTCATTGATACGTATATTCCAGTGGCCTAAACAAGAATTAAAGGAGCCTAACGTTCCAGTTAAACTTATCGAGAATGCCATAGTGACGAGACTTCTGATGATTGATCCATATAAGTATGATAATTACTTTATTTTATCTCCTTTTTTCTTGTAACAACTAATTTGTGAGCCGTAGTGCTTTTGAATTTATCGAGCATAGCGGTGGGTTAACATACGAACTGAAGCCAGGGAGGACAATAAAAGTATTTTTGCGAGCCTGTTGCGCGTATCGCAACGTGTGACGTCAACCGACAGAGAAACGCTAAAATTTAATGTTGATATATGAAAGTATAATTATTTAAAAATACGAATGTAGGGAGGTACATATAACATTTTTTATGTATCGACACTACACCACTAGTTATCTAAATATTCTCTCCGCAGGTTTTTGGCCCGGAATTATGTCGAATTTTATTTTTCCAGGAGCACTTGGCCGAAAGCTATGGCAATACAAGCTTTACCAAATAATGTACCCAATTGCTTAGCCACGTTACTATCACTAGTGGATGATATATGTTACCATACGGGAGACCGAAGTGTGGATGTGAGTTTTCCATTGTTACGCAATAATAATAATATTATACTAGTAACATAACAGACAAGTCAGTGGAGCGTAGTGCCATGCTTTATTGCAGCGGAATCGGGCCGACACGACCTGGGAGGTACCTCTCGCTCACATATTACCTCCGTAAAGTGACATTTTCGGGTTCGCGTTCGGGGGAAGGGCGGGAGGAGGGCAACGCATCGGCATAGTAATTATGTGGATGTTCATGGGCGTTGGTAGTAAATCGGCTCCGATTTCTCGTTTGCCTTCCTATTCTATAAAAAACAGCCTATATGGTGACTCAACTCCCATTAACATCAGCACATTAATGCACATACGTTGTCCTCCTGCACAAACCGCAGTAAACGTGACAGTTTACCTGTGACTTAACGGTAGTACAACACAGCGTGGTTGCAGCCTTTTAGTACATCTATTATCTACCTAATGGCAATAAGGTCGCCGATTACACGCTTAGAATATGCTTGTTGATATGACAGAGGAGTGGCTTCCTAGGACTTTCTATCTCCTTTATATAACATATGGCTTTAAATTCTGAGGAGATATATCGTTAGTTATGAACCCGTGACCGAAACTGTTGACTGTCAATGTTTGCATTTTGTAGTACGGAAAAAAAGTCCTATCCTGGCGGCATTCAATTACTCCGCGGGTGACTGGATCGTTATTTTTTTTCACATTTGATCGTTTTTTAACGAGCTGACTAACATATTTTTCATAATTTACTGAATATATTCTCACGCAGTTTTCACCCATGGATATTGGTTGCCGAAGAAGGTTTTTGTGTATAATGTGCTAAGGTAACCATTTACTTACGGGAGAAGCCGGGGTGAGGTGTTAGTACTATATAAAGTAGACTAGAGCGTAGGACAACCTAAACAAGTACGGAGGTTATACAAGCCGTTTTCTTGATAATTATTTCAGTTCAATTGGTACATTCGACGCGTGGGCCTGGCCGGTATTTACAAAGCATCGGAGTTGTTCTACTTGACCGACAAGACGCCGGACGGTTGCGCAACACAAAACTTTGTTAAGTCGCGCCTGCGAGACGCAGAGTTTATACAAATGGCTATCAAAATGAACCCGATAGCTGTCGCTCCGCAGGCATTGACAGCGGCTTTTACGACGGTATTATCATTTGCTTTTTTTGTCATGCAACTAATATTATAAACGCGAAAGTTTGTAAGTATGGATGCTTGTTACATGTTCAGGTAAAATGCATTCACTATTGAATGCATTTTGATGAAGGTTTGACAATGTTGTAGCCTATGTACTACAATTACACAAGCTATAGGATTATGAACTTTCCTTGTGGTTTTGTCTTTAATCTATATGGACTTGGCCGCAGGCAACAGCTAGCATGATTATAATCATAATCATTTCATAAGTTACACAAGAACTACAAACTACTCGTGTCAATACAACAACTTAGTACAGGATGGATTTCCAACGTGTGCATATATTAGGATAGTTGAAACTAGAGTCCTGACTTGTTGATTCAAAAATATTACAAAATAAAAATAATTTTTGATTATTTTTTTGTCAGTTGACAGACCCTCGCTCAGTCTTTTGAAGTTACTGGTAATAAAGATATTTTAACATAACCCATTTTTTTAAATATATTTATTTGTTTTGACCAATATGGTCCAGTTTCACATATTGATAATGACACTGTGGCACAATGTTCTGAAATTCTATTTGCTGGCACAAATGTTTCATTGTTTAATGAGAATAACCCATCGGCATGTCTCAGTCTTGCATGTAGTGTGCGTCCGACACATCTGAAGGACACACATAGGATATGCCTAGAGTCATAAGAGTCACGCACAAGAAAAACATTGTCATGTTGCCCAGCTAACAATTCTTCTGCTTAAGTCTTAGTTATTCCTCCCCAGTACCAGCCATGTCTGAAATGCACAACACATTCGAGATTTACATACCAGGTAGGTATGTACTTAAAGGAACTCTGTAATCTTAGTCCCTTTTCCGTTTTTTACGTGCACCGCTCTGTCTTGTTTTGACCGAATAGTCAGATGAATATCTACATAAATAAATGTTTTTGTTTGTTATTTACCCTGTCTGGGCTTTGAAATAAATATTTAAATTTATTTACGTGAGCGCCCTCACACGTCTTGGCGTTCATTGAAAGAGGCCAATGTCCAGCAGTGGACCGATAAGGGATTATTATGATGATGACGAGTGCCCTCCAGACAGCGGTATAAGCCAGAGTTATGAGCCACTTGCATCCTGCGGAGGAGTTTGTTAATTGTTGTGAGATAATTCATTATTAATATTTTTTTTTTTTGATTTGCAGGCGAAAAATATCCTAGGAATAAATACACTCAAGTGAGAACACATTATTGTAGATTATTTTAATTACTTTGCTTACTACAGTATTCGTTGTCTTAGTTGTAGTAAAGGTTGTACTTTATTTTTAATTTGTTTTATTTTAGTTTCCTCCATAAGAAAAGACTTTAGGATCATGATATAAAAAATATGATGAGTTAAATAGTTGAAACAGTAACCGGTTCAGCGTAACGCTTTATCGCGCTTACGTCTCTTTTACTCAAAAACATGATACTTTTTAGAGTACTTCAGTGTGTCGAAGCTGATCCACAGTTTGTTCCTCCTGTGGTTCTAGAAATTCTGCTGATATTAATTAAATAAGATTCTTTAATAAGTTTTATCAATATGATTAGTAAGATCTAGGCCTAGAGTAGATGTATACTTCAAATAAGATCGGTATACAATATTTTTTGTAAAACTCCTATGGCCTCTACAACCTCCATCAGATCAACTTGGAGGTTCTATAATCCTGCATTGTCTTCATATACAATTTGCATATGAAGACCAGATTTCACATCCATCTGAGACTGGAAACTGAATCAAGTTCAGCATGCAAAATTCTATTACACATAACCTAACAACAGGACAGGTCAAATTCCTCTTGTAATAGAGACATGCTTTTCACTAAGGATAACTACTATACTGAGATAAAGTACTCCTTTTTTTACTCCTGTACTGATAAGATAATCATCTGTTCAGAAAGATTGCAATTTCTGACTTAGAGATTTATTCTTATAGAAAATCGATATTAAATTCTCAAAATCAAAGCTTTTTGATCAGGAGATCAAACCAAGTATCTTGCCAAAACTTTTGTAATATATATAAACTCGAGTATTATAAAACAATTTATCACATACAATAAAAAATTTAATAAAATATTAATTATTTATAACATATATAGATTGTATTGCATAATTCTTACAGGATATGTCAATTATAATTGTACAAACATATTACAGGACGATCTCCGTGCAGTAGCCGGCCCGGGATGGATGCGAGTGGCAGGAGATCAGTTGTTTTAGTGTTCAATGAGAGAGGCCGATGTCCAGCAGTGGACCGATAAGGGCTGTTGATGATTACATGTGTTCTGAGCAAACCTTAATTTGGGACATAATTCGTAAAACAATAGTTGTCATAATTACTAGTAAATCTCTAGTTCACTACTACATATAAAATCTAGTACGAAATGAATTCAGAAGATAGAAAAATACCCCAGAGGCTTGCAACACAATCCTTGATTTGATAATATTTTTGGGTGTGTTTGATTAATTAAAGAATAACCTATCTGAAAGCAAGTATTATTTGTTAATTAACAGTTGAGAAATCCTTATTAATTCAATGTATTAGTTAAGGTTAATTTCACAAATGCTAAACATTTGTAGACATGAGTGGCTATCGAACCATCGGTGTAATTATAGCACCAATGAAGATCCAGTAGTGTTTTGTTAATTATAAATTTTATGTTTGCTCATAATGCCTCATAAAATGAGAGGAGTAGAAATATTATTAGTACATAGCATATACCTTAAAAATAAAGATTTCCAATTGTTGAACAGCCATTAAATATAACTGGTGGTTAATTTCTTTTTTACAATAAAACTACTTTTACGGATTTTAAAAGTAAGTTTCTAAAAGTACCCAAAGGATTATAATTTATTTGATATGATAAGTACTGTTTGCGTTAATCGGAACAACTAAAATTATAATTCTTCGGGTACTTTTAAAAATTTGGTACATCAGGACATCTGTCATCTCAGTCCATCTGTGACCATGGTTGCTGTAAACCTTTTGAAACGTTGGGCTACATAAATAATTTAATAAACCGCGATAAAATCCGTAAAAGTAGTTTTATTGTAATGACTAACATTCGCGTAGACTTAAGACATCAATTTCTTTTTTTTTTATATACAATGCCCCCTGCAAACAAGAAATCGGAGGCTTTTTACGATTACCGACGCATGACATGAACATCCACATAATTACTATGCCGATGCTTGCCCTCTTTCGGATTCTCTATGGTCTATTTTTCATACCTTTAAGTGATAAGGGTTGTTCACCCAACCCAGCAAAACAATGTCTGTCAGTAATTCTTAAAATATTATTATTATATATGATGGATATTCAATTGTCTAAAATTAAAGTTTGCAACTATATTTTTGATACACTTTAGTTGTGTCCCAGAGTAAAAACAAACAAAATTATGAAATGTCTACTGTGTAAAGACCAATTCTTATTAAACAAGGATCTTTTTGTGAGTAAACTACACTGGTCACTACCAACGTTGTTTTTACTTATACATAAAGGAGTCCATATTTATGACCAGAAAACATTTAATAATCCATACAGGATTCACTTTTGGCTTTTAAACAATGGATATCAAGTTTCAGAATACATACAACTGAAGTGAGCTAATTGATGTAACAATTATATTTTCCATCTTGCTATATTATACTTTGTTCAGAGATTAACATATAATATAGATTATTTAAGGCACACTATATTTTTTGTCATATATCATATAGTGTTTTTTATATTTTATTATGAAGGCGCTATATAATCACTTCCAAGAGATACATAAGATATAAGGTTGGGTGGTAGAGGCAACTTATCCCATAAATGTTCCGAGACTGTCTGTCTTATAACAAATCTGCAAATTTTTTGCAATGAGTCCAATCTAGCAAACCTGAAATACAAAATTCCTTCATTGAGTATGTTATTAAAGTACAAAGACATGGTGTCTACTAAGAGAGGACTACAATGACAACACAAACTTGGGGTGTTTAACTTAGAGCCTAGCAAAGATAATATACCTGTTTAAAGGTCTTGCTAATTTAACAGGCATTTCAAATAGAGTTGATTTTACATCCACCGTGGCACAATGTTCTGAAATTCTATTTGCTGGCACAAATGTTTCATTGTTTAATGAGAATAACCCATCGGCATGTCTCAGTCTTGCATGTAGTGTGCGTCCGACACATCTGAAGGACACACATAGGATATGCCTAGAGTCATAAGAGTCACGCACAAGAAAAACATTGTCATGTTGCCCAGCTAACAATTCTTCTGCTTCAGTCTTAGTTATTCCTCCCCAGTACCAGCCATGTCTGAAATGCACAACACATAGTTATAATATGGTCAGGTCTGAAATAGTTTTATAAATAAGTCTTTATTTCCACAATCTGCAATGAAATTTTTGTACAAGCACCACTGAATAACATGTAACTTCTATATTCACATCTGCAATAGTCTAGCGTACTAAGATCCAAGACCACCAAGTAGTAAACTTTCATATTTACAACATCATTAGTACTAAATGCTAAATCACTCCAATAGACCAAAGAATCTTGCATAATTCTTAAGAATCAAAAATTAAAACATGAATAAAGTATATTTTAAAATAGTTTAGTGTACAATTATTTGTAAATCGGTCACAAATCTTATCCGCTTGTAACCATTGTTCATGGAAAGTAAGCAAAGCAGTAATTTAAAAAAATATGGTTTATGATATCAGATGTACAGAACAGTAACATACATATTGTTTGCGTGCTACATATAATGTTCGACTATAAAGGAGGCATGTAACACTAATTTTATTTTTTAAATGTTTGCTATCATTTTTATAAAAAATAAGTAAAAGAAAAGTAAGTCCTTTGAAGGTTGTGAGGTTTCCACGTTCACAAACAATACAACTCTCCAACTTTCTAGTGCAAATGTATTGTTGTACTAAATTAGAACATTAAAATGAAATAATTCTCTGTTTTTCTTTTGAAAGGCTGTTAGTAAAAGTTGAATATAATCTGTTTTTATATGATTGTCATAAAAGACAATCTTACACAAGTAATACTGAACAGATTTCAATGCAATGTTGTAGCACATGTACCAGAGCAACCCAATTATTTCTATAGATACTAACTATTGCATGTGCTTTTATGTGCAGTTCATGCAAAGGCAGACTACAGCTATAACAATATTTGTTGTACAACAATATATGTAATGTGTACATACTTAGCAAGCTGACAGTATAAAACACAGCTTTCGATGGAGACATGTTGATGATGACCACGAAGGACAGAGTGACCATCGGCATGTTGGCACTTCATTACAAGTTGGTTAGCTAATTCAAATTCATTTTTTGTTTCTCTTTTCTCTACTACGTTTTGTCTGGCAGTCGATGGTGTGGCATCAGCTTTGTTAAAATTATAAAAATATTCACTACTGCCATTTTTATTACCGAAATACTTTTGCAATGATCGCACACTTCCAGTAATAAATAACTTATTTTTCCAAAATTTAACAAACTTGTTGGTCATAGGTTTCCTTTCCGGCAAGAAAGCACAGTTTACAATGTCGACATCATTTAAATCTCTCTTACTATCTATGTTTCGTTGCGAATGTTTACATTCTATTGGTTTTAACCACTTGCGGAGACAACCCGATGATAACCATTTGCGTCGATTACAATGAGCGCATCTTTCATAATTCTTATTCATGTTTATTTTATTCTTAATATCGCTTTAGTCTACTTTTTTTGCTTTCTTCCAAATATAAAATTTGTTATTGCTAACATGTATCGCAATCACTATCACTAACGTCAACAAAAATAAATTACAAAAGAATTCGAATTTCAATTTCTGACGTTAGAAACTTTTCTATGTAAGGACTGCACGAGTCAGTAGTTGTTACACAGCCGTATTTTACAACATCGTAAGAAATGTTGGGTGTTGCAATTGAAACATACTTAAAAAGGATAATATGGGTAGAGAAGAGAAGTCATATGAGGGCCTTCTTTGTCAATAGAAGATGAGAACGCGTTAAAATATTTATACATCTAACATCACATGCTCATTGCACAGAGAAAAATGACTGGAACGGACACTGGTATGAATTCACACGGGCCCCGCAAGGGGTCCGGGTAAGCCAGATCGAAGCCTTTGGCTCCCTACTAGCGGGTTCTTCCGCGTTCCGTTAGTTTCCGGGCCTTGGGTTTGAACTATCCCGGTGAAAGGACCCGCTCCAGTCGGTATCCACCGCCCTGTTGAGGTCGAACCTGGGCGGTCTGCCACTGCCGGGTGAGATCACCGGTTGACCCGATGAAGGCCCAGCAGATGGCAACCTGCGACCTAGGTCTATATCTCCTCAAGCAGGGTTAGGTGGCTTCACGGCTGAGTGGTGGATAGAGGGAGTGAAAGAGAAAAAGATATGACTATATGGCCTACCCTCTCGGACGAGACGTGTTTGAAGAATCAAACACGCCTGTCTGGGAAGTGGATGAACTTCGGGATCGCCGGTATTCACGCGCACTACTATATACCGGCGATATCCCTTCGAAATGGGGCTAATAGGGAGTCCAGCTGGGGGCGCAGAATTGCAAGGATTTAAGGATTTCCTGTGTTAGCAGAAAGTAGCGCGTTCTTCATGGCGGTCATCACCGGTACGCCGTTGCTCAGGTCGGCGAAGAAGTCGGCTAGAAGCCTTCCGGCTTGAGTCCACAGGCCGAGGCTGGAGTGAGATGGGCATTTACCTCGGGCGGCAGGCGGGCGTCGTCAGCTGCGGTTAGCGCTGCTGGCTGTGGTGGTCGGCGGCTCGTGCTGCGTGCTGGCTGAGTTACTTGCTCTGCAGGCGCGGCTGGGGCAGCAATCGGGGCATCCGTTCCGATCTCGTCGTCCGAGTCGAGCGGTGTATTTGTCAGGGCTGCCGTCTTCGGCTTCCTCCTCTTCTTTCTTCGTGGCTTCGTGGGTTGCGGGCCACGGGGAATGGCATTGTTGGCGCGTGCCATCAGCGTGTGCGCTGTTGGGGCGGGACTTCGACGTGTGCCCCGGCACAGAGGGGTAACGGACGGCGAGTGTGGACGCGACCATCCCCGCTCGTCGGTTCTTCGCCTCGCACACGTACACAGGACACGAACGGGTGGGCCCCTTGTGGAGACGCCAGGCGTCGATGTGGATCCCGGGGATGTTCAGGAACTCCGTGATCGCGTATATCCCCGGGATGGTGTATCTGGTGCGCCGCAGAGAGGTCATGAATATGCACCCCAGCTGTCCCTGTCTGGCGCGAATCTGGCGGGCATACTCCGGCTCGAATTCCAGCCTTTCCAGCTCCGCTGTAATCTCCTCCGAAATTGTGTCTCCTCGAAAGCACCCCGTATGGCCACCTTCACCAATTTTTCCATGGACAGCGAGCACGAATGCCAATCAACTCCCTCGTTACGCTCGAGGTCGCACAGGTAACACTGGCTCGTGCGGTACTCATCTTCGTCGCGTGGCAGAAATCTGACGCCCCTCCCCACGGGGTGTGCATTGGGCGCTTTTCCGGTGAGCCGCCGCAGTTCCGCGAAATGCTTCACACAGTTCGGCAGGCGTTCGACGGCCAGCGGCGGGTATCGCGGTGTCTTGACGGTCTGTTCCGAAGAAGGCGGTTGCGGGGCTGCGACGGCAATATCTTCTGTCTCGCTCTCGTTCGTTAAGTGAGACGGGACGAGACAGTTTTCGAGTCTATACCCATAGGCTTATGTGCTGCGGCGGCGGCGAATGATCGTGCCGCGGTCGCATGCTGGGACGCATTAGCGGTAGTGATGGTTCGAAGTCGAGGCACGCATGGACGCTGCCTTGAGCCTTGGGTCCTTCTGTGGGCTGTGTTACAGCTGCGGTGGCTGCGCTTGTAATAGCACGGCGTCACTGCATGGCACATGCGGGTCACCGCTCTTCCCTGGGGGGACCGGACTGGGGTCCCTGCTGCTCTCTGGAGTGTCGCCGTGCATGGACAACGAGGTCGAGGTGCCCGCGGACAAGGACAGAGGAAACCCGCCCTGTCAAATGAGGTCGACTAGGCTTCTGTACCTCTCGCGGGGTAGGTTCGCCTTCATCTCTTCTCGGTTTGCGCGGAAAATCTGAACGTCCTTTGCGCGAGCTACGTGCTCTGCAGACGGGCTGGCTGAGGTAGGTCCCGCGGGACGGAGCTGACCCGGACTCCCCGGTAGGCGTCGCTGGACTGCATCCAAGTGGAGGGATCACTTCCTTCCGCCCCGATGACGGCAGCGCACCAATGTGAGGCAGGCTCGGCCCTGGCTTTCTGGAACTCTGGCTGATGGGTAGTGTTCTGGTGGCCCCTGAGGTCATCGACGCATGAGATCGTGAGGTCGACCTCGAGCGCGCCGATTTCTTCTCCGGGGCGGCTTTGCGTGAGCCATCCATGATGACGGTACGCGGACTTCACAGGATGACATGATAAATCACATGTAACACAGGTAAACTGGGCGTGGGCAACCTCCACGTGACCACCGCAAAGCAGATGGCGGTGCCTACAACACTTGACTGGAAAGAGAGCGATAGAGACTCTTTACATGGCTTCCCTTCTTCGTCTATATTATCTCTATGACGTTATCACGTAAAATTATGACGTCCATGAACCCACTGACAAGCAAGCATGACAAGCAGTTCTTTCTTTACATCCTAATTAATATTCAATAAAAAAAAGATAATAAATACTCATACCTGAAGTTTTTTATACCATAGGTGGCAAAGGAGCAGTTGGCCACTTGTAAGTAAGTGATCACCAATGACCATAGACATCCGCAACACCAAAAATAGCAGATGCATTACCG
Organism: Eumaeus atala; assembly: GCA_017140195.1. NCBI lineage: Eukaryota > Metazoa > Arthropoda > Insecta > Lepidoptera > Lycaenidae > Eumaeus > Eumaeus atala. The sequence continues at coordinate 469,432 of JAFELO010000652.1, read as the reverse complement.
GCCTTTACTAGAGATAAATAGGCTCTTTCCTTGGAGAAAAGCCGTATCCAAATAAAGTGAAGTATTTTAAGTAGCTTTACAAATAAAATAAAAGGTGGAGATTGCCGAATTGCTACATTACAGCCGTAACATTTCGCACACATGATACCGCCACAAAACTCGTAATTGCCCAGAAACTATGTTGTTAGATTTATATTCATATACATACATATATATATACATATACATTTCATATGGTTTGTTTTTCTGTGAACCATTTTAGGCTAAAGGGCGTCACAGTTATGCACATTTTCATAAGCTTCATCTGTAGTCACCAAAAATCTCTATCTACTTATTTATCATTCTTTAATTGTGTTCTAAAAGCCTACCCCTAGCTCTTATGATTTACCTACTTCTTCGAACAAAGTTTGTTTATGGTACTATTAATAACAATATGATTCCAGTCGTTATTCAGTATTTAATTATTCAGATTATCTAGTTTTTACGGAACTCTTAATATATTAGGTACAAATCACTCCTGTTGTGGTTCTATCTATATTATCTCTATGAAATTGCATTACTACTAACTTAGTTTACTTTAAAAGGCGATATCAATCACATACATTATAAATTTATAATATATCATCTATGAATATGGATGAGATGTACCAACATTTATTTTCTCGATTATTCTCTTCAGTCGCATAGATGTAGTACTGACCTTGCTAGAGAATCTCCGTATGTGATTAGTTTATTTTCTCGATTATTCCCTTCAGTCGTATAGATGTAGAACTGACCTTGCTAGAGAATCTCCGTATGTGACTTCATTCATAAATTTTAACAAATAATATTGTTATAAGCAATATATTATAGCATTTTTGCTAAGCCATCCATCATTTGGCAATTGCCCTTCTTTGCTCCGAAATGATGAATCGCTCGCTTATGACACCAAAGTAAAATAAGTCTCATAACACCGCTTTGTTGATCATTAATTTTAACCATTTTTGTGACTGCGGCTTAAGGCTGAATGAATGTAAACTCAACATCAACTTTAAAAATTAATATTAAAAAGTCACAGAGAGGGAGAAATATGGTGATCATTGATGATAGATGTTGTGGATTTTAGTCGATATCGAATTTAATTTATATTTATTGTAATGTATTTCTATTTAATATTTGTAAAAAAAAGTAATGTTACTTTTTAATAATTTAATTGATTTTAACATGTAGTAAGTTAGTAATCTGACGAAGTAATGACATTAAGGAAAATCAAGAAAATGTCAACAAAATCTCAAATATCTACAGAATTAAGCGGTATCTAATGTTTGTTATGAAAAATATTTACACTTGTATTATTATTAATTTATAATTGAATAAATTACATAAATTCTTTTTAGAGAGTATCAGCAATGTGTTGGGAAAAAATGTTAAAATTCTATACAGATCTCTCATTCGTATGGAATCAAGAGGCGACAAAGTTGATAATCGTGTTATGGTAAGTTTAATTTAAATTATTTAAAGGGCCTTACCTAACAAGAGAGTTAAACAAAAGAAATAATAAAGAGAGAGTTTCTCTTTGCTACAAAAAAGACAAGTGTATTAATAACAATTAAACAAGTATAACACAAAATCGTTTAAGACTCAACTAAACTCATCAACAATAAACGACATATGATCAAGCAATTGTATGCAAACTCCCACTGATAATGTTTCTTGATAAAGCATGAGTCACATAGGTGTGTCTCATACTCAATTGGATGCTTGCAATGCATCCTTTCATTTAAATTTTGATGTATCAGTGAACCTCCTTGTATTTACTGATTTTACTAATAATATTTTACAAAAGTGTACTTTTATTTAACATATAAATATTATTATGATTTGAATTAAAGCACACACAAATGAATTTGAATGAAGAATAGTGTTTGTTTTTTTTTATAATTGGAAAAGTGCTTTTTTATAATTGGAACTATATTTTCTAATTAACAGCATTAAGTTATATAT
>JAFELO010000652.1:444263-467440 GCA_017140195.1 Eumaeus atala | reverse complement strand
TATATATTATGTATGTACATATATTAATAAATATTTGTCACATGTAGAGAGGATATGAGTTCAGGCTCAAATCTGTATCATTTATAATTGAAAGAAATGACATCTCTCATCTAGTTATTAATATCATCATCCTGATATATCACTTACCTACTTGCAAAATAGGAACTGGTACAGTTGCAATGTACAGAAAACTACTAAAATAAATGCTATAACACCCATACTAACTTTTTTTATGAAGCCATCATACATCATTATACTTTTTATCTATCCTATGCATCTGTGATTTAAAATAATTAAGGATCACTGTTTTCTTAATACGTTAGCTGTTCACATATTATAGATTTAACACAAATTAAGGGAGGAAGATCAGATATACAATATACTACACAGCTGGTGGATAAAATAGGTTTTAACCAAAGTGATTTTGGCTTCAATGAGATTTGCAATTTTCTTTTTCTTTAGAAAACACTTGGCTACAGCTACATGACGAAATTTGAATTGATAAATTATGTTAACTTATCATTTACTTTTAGGTTGTGACTGCATATAGAGTATTTATTACAACAACAAAAATTCCTACAAGGGTAAGTAATTAAAAATTAATTATCTCCTTTATCTGTATACAAACAATGATAGAGTCATCGTCTGATCATTTTATATATAAATAATATAAAGCTGAAGATTTTGTTTGAACATGGTGGTCTCAGGAACCCAATTAGAAAAATTATTTTTGTGTTGAATAGTTCATTTATTGAGGAAAGCTATAGGCTATATGTCATGATACTATGGCTGATAGAACCATAGTTATACAAAATCATGATCATCACCAGCCCAACGACATGGGTCATGGTAACAAACCACTTGCATCCAGTGGCACCCCACCACCTTCACCAATATATCTGCCCACTGGGTAGGAGGCCGTCCCACAATCCGTCTTACGAAACTGTACATACTCAAGAACCTTTCCTCCCAATGGTTATCGGATCTGTGTGCAGTGTGGCCTGCCCATTGCCACTACAGCCTGATCATTCTCTGAGCCATGTCGGTTGCCCTGGTTCTCTTGCAGATTTCAGAATTGCGGACCATATCTTGCGAAGAAATACCAAGCATAGCTCTTTTTCCATAGCACGCTGAGTGACTCTGAGCCTGTTTAAAAGGCTAAATTCCATATGTCATCTTAAGCTTCCGGAAGGCTGCCCATCAGAGTTGGATTCGGTGATCGATCTCCTTTTTGAATTCCGATTTACTTAACTGGACAGTTTGTCCCAGGTAACCAAACTGACCCCACCATGGTTCCCTGTTGTGGCGGAGGTAGGGGGGCTGAGTAGCCTGGGATGAACACAGCATTGTCCCAAAGTTGGTGGGGTTTTTTCCTGTGGTGCGGGACAACCCCATCTGTGGAGTTGGCGTGGGTCCCCTAGGGGGTTGGGTATTCGACACTATAATGCGCTCCATACACCCAGGGCCAGTAAAGGCGCGTAAATGCGTTTCACCGCATCAACAAAAAAAAAAGGCACGCGTATTGATAAACAACTTTAGGATGTGACTTTCCCACGTAATCTGGTATAGGTGTCACGTGAACATTGTACATGACTTTCGTCTCATCGAAGTTCATTCTAAGAAAAAAAGTACATATCGCCCAAACATTCTTCCAAGTTTAATCTTGACCGGAGAGTGCGACATTTGCGTGTTACAAGGGCCAGGTTTGTAAGCTGGTAGCCTGATCCCCTCCGGGGATTCTTGCCACCCCTGATTCCGCTACCGTAGACTAGAGATAGCAGAGCCGCCGGAGACTGGCAGCCAAGGTTCGTGCTACTATTCATAGGGGGGTTGTTGGCTAATCCCGCCCTTGGCGAGCGGGTTGGGGAACAGTATGGGGCGGAACTTTTACATAATGCTATTGTTGTCCATTTTTGGAATTTTCTTGTACCACAGATCTCGGAATAATTAGATCGCCATTCTTCGGTCGACTGACTGCGCTTGTGATAGGGTCGTCACTTCCTGACGCCTACACAATATTATTGCAATAATAGCTCAATACATTTTTTTTAATGATTCATATGTGATATTCAGGTTGACAATGGATTTCACCTGATGGAAATAGAAGCTCTGGAAAGTAAAAAAGCTAACCATCTTTCAATAACACTCATTCATGAGCACAAGCCAGTGTCGATACTTATCGGTGAGTAATTGCTTTCATTGTTTGCTAATCAATCAATTTTGTTCCCTCGGACATATTTAACAACAATAGGTGGTCATGCTGATGAAAATTGATTTTGAAAATATGTTGAGGCATAAATCAATTAGCATTAATAATAATTAATTTATTATATTTACGATGTACATATATGTTTGCAGTATGTCTGGGCAAAACGAGATGAAAACCTTCTGGACTACCAGTGTCCACTAACATCCGTTAAGTTGTGCAAATTCCTTGTCCACATTTCCCCTTCTCTGAGGCCATCAGAAACTCACAAAAGATCAAATACAAATATTTACAAACAGCACTAAACACGACAGTTTGGTGCTGTTTGTGAATATTCGGAACCAGCTAGTCCTTCAGCCTCTGGGTGTTTGTTCTCGTTCATCGTTCGTCAGCCAGAACACCCCCACTGAGCACAAGTCACGGTGACAAGCCGTTTTCAAGCATCAAGGCCCCTCGCGACCTTGCCCTGAATATCAGTCAACAGAAGTCCTCGCATTACTCTGTATTCCAAGCGTCATATGGCTAATGTTTTGCCGTGAGCGTTACTTAAATGCAATTGTATATGTGAGGTTTTTTTGTAGGTGAGGAGAAATCGTCAGAAGGCGTCGTAAATGCGATACACGCGCTAATCGCTGCGTTTGACGACTTATTTCCCAACGTGGCAATGGAGGACATCATTTCCAAGGTCGGTTCACAATTAATATTCACGTGATCACTCCATTGTTACGCAGCTTTTATGAATGCGACAGACTGACGTGACGAAGTTTTTATTTAATTAATTACAATGACAATTTTAATTACGTTTTAATTTGTGTTAATAAAAAAACTGACCAAGTGCGAATCGGACTCGCATTTTGGGTTCTGTATTATAGTCGGTATAGGCGGCAAAAGCCACTTTTGTATATGAGAACCCCTCTTAAATATGTCATTAATTCTAGTCCGTTGAACTGTAGGTACGGGTGCAAATAGCGTAGCCAACCACCAACAACCAAGTAGTAGGTCCTTCCGAAAAAAAAGATGATTAATTAATTCTATTTTTTAGTTATTGTTATAGCGGCAAAAGAATCATCTGTGAAAACTTCAATTGTATAGGTAATGCGTGAGTGCATAGATATATACAGACTGGTGACGGACACTGTAGTTTTAGTAACATCCCGTCCAGGTTCCGATTTTCTCTTTGGCTACGGAACTTGAAAAACGCAGCGGTACTTGGAGTTGCGTGTGTAGGTCGCAATTCTCAGCGCACATTTTACGTACCTACCAGTGGCGTAAAGTTAGGGTTGTAAATCGGCAAATTGCCATGAGCTCCGGCCCAAGTAGTCCTCGGTCAGAGCATAATGTCCACAGGTAATTGGTAAGTTTCTCTATTTTGGCAGAGTCAGGGGCCCAATACGATTAATGGAACCATGCTACTGTCGACTACCTCACGCTCATACCGCCGTAAAATGACAGCTATGCCGTCGCGTTTCGTGCTCACTGCGTGTAGCCGGTGGCCCATTGGGGAGGAGAAAAGGAGGACAACACATTTACATGACAATTGTGCGGATGTATAGCCGTCGTTAGTAACCAAAAACCTCGGATGGCTCGTATGCTCCCCTGTTCTATAAAAATAATGTACGGGCCCCAAACGATATAAGTACACCACTGTTACCTGCGTTAGAGGGATGATGGTGTTTAAGTTCAGTGCCGCAAATAGATGTTGTACACAAAACCCAACGTCATTGATGAGGTGCCAAAGTCAATAAAAAGGAAAATTCATTTGCTTGATCTTCCTTGTCTTCGTTTTTAGTTTTAGCATAAATCAGGATCATATATCGGGACGAACAAAAAAATATTTTTTTTTTACGTTTCGTACACAATTTTCACCACTTTAAACGTGAAAATCTCAAAAAGTATTAGCAGAATAAGATAAGGAATATCTATACCATTGACATATTCAATGAAACTAAACACGACTATGTCAACTCCGTTTCTTTTATATCCGTCAGTTTCGGGGCAGTCGGACTTGCTTTTGTTTATTTAAGTTTTGTTTATTTAAACAAGTGTTTATTACAATATCGCAATAAAAACACGTGGTAAACATAGGAATTGTTACCATGAATCAGTAGAGCATAAATGATTACACATTAACAAATTATTGACATGCATTTACGATTTTCCTCGAAACTTTGATCCTCTAATCTGGTACGGCTCGCACGCCTGAATTAATGTACATAACCAAATAAAAAAGTTAACGTAAGACCTCAAGACAGCAAGATGTAATAAGTACTGTTTGCGATAATGTTTTATTCCTTTAGGTGTTATTTTTTTGAAACTTTGAATAGGCCGCCCCGCGCGATTTGGCGTCGCCAACAACGGATATAACTTCAGGCATAGTCTGACTAACAGAGTCATAACTTGTCACGTGGTCTATCAGCTTATTGTATTTATCGTGGATCGCTAATAAATTAATGATTGCATGAAAATGCACACCGCTCAACGCCAGAGGAGCCGCCGCTATGAAGGTGCTGCGGACAATGCGAGCCGCGCTGCAGCGATTGGTCACTTCATTTCATGATTCTAGTGCGATATAGTAAATGCGACGCGATAATTACAATTGTTATTGCGTCTTTATGTGTATTCACCCAGGGATGACAGATAATTATCCATCGCAGTTCTAGTGTGGTTTACTTACGTGTTTTGTTTCTTCGCGTCACACAGCAGTTCCGCCAGTGCACCCGCGCCTTAACATACAATATGTTTCAAACGGACACCGCGTGCCTATATCTTAGAAATATAGTAAATACATGCAACGAACTACGCGAAAGTATTTTTAGTACACATGCAATGAACTACGCGAAAATATTTTTTTTTTTGTTTGATTAATTTAAAACCTTGTTTGATTTTAATTGATAACTTGCCAATATTTGATTTTATTACACTTTAACTTTCAGTTCTGATATACATATATACGTGCCTAAAAGGAACAACAGGGTTTTTGTTACGTACTGTATAAGCCAATACAGTGACTCTGAAATTATCGATGACTGATATCTTCATCAACTTTACAATAAAACTACTTTTACGGATTTAAAACGGAAATAATTTTATAAATCGCGATAAAATCCGTAAAAGTAGTTTTATTGTAATGACTAACATTCGCGTAAATTCAGCCACTTTGTTCAGAATTCTCTGAAAAAGTCTTGGACAAAAGAAAAGAAATCTTAACATATTATACTAGGTACAGCTGGTCTCGTAAATAATTACATTGTTATAAAAAAATGCTTCAACTTTACAGGTTAACTTGCCATTTCCCTTGCAACAAGTTAGCGGCACAAGAAAACACTCCACCTGCGGGGACTTCTCGAACCAGTACGCTGCCATGTGCGACCTCTGTCAAACTCCTTTTAGGTAAATAATCCGAATAAAACTAATTTTGAAACACCGACTTCAAAAATAATCACAATTTTTACTTTGTTTATATTAGATGTGCAATATCCTACATTACCATAAATGTAGGTTTTCTAAAAATAATACGTACGTATTCGAATGATGAACGCAAGATTTAGTATCTACATACTAACATCAACAAAATATATTATATGGATAATTTTTAATTTTTACAGGGCCGAAGTCGCTTGGGACATCGACACGATATATCTCGCTCACGACATCAGAATGTTGCACTTGAAGGATTTCGATCACTTGGATCAAAGGTGAATAGTAAACGCATATTTTTATGGAGGGCCAGTAATCAGGAAATTCACTATAAATGGGTAATATAAAAGATATCCACATCGGATGGTACTTAAAAACGTTGATTTATAAAAGTACAGGATAAGCGATTTCATACCGAAGTGTCATTCTAATGCATCCCTGATTCAACCTTATGCGCAAGATTTTAAGTTCCTTCTACAAAGTACATAATTGGACAATTGCACATTTATTTTGTATTTTGTAAACCAATGTTTGACATACTTTGCATCGCTGGGACCCTATATACTGACACACTGCTACAAGCGAAGCTGTGGCATCCAGTAAAATATTTGCGCTCGATCTATACATATACAACTCCAATTGACGCTATCTTGCTTTCGTAAATTTACTAGAGTAAATTCACTCATCAATTCATCATTAGAACATAAAACCACTTGAATGAATATGGTGTTCGCAGGCCATTTAAACCGGAACTTAGTTAATGCTAACTTGATTGGTTGTTGGGTACGGTTAACTGACCTGAAACGATGACCTATTATTAACGCAAACAGAGTAACTATAAATATTTTTTTGTGTGAAAAACTGGTTATTGTGTACAGAGACCTGATCCCGCTGGTGATGGCGCTGCAACACAACACGTGGTTCACGGGCGTGTGCGGCGACGGCGTGCGACTCGGCGGCGAGGCGTGGGAGGCCGTGGCGCGGCTCGTGCGCTGCGGGTCGCCCGCGCCCGCCGCGCTCTCCTGGCGCGGCGCGGCGCTGCGACACGACCACGCGGCGCGTCTAGGACACGCCCTCGCGCGCGCTCGCACGCGTCCTGCGTTGCACACGCTCGATCTGTCCAACAATCACATCGAGGACAAAGGTGTTGTATGCACATGTGTAGAATGCGAGACGTATAATCTAAAGCAACAACTACGTATTAAGGTGTATTAAATTAATGAAAACCTGCTAAGTACGAATGCGACTCGCGTTATAGTCAAAGCTGGGTAAATCGCACATAAATATATAAATTGTATCTGCTAAACAGGTGCTATTAGCGTGCTGACAGGGCTAGCCAACAACCCGGACGGCCTGCGGCAGATCTCTCTCTCGCAGTGCGGACTGACAGGCAAGACCGTGTCGCACCTGGCCGCCGCGCTCAACGACAGCACCGCGCACCTCGCCACGCTCACGCACCTCGACCTCTCGCATAACAACCTCAAGGACGACGTACATGTGAGTGCGAAACGTGGTGTCGTTTTGTGTAACCAAGACGCAAATAAAAGTTAGATTAAGAGGTGACATTGCTGCATTGCAGTTGGATCGGAACTCTTTTCAAAGTGTGTGGTATAGACTCAACAATACCTTCCGTTTATTTTTTTAGTAGGGTAAAAGAATCAAGTACCTCTACTGGGGAGGTACCTCTCGATCACATTATACGGCCTTAATATTGATGGTCATGGTATCGCGTTTTGTGTGCCATTCGTGACATTGTTTATAAATATTTTCTAATTGCGAAATTGAATTGAAAATGATTTAAATGTCTGTCATCAGGTAAACATGCTCTAAACTCCTTTTCTCTTTTTTTATAGAACCTCTACAACTTCCTAGCTCAACCAAACGTACTGACGCATTTAAATTTGGTGAACACTGAGACGACTCTGGAAAATGTACGTATGATGAATGAGTTTAATACTTACTGTTATAGCATTATAGCATTAATGTACGTATGATGAATGAGTTTAATAGTTACTGTTATAGCATTAATTTTACAGTTATGTTGATATTCCAAAAAAATCCAAAATGTTACATGTATTGTATGTATTCCACAGGGATCAATTTTAGGGCCTTTGTTGTTCCTAATACATATAAATAACATAGATAAAATAGGATTGACTGGTCATCTTACCCTCTATGTAGACGACACATGTCTTTTTTATTTTCATAAATCTATACACGAAATTATAATAAATACCCAAAGAGATCTAAATTTGATACATGGATGGCTAAAATACAACTTGTTGACTATCAATACTGTTAAAACATCATTTATTATTTTTTCTGCTAAGGATAAAGTTAGGTATTCTAACTTCAATCCGCTGACAATAACAATACATTAAAATGCTCAAATCATGAGAGATACCTTGGTCTTTGGATAGATGAAAAACTTACATTCAATCTTCATATTAACCACTTTAAAACAAAATTAAATTCAATATTAGGAGCACTATTTGATTTCCTATTGCGTTCCTGGAAAAATTCGCTACATTATATATAATTCTTTAGTCAAATCGCATTTAGAATACTTAATTCAAGTTTGGAGAGCAGCATCCCTTTCAAATATAAATCCTTTACAGAGACTACAAAATAGAATAATAAAATTTTTATATAATTATCACTATCTTACTCCGACAGAACAAATTTATAACAATACAAAATTAATGAATATATCACAACTCCACACATACAATATCTGCATTCTAATTAAAAACATCAAATCAGGTTCCATACAATCCAAAATTAAGCTTTATGAGAGATCGCACGTGTCGCATTTAAGTAATAAATATAAGCTCCAGGTCGATAATGTAAAAACTAATTATGGTAAAAAGGCTATTCTGTTTGAGGGAGCTCAGTCGTTCAACAAATTGCCAGGTGAGATTAGACAATTCAATAATTTAAAAAAGTTTAAAGCCAGACTTAAAACTCATATTCTAGCGTCAATAAAATAAGTGTATGGTTGTATCCAACGACTTAGATATAAAAAAACATGTTCTGTAATATAAAATCTATGTATCATTATATTATAAGTCAATATGTATTCTTATGAGAAATAATGTTCTTTAAACCCAAAAGGAATTAAAATGGTTTTACGACAGAAAACCATAAATATGTAAAGTTTATTTACAAATATAATAATATCATGTTTTCTCTGTAAACGTAAGGTCAAAATGGTGGTAATGATTGCCTCAGAAAAACCACGACAGCTCACTATTATTTTCACACAACTTTACATTTTCAACGTAGATGTGGGGCGCACTATTACGAGGTTGCGCGGCACGGCTACAATCACTTTCGGTGGGGCGTAACCCGTGGGGCGGCCGCCGCGCGCGAGATCCGCCACCCTCCTTCCGTCAGTTCTTCACCGCCTGCCTGTCGCTACTTGAGCTCGACCTCTCCTACTGCCGCATGCCGCCAGACGCGCTCAAGTGAGTACATTATGCTCGCTGTCGGTGATAGTAGTAGGGACGGACGGGCTACTATGCCACTGATGTCCATACTCTATACGAATATGTACGAGTGTATATATCCGTAACTCATCAGATGAGCTCCCGCTACACAACTATAGTGGTGTAGCAGGCGATCATCTATCTTGTCTTCTTTTTCATTCGCCTAAATATAAATATTAACTGTATCGCAGGAGCCTGCTACTAGGTCTGGCGTGTAACGAGAGTGCGCTGGGCGTAAAACTGAGCCTAGCGGGCGTGCTGGCTTCGGCGCAGGCGGCGCACGTGCTCGAGTCGTGCGTACACGGAGTGCGCTGTCTCACCTCGCTGGACCTGTCCGACAACAGTATGCATTTTTCACTGCTTTTTCCGGACCTGAACTTGTGCTGTGGAGGCTAAGAGAAGCCCAATTCAGCGTCATCGGATTACTGTGAGTGATCGTCTGACGACGAGATTATGTTTGGTGTCGTAAGAGGGAACAGACCCCGTCTGTCCCGCAGATGGGAGATGCATCCCGATATGAGAGTGTTTGTAACAGCTAATTTAACTATTATTATAATGGCCAGAGGGACCGAGAGGTCCCTCCTCCCCCTTACTCTGTCGTCTGGGACAACTCGCGCGCGGTAGTTGAAATGGTTTCGTCGCTGTCGTGAACGTTTGGCTTATGGAGGCTTATTACTATAAATGTAATTTTCGTTCTTGGGTTTGACATCCGATGTACCTCGGACACCGGAATACCCTGTCGTAACGCGAAATTAGCGACCTGGCCAGTTTGGCCGGAGGTGGTGGTTTCTTTTGAGGTGGTGGTTTCTTTTTCGGAGGGACCTACCACATCGCTTCCTCTGAGGAGACGCTGACTGCGGAGCCAGGCACCATTGCGCGCTTACGGACGACGGTTGGGAAATAGCGGCCACGGAGGTCCGAGAATCCAGGGTCGTAGAAGTGGATGGGCGGTCGGGGGGATGATAATGAGCGATACGGATGATCGACTACCGCAGAATATGCGGACGAGTCGGGTATGGCACGAGTTTTGCAGTACTCCTCTATACAGCCCGAGTAGCGAGCCCTAAAACAAATAAACTCCATTCTACGTTCTGGGCATCAAATTATGTAACCACACAAGGAATCCACTACTTACCATCCCGAGTGTCTCTAACGTTTCCTCGGAGAAAACTATACACACGCGATCTACCAGTAGGAGTATTCGCTAGACGACTAGCGAAATGCGCAACAACTATCCGCGCCTCGGGATTATTAATAAATCAAACAGACACAATCACTCAAAACTCCTTCACTGAATATTTTGTGTAACGCACACTAAACTTACTTAAAACGTGTACTTGGACCGAACAGTTTCTTCCAGGTAGGGATAAATGCTCGCAATAAGCTTACCGGAATGCTATTGATACAAAAAGCAACAATAGCGATCGGAGAGATAAGATTGCTAAGCTCAGAGCTTGGCACGACTGATCGGGGTGGATACTAGAACCAGACTGCACTTTTCACTGATGTCCGGTACTCTGTTTGGATAGCTGAAAAAAAAAACTAAATTTCTCTTCTCGAATCGTGTTTCGTACGGTTTGTGAGAATCGTGTTTCGTATGTCTTGGTCTCTAATCTATTGGTTAAGAAAGGGCAACGCAACTTTATAATCACTGTCTGTTCTGTTTTTTAAATGGTTTTTAAAATTTTCAAAAGTCAAACGATTGCAAACAAGAGGTGTTGTCACTTTTCGGTTACAAATCGAAATCTTGAATCATTGTAACACTTTAAGCAATATACAGATAAATATTGATTTGCTATAACAATTTACAATATATATTATGTTTTTCACAGACATGGAGTTTGAATTATCCGGCATTGTTCGGGCAATCGGAAAAAATCATTCGATAACACATTTGTCGCTCAGCAAACTTACTGGAAAAAGATCTTATGCCCCACCATTAATACAGGTAAAATTTAATCCAAGGATCTGAGAGATTTGGCTGACAATACGCCATGCTATTGTCGCTATATGATGATATGCGTGACAGTTCTAGATCACAATCGTGGCAACACAAAGTAAGGAACTCAAACGCTTGTTTTAAAATATGACCCTGCAAAGGAAATGTAATCGGATTGACCGAGTTTAGATTTTTAAATTTAGAATCTGTAAGGTATTAAGAAACCACTCATTCTTTAACATATTCACTTGCTAATAGACTCTTCTATAATTTGTAATAATCATTAGCAAATGTTAAGAAGCTCCGACATAAGAAAATTGAGTGTAAAGTAGAATAGGCATCACAAAATCCCCCACACACTTTTATAGCAGACCAAGTTTATTTAGTAAATTATTTTTAGGCATTAGTTCATGTACTACAAGAACCGGACACAGCGTTGACTTCGCTCGATCTCAGCGATTGTAAATTCAAGGTAAATAAAAATATTCATTAATATGAAGTTACTTGTCCTGATTCAGTGACTGTCCGATTAACGCACTGTCGAAACTCCCGTTCTCAGCGAGTGCCAACGAGTTTCACCGCCAACGTTATTAAAAGTCCAAAAATGTGGAGTGATCAAACTAAAATTAAGTACACATGTTACTATTTTGACCTGATCAAACTAAAATTAAGCATATATGTAGAAGGATAATAAATGTACGGAAGGTAATAGCTACTTGTAAAAAAAAAATGTTCCTAAGAGGCTGAAATGTGAATTGAAAGTTTGTATAGAATCAACATCAGCAAACTATTTTTTATTGAATTTTAGTATTTAAAGCTAGTCATTATGACATGGATCAACAGAATGTAGCCCGAAATTGTATGTTTTTAAAAGGACTACTAGTTTGAGATGGCATAAGTATATCTACTAAGGCTTATATATAATTCACAGTCACAATTTTTGTATTTGCATATTATAAGAATAATGGATTATTCGTGAAGCTATTTTAATTCTTGGTACATATTTTATCAAATTAAGGTCGTTACGTGTTGCTATATCTCATTATTTGAATTCGTTGATACATTGTTTTTGCTACACACGCCATTGTTATTGTTCCTAGAGTGATCTTTACGGGCTGTTAAACGCGCTTGGCGGTGCGAGGCGGCTTCAAACGCTCGACGTTTGCGGCAACCTGGCGGGGGACGCGGGCGCGCGCCTGCTGGCCAAGGCGCTGCAGTGCAACTGCACGCTGCATACGCTCTACATCGACCGAAACGCGACCAGCATACAAGGTACTGTAGTTCAAATAACTAGAATTAGTTGTATATGGAGGTGAAGTAAGTGAGCGCACACTATAGGTCGCCATTATCACGAAGAGGTAAAAAAATATGCCATTTCCTTTGTGTTTTATCGTTGGAATATAATTTATAGACTTTCAAACTGAAGCGTAAACTGGTATTTGCGCTACTCAATTCAATATTTGTTTGTACAGGTCTGACGGACATAGCGAATGCGTTGCGGCGCTCAGTGAGCGTCCGGAGAGTCGAGTTCCCGGCGTGCGACGCTGCGGCGGGAGGACGCGGTGCGAGCGAGCGCGTCGCAACGCTGTGGCGGGAGCTTCACGAGAGGTAACAGTTCATTATGCTAATATTTTTTTAATTTTATTTCCATGATAAGAATCGAGTACGAGGAAACAACATTTTTCAAAAGATATTGAATCGTTGTTGCGGTGTAGCTGTAAGAATTTGGGTGTTGGTTTAAGATATTCTCGCGTAATAACTGCGGCTGCAACATCATATATCTCTGTCCCTCTCTTTGGGAATATTTCATAACTCTTTTTGACACATTGATAAACTTTTATCTCCTTTATAGGCTATCGGCGAATAGCGCAATGTGTGGCGGCGGACGTGTGCGAGCACTGGCATTGGAACGCGCGTGGGCTGGCGGCGAAGCGGCGGCGGCATTGGCGGCGCAGGCGGCCGCGGCGCTGCCCCCGCCACCCCTGCAGCACGCGGTCGAGCGCGCTGCCGCCGCTGCACATCACCTGCTGCACCAGTACCTGCAGGTGCGCTCTATACTTTTGTATAAGTGCGGTGGCGGTGAAAAAGAAACCCTGGGATTCTAGAGATATATTTGTTCACATTGATTGATTTTGCTCAGTTTACAAATTATTGTAAAGATATTTTTGTGTTGATTAGAGATACAGCGTTAGTTACGATTTTCTTCAGAGATGCAGCGAGGTGTTCGCGGCGATGGGCGGCGGCGGCGCGAGCACCGAACTGGTGACACTGCAGGCGGTGCGCGACGCCATGGCACCCTGCCACACCACTCTGCAGGAATTGCTCAAGTAATTATAATAATGCCAATTGAGATTGTAGGATATTTTACAAAAGATACCCACCTTCTTATTCCTACAATTTTCTTTTGATTAATTTTGTGTCTTTTGTTATCTCCCTTGGATTCATTGTGATCATGTCAAAGGATCACAGTGGTTGTCGATGTGGACCCTGTAGGGTTGGCGACGAGTGGTAGACCAGGTCACTTATAGATACAAAGGCTTTATACAGTCGATATTTTTTATAGAAGTTATAACGGGGCAACTTTTCAGTCTATTGTAGACTACCGATAATTATTGTTGAGACATGCGATTTTCCTTCCCTCGAATGAGCCACCGGAACAAAACCACCACACTACTCGACTGATTAGTTGTCACTTTGTGGCAGTACAATAGAAGGGTAACATGTCATGCCAATTCGACTGCAAAACTATCAGTAGAAGCCCAAGCGTTCTCAAATGTGTGACGTTAAAAAAAACTAACATGGCGGCTAACGATGCCATTTTATTGGAAAGAAACTGAACAAATTGTATTGTTGAATACATATTTAATTATTTAATAATAATTATTTGAGACTTTCATGTTTGTAACACATTTTGTAGTTATCTGACGGGGTTTAACGCGATACTTATAATACTGGTACTGGCTAAGCTTTTCGTAAATACTTTGCACGACATTTCGTCCGGGTTACACCAGCCGTGGTCACGAGCCGACTGTTTAATAATGATCAAATTTAAAAATTAAATTGAATTATAGATTTCTATTTCAGTGAGGCTGTGGAAAATTTGGCACTGTCTGCGTGCGAGAGCGTGGACAGTGTGGACAGCGAGCCTGTGCCGAGCTCTGAGACCGACATCCCCGATCTGCTGTCGCCTATATCACACTCTGGGGTACACGATTATTATCTGCCCTTGTTATTAGTCTTTATCTTTCATCATCATCATTACCAGCCCACATCGGTCCACTGCTGGACATAGGCCTCTTTCCATGAACGCCAAGACGATAGATCTCCTGCTACTCGCATCCATCCCGGGCCTGCTACTGCACGAAGATCGTCTTCTTACCTGGTGAACAGTCAACCAACACTTCGTTGTCCTAAACGCGGCCTCCACTCCAGATCCTTACTGGCCCATCTGCCATCTGTTCTTCTGTGTGTGTGACCAGCCCATTGCCACTTCAGAGAGCTTATTTGTCGCGTGATATCAGATACTTTAGTTCCCTGCCTTATGACTTCGTTACGAATTCTGTCGGACAGAGAAACATCCAACATGGCTCGTGCAATAGCCCGTTGAGCCACCACAAGCTTGCGGACCAGCCCTAAATTAAGAGGCCATTTTTCGGCCCCGTAGGTCTTCACGGGAGAACTCATTGGTTGAAGAATTTTGTCTTATTTATTATTTCTTCATATGTTACTTTTTCTACAATTACCTACATAGTAATAGAGATAATGTCGTAACAGTACTTAACATTTAAAAACACATGTTTTTAAATGTTAAATACCGGCACCCATAAAATGTTGTGCTTGACATTGTGAAGAAATATTCTATAATGTATGATTATTGTTAATGCTTCCTAGAAACTGGACTATTTGAACTTGGTAAGCCTAAACTTTCAATTCGTATTAGCGAGTCAAACTTAGATATCTGTTTCTTATACTATAAAGTACCGCTATGCTCGGATTATTTCCCGATTCATGAAGATATTTTACAATTCCTACGTCCTTAGAATGTCGTAAGTAACTCATAGATATTTTACCGTGGCCTTTGTGAAATCATGACGTCTGACACCTTCTTGTGAACAATGCTGCTTAAAGGGAAACTAATTGTTATATCTGTTAGCCTGATCAGACAAACTGACACAGATTACCAAACTTAATGTTTGTAATACGGTGTGTCAGGCGACACCATTGGGGTGCCGGCGGCGTGAGCGTGGACGACGCGTGCGGCCCAAGTCCGTAGCGGAGCAGCAACAGTGCAGCAGCAACGAGATGCTGTCGCTGCCGCCGCTGCACGCAGAGGCGGCCGACGCGCTCGCGGACCTGCCCGCCCACACGCTGCGCCACCTCGTCAAGGGTGAGCGCTTCCCGTAGCACAGCGCGGCACGATATGTTCGTGGTCCTGCCCGAACACAAGTTGCGCCCCTCGTCAAGGATTGTGACACAATAATATATTTTTATGAACTTAAACTTTATAAGTTTAGAAGTCCACATTTGTTTATTTCAGTTTTAAAAATGGTTTTAATTTATTTGTTTGATATTTACAGGACGACCAAGAAGGGTAAAAACGAGAGCTCCATCACGACCAATCACAGACCAATCTCAGGATATTGATGAAGGTATATTGTATAATTTTATTTAGACATTGTTTTGGGTATAATTATGACGTTATGGCTATGCAGCAATATCTTTTTTAAACTAAGATGCGTATTACCAGATCAACATAGCACCTAAAGACAGGAAAGTCCTTGAAAGGACACCCCGCCAACGTTAAGGGACAGTTTCACAGATACTACAATTTGATAAGACAAATCAAAATGATGTATTTGTAAAGTATAGATGTGTGCAACAGTAACTCGAAGGGCGACACGTAATTATAGTTATGTAGCATCGCTTGCCAAAGAGCAGTCATTCTCAATCATGAGCGTAACTGTACCTTCGCGGACCACTGGAATTTTTTCGGCCGTTTAATTTACATGCCGCTATTTTATTATACCACCATATTGGCAAGTTGGTAATTCATAAATTATTTTACGAGATAGCGTCTAATCTAAAGAATTTTAGAATTTTAAAGAACTCCAAAAATATAGTAAAATTTGTGTGTATGCAGGTCTGGACGAGTTCTGGCGCGCTTGCCGCACGCCTCCGGGCAGCGAGGAGGCATCGTCTACATCCGCGCGCACGCCGCTCACGTCGCGCTCGCTTCATTCGCTATCGTCGCTCGCCTCGGCCTCGCCGTCGCGCGCCTCGCCTGACCAGCTGCGCCACTCTCCAACGCTGCGCCGCGACGATACCATGTGCGTACACACCGATCTCTACTAATGGATAGTTGATACTTAAATAGGCGCGTATATCTCTGCGCTCCCGTCACCACCACTCGCCCACCAAAATTGAATGATCCGTTTGAGAACTATGAGGCTACATACAGACACCGCTATGCACCTAGGACACTCGTGTGCAAGATATTGAAAAAGTTTTACAGTACCTGTCATAAGCCCCATTGGCTTATATTAAAAAGTATCAATTTTATATTTCATTTGCAGGTACAGTGTAACATCGGGCGAAAGTACGCCAGTGCTCTTGGAATGTGGTAAGATTTTTCAAATTCAAATTTCCTTCGTCTGGATAGGGAACAATATATAATGAAAATAAATATGCTCAATAAGGACTAACTGATAGCGCT
The DNA here is from genome assembly GCA_017140195.1 of Eumaeus atala. Lineage (NCBI taxonomy): Eukaryota > Metazoa > Arthropoda > Insecta > Lepidoptera > Lycaenidae > Eumaeus > Eumaeus atala. Next base: position 450,677 of record JAFELO010000652.1, on the reverse strand, counting down.
AAAGTCGATGCTCCTTTCTTAATTCATATAACATTAAAATTTTCCAGAGGTTTCTCGGTGCAAATCTTCTGACAATGTGGGTTTCAAAATGGCCCCTACAACTCCGCCACCCTCGCGGTCCTCGGACAATGTGAATGCGATTGGTAAGTTTGTTTCAATTCCCTTAAATATCAGCCATAGCATTCGTGATCGTCTCTACACCGCATTGCGAGCACCAACACGGCTTTGCGTTAATATTTAAAAAATAATAGTGTGCGAAGGTCTTCAGCATGGTTGGCGCATTGACCCCCATTATATATTATCTATCCGATGATATATCCATTATAGATAGAGACGGGAGAAAATTATTCTCATCGATATACAATTGTATATTTATAAGAGAAACTAATCAAAGGATATATTTATTCCTTGAAATTTACAACAGCATAAACTACTAAATTAATGTTACTAACTTTGTTTTATCATAATCTACGCTTATTTGGGGCACTCTATTAAGCTTTTGGAGGCATTAAATATGCGTGTGTGAGCTTACCTGGACACACATCGACGTAAATAGCACCTTGTCAATTATTTTAACATTTATTGATTCATGCATCAGGTGTAAATTATTTATGGTACATGAGCACTACAACAAAATTGATGTATATCGAGTGCTAATTTGTAGTTAGCACTCGATTTGTTGGTATAATATCCATTAAATAGTTTTATTTAATTGAAATATTCACTTGAGGCATCTACGTAAGTGAATTTTTTATTTATCTAACTGTCGGGTACGTGGGTATTTGCGTGGATGTGCGAGCGGGTGTGGGACCGTGCCTGGGGAGGTGGCGTGGCGTGTAACGTGTGTGTGCGTGTGCGTGTAGGCAACGGCTGTGCGCGCGCCGTGGGCAAGGCGCGCCCGTGGTCCGTGGCCGGCGGTAACGCGGAGGGCGCCGTGCTCTGCACCACAGGTAACACATTCATATCATACTTTTATCATTGTCATCCTGTAACACAGTGGTTCCCAATTAGTGTTGCTCTTCATGACTTTTGATAAAACATAAAGATTTGAGTAAATGTTGTCGGATTTTTTAGTTTTGCAAAGAGAAATGTACTCGTACATTTGTCAAATAAATTAGACTATTGTTCTCAGTATCCAGAATATAAATATTTTTATTTGCTGGGAATGGTTAATATTACTGATAGATTTTTATGATATTTTTTATTTTATATAATAAGGATAATTAATTAGTACAGAACTTTATAAGTTGAGGTTTTTTGAAGTGATACATAGAGAAAACGAATTATGAACCACTGCTTTATTAACCAATAAAAACGGGGGTTGCTTTTAGTCTACGATTGTTATGCTTTGTTATTATACATCTGAAACGCTCGCTGGCGTTATAATTTTTTTGTACTTTTACATTTAGATGATAACAATCTAACAGTTCATTAATAAAGACTGCTTATAAATAATCTATAACTGCTACAGAACTAGAAGCAGTAGTGTACCAGTTTCCGTTTTTATTGTTTACGATCTGTGAATACCGAGAGCCTACGGTCCGACAGGGGATATTAAATAGGTTCATGAATTTGAGATTCTATTAATGTCTCAAAATTATTCAAATCGATGCATGCACTTACTTCATTTTATGCCGTTTTTTCACAATGTAATCTACAAAAATCATTTACTTTTTCTTACGAGGGTGGATTAAAAAGTAAATGGCCTAACCAAAAAAATAGACACATCCCAAATCAGTTATATTTGTATTTTTCTACACAATCACCATGAACTTCGATACAATTTTGGCATCTCAAGCATTTAGACCGTTGAAAAAAATATTCTTACATAATGTCATTTGACATCCAAATGACATGCTTTTTTAGGTTACGGGATAGAAAGAAGTATGACGGTGCCAGGTCAGGTGAATAAGGCGGATGCGGTGATAGTTCAAAGCCACAACTGTGGATTTCAGCCCTCGACTGCACAGACGAGTGAACACGGGCGTTATCTTGATGAAACATGACTTATCTTTCTGAGCATTCCTGGACACTTTCCTTTATTTCCTCTCGTAAATGACGTAGTAAGACACAGCACTAATCAGATCTTATAGTCTTGCTGAACCAACGATAATCACACCCAGCAAATAAGGTAAAGGCTTCAGTATTCTGGGACGTCGAGTCCCAGAATACTGAAGCCATTACCTTATATGCCGACGAAATCGCCTTAGCCTTTTTAGGGGGTGGAGAACCAGGTCTTCTCCACTATTTCCATTGTTGTTATGTTACTGGCGTACAGTAAGAACCCATGTTTCGGCCATTGTACCAAATCGTTTCAAAAAAATCACCTGCACTGGTTCAAATGACTCCAAACACTCATGTGAAATAGTCAATCGCGTCATTTTTTGTTCAACTGAAAGCAGTCACGGAACCACCTCGCACAGACACCTTGTGGAAATCCAATTCGTTGACTATGATGTTTTGAGTTCGTCCACAAGGGATTTTAGAATAGATAGGAAGGATTTTATAATCTGCTGTCTCCCATAATTAAATCAAGTCTTTTTAATATTTTTATCAGTAGTGGACGTCGAAGATCTTCCAGAACGGGGTTCATCTTTCACACACTCTACCATGCTTGAATTCCGCTATCCATTTTTTGACGGATGAATGCAGAATGCGGGAACTACACAAATAAAGCAAATCGAGCAGCGTGTCGTCATTAAGTACCTCCATAAGCAGGAGCTATCACCCAAAGCCATCCATGATGATATGGTCAGTACTTTAGGAGTTTCTGCTCTGTCCTATTCTTCTGTCAAAAAATGGATAGCAGAATTCAAGTATACCAACCGCAGTATACATACCAACAGCGTGTGAAAGATGAAACCCGCTCTGAACATCACCGACGAAAATGTTAAAAAAGTACTTGACTGCTTTGTTAAGAAAATTATAAAATCACAACTAATTTTTGCACACGTGTCGATATTCACACAATTTTTATAAATAAATGAAACAACATTTTTGTAAATAAATGAGTTTGTGTTAGGCCGAGTACTTTTCCATCCTTACAGGTACACATAATCATCCAAATCATCACTAGTTGCTCACTCTGCACGTCCATGTACTTAGTGTCTGACATTTCTTTCATTTAGATATACCGTGAAAAGACTTTTCTTTTTGTTTTAAGTATGCATTCGACTTCTTATTTAATACCTATTAATTATATTTGTATATTGTGTTAAGAAAACCTATTTTTGGATCATATTACATTAATACGTTCTTTATACTACCACTCAATACTAGTCTTACGTAACTTAACAGTACAAAGATTAAACAAAGCTATTCAATCATATTTATGATCACTTAAAACTTATATTCGAATTCTCATCCTACTCGTATGTGTAAAAGGCAGATCTGACTGACTTATATATTAACACACTTCCGAAAGTCCTATAATGTAGAAACCTGAAATTTGGAAAATTCTAACAAAGAAAGGATCTTCCAAACTATACGCAATGGAATTTGCGAGGCACATCTAGTATTTAAGGAAACGCAACTTATAATATTTTTATTTTAGTGTGCATATTGTAAAGATTAAGATAACTATTACTTTATAAATGTTATGCCAAAATTACAAATGAGTCGGAATTTGTCCATAGTAACATTTTGGTAATACATAACACAACTGACTTTTTGTTCTTTTACTAAACACATTGATTCTAAGGTTTCTCTTAAAAAACCTATTTTCTATCATATTAAGGGTGACATAGATTCATAATACTGTTGAGGTTATATCAAGACTAACATAATGGTAGTACCGTTAAGTTACGTCAACTTGTTGAGTGTTTGTAACCGGTGTGGCGTCCCACTGTGCGTGCTAACGAGTGTGGTGGGGGCGTGTACAGAAGGCGTGGAGGCGTGCGTGGGCGGCAGCATCGTCGGCATCACCCCCGGCGCCGCACTAACCAGTAACCAACTTTCAGACGCTATCCTATACTGAGCTCTAGTGTCATACCAGGCTTAGGTAAACCGCTTGCAGCTTTCTGTTTGTGCAATATATACAGCTAATATATAGTACAGCTAAAGAGAACTGAAAATACTAATAACAACAGATATATATTTTTGCGTCGTTAATACTGTAACCAACTCTATGTGTAACTGAAATTGGCGTCCTTGTCTGCTATAATACTCATTAATCTTCTTCTACTTTGTCCTACCCTTGTCGCGTTATATAGGGGTCGGTCTAATCTAACCTAATCTAGGGGATTTGATAACGGCGCCACTGTTTCCGCAGTGCGACTGGCATCTGATCTCTACGACCCAGCAAGGAAACCAGGCTCCCAGTCAGTTCTTCAGAAAGTGTACACAAGTTATAAAAACTCATGGGTACATGGGTGGGTCAAACCTGTGCCACCAGAATGACAGTCCGAAGCTCTTACCACTAGACCACCAGGGCTCACTATTTTATACTTATATAAATATAATGTCATTTTTTGTATTATAAGATAAGCACATTTTATTAGGTATATAAATATATGATAAAAAGTACAAAGAGAAAGAAATCCAGTACTTTTTTCACAAGGTAAACTTCTTATCACCGAAATGTATAAAAGCTACGTTCTATTTCATCTCATCTTCGTTCGTGCGTTCCATCACATCTTTAGCCTCAATCATGGAATGTACAAAATTTTACAGTTCTCTTTAGCTGTATATTCTGCTGAATTGGGTGCTAATGCTTAACTTTTTATAATTAACTTGTCATATTTATATATTGTCATATCCATATCATATTTATACGACTATGAAGAGGTAGTGCCATGCATGGTGCATGACACTACATCCTCCTATGTAACGGAATTGGGCCGGCACGACCGGGGCAGTACGCGCGCTCACTTGATACGGGCGTAAAGGGACAGCGTCGCTGTGCCGTTTGTGTGGTTTGTGAGTATCCGGTGGACCATTGGGGAGGATGATAGGAGGGCAGTGCGTCTGTCAATCATGCCAGTGTCCATGGGCGTCGGTAGTCATCAAAAGGCTCCGAAAGCTCGTTCGCCCCCTTATGGATAAAAAATAAATAATAATTGAAAAAAATATATTACAATCTACACAAGGTAAATGTCTCGATAAAAATGTACTTCCATTGCATAAACTAATAGAAAACCTACCTAGTAAAAAGTAACAATAATCTTCTTAACAATAGAAAATAATTGGTTTTTTGTTAATCTTTTGGTGCTCTTATAACATACCACATTGTTTCATTTTTAGTTATTGTTTTCCTATGTCCTCTGAAATTAGACCTGATCAGTAATAATTAATGTAAATGTGCATTGCTGTTTAAAACAGCTTAAAAATCTTCCTCCGAAAATATTGGAAGATTTTAAACTTTTATTTGTACATTTTTGTAATTATTTTAGAAAATACGAATGGCATAGCAAATAAGATGCCATTTTGCAGGATTGATTTGCAAAATAAAAAGAAAAATTGTAACAATGATTTACACTATTCTCGTGTAACATTTACTCTTGTAATCCACATGATCTTTATAATATATATAATCATATAATTTAGTTTATACAATTATACTCTATTCGCTTTAAGATCATATCCCTGGCACTTCTTACCTGACAATAGGAATTTCCTGTTTCAGATTTTTAGATTTACAAAAATAGCGATATCACATAATCAAGAAGTTTCATTTCCAAGAATTTTGCAACAATATAATAAGAATGACATTGTCATTTTCAAATAAATCTATAATTTTTGTACTTATTTGTTATTTTTGTGTTTATTACTACTAACTGAAAACTTCGTTGGCCTTAATCGAAGAGGTCTGTCACAATGACTGATAAGTGAGACATCACACATATCATCTTACAGCGAAAAGAATATGGTTAGAATGAATATTAATCTTGTATTATTATAGATATGGAGATAATAATAATAATATTAATTGCGAATAATAATATAATTACTTGTCTGCTACAAATGTTCATATATTCGCAATTAATATTATAATACGATCTAGCTTAAATGTACACTGGCAACATGTATACTTAATTAGTATAAGCCCTTATTATTGCGGTAATGAAGTGCTTAGATATTGCATGTAAAAGAAACTGTCAAAAGTGTGACTAACAAAAAATATCAATTTATTTGAATAAACTGAGTTGATTAGCGACCCGCCCATGCTTTGCCCGTAAATAACTCGTACACTAAAACCTTCCTCGGGAATCGCTGTGGGTTTTCACCGGATATATCGACATATATCCGGTGAAAACCGCATAAAAATATGTCTGGTAAATTTTGAGAAAATCGATCACACACAGACATAAAACTTTTGTGGATTTCGTTTTATAATACATGTAGATAACTTGAACTGCGATAAAATTGACAAGCCTTCACACACACACACACACACACACACACACACACACACAC
>JAFELO010000652.1:427330-444219 GCA_017140195.1 Eumaeus atala | reverse complement strand
ACACACACACACACACACACACACGCACACACACATTTGGGTGTGTACAAATGCTGTGTTAGACCTTTAATAAATTATATACTTATTATATTAAAGGTTGAAGTAGTAAGCTAAAAGTAGCCACATATTTTTTTTTGTTTGTTATTGCATCTATCAATATTTATAAAGCGCTCATAACGATGCTTTCTGTAGGCATTGTGCAGTTTTTATTTAAACACGTAGGCGTACGACTTCCATTTCTGAATTCTAATATGTTTTATAAAACAGGTTCTATGATGCGAGATCATCCCTTAACGCCTGGTAAGTATTACTATTTCTTAATTTTGATCACACTTCGTGTGATGGTTTGCTGTAGACACAAATCGATTAAAAACGCATGCATGCGTATTGGACGATGGTCAAGCATTCGGTCATGCATAGATGGAGGAGTGGAACCTCGCCCCACTGCACACTATACTGTGCCGCGAGCCCTTCACACCGCTGGACACCACCTAGGGCCGGTGAATGCGTGTAAGTGTGTTTCACCGCAACAAAAAAAATAAATTGATTGACGGCTATGCCAACTAGTGTACTAATAGAAGCTAATAATTACGGTTAGCTGATAATTATTCGCCTTATCGTTGCCCAGAGCCTTATAACACAAAGACATCTCTGCGCCAATCTATGAAGAAAAAAACCTTTATTTTTTTATTGAAAATAGGTTTTACAAATCTCCTTTTGTCGTCGTTTTTCTCCACTACTACTGGCTCAATTAACCCTGACCTTAGAAGAACCAGCGAAACAAACTCAGCGGGACTGACGACCCGAGAAAATTATACAAAGTTCTATTGTGACTACGAAATATTCCCTATGAAAATATCCATTTGAGCGTCGCATCCTTTTACCCGACTTCTACTGAGACAAATGGAGGTTATTTTACCTAACATGCAATGTACTAATTTCAGAGGATGCAGAGACATAAGCTCGGCTGGAGCAGTGGGGCCGGTGACGTGTGATACACAAGCAGGGTGGACTGTACAGTGACTTCTGATGCTCACCATGTGCCAGTTAGAATACGAATAGCCTGTAGGACCGGTGGACTCTGGAATCTATGAGATTGTAAACTATTTCGGTCTTGTTTGTAAATTACAGTTCGCGCGCACCCGTTTAGTACTTCGTTCTCGAATACTCGACGCTGTCGAAAAAAATTTACGACCAATTATGCTACCTACTTTTCTAGATAGCAGCATAAGCGAGTAGGAATTAATGTCTAAACATGACCTGACCTGCACTCATATGCAGGTCATACAATGCAAACGATAAAACGAACATTAGGGCAACGGATACGCACGGACCACAATCAAATATGAACTGGAACGCCTTACATGATGCTTTAGTTTCACCTTTACAAGAATTTGTTTGTTATTAACCTGTTAAGCAATTGCCTATTTGATTTATTATCCTTCGATTGAAGACGAAGATTTTTGGCATATTTTTAAATGGCTGACCGATATATCGCATGTCATCACCAAAAAAGCTACTTATTTTAAAAGTAATTTTGACATTTTAGGAGTTTTGTCACACGATTTTATTTCGTTTTTTCACTGTACTAAATTCAAAAACCCGTTTCTTGTCTTTTTACAGTTTTTGGTTCATGGTCGAAGCCACCGGAAGCATAAAGGAGTCCTAGACTTCATCAATTTAATTCTTTACTTTAGGTGATTAAGGGAGAAGTGTTTTTCAATACTTCCTAAAGCGTGGGGATACATCTTTAGGTTGTTTAAAAAGTATCTTTTAAAATATTTTTCTGCTTTCAATGCTACACAGGATGTGTTGTAAAACGCTGTACAAAGTCACTACGCGTATTTAGGACTCGATTCTGATCCTGAATATGTAAAAAAAATTATGTACCTATAATTTTACCTAATTGTCTTCGAAATTCTGACGAAGCGTTTACCTGGACCATGCGACTGCTACTCGCTAGTACAACTGACGCTCCCGTAGTCTGAACTTTGATCGCGCGAGTTTCTATCGATATCATGCGGTCTACATATTTTCTGAAATTAATGACGCCAAATTCTGAGAAATAGAATAGTAAACTAAGTACATAGATACATTAGACATATTTTGTTTTTTTTTTATTACTTTTACTAGCTATATAGGATCATTACCTACAAAGTCCTAAAAATATATAATCTCCTACAAATCATGTTGCGTATAAAAGCATTTTTGAAAAACTACAGAAATTTACATGTGAAGTTAGGATTTATTACAAAAATTTTATCAGTAACGATGAATTTGAATTTATTTAAGGTTTAATTATCAAAAATAATTCTTTGTATTCACTTTATTCCACAATATAAAAAAACTATAAGGTGTTTTTCTAGTATAAAGTTTTATTTGTCTCTATCAAAAGTCTTTTATAAATTCTAGCCTTTTTTACTTTATTTTAATTATCGAGTAATTTTCTTACTTCGAAAAGTTTTTATATAATAAATTAAAGGGCAGTTCTTTGCTCAAATGTGCATGTTTCGAGTTATAAATACAAACGGGTGGCAATTGCATTTTATAAACAAAGTCGAACATGCATTATTTTACTTTATGAAAATAGGTTTTTATCAAGCGTCAGTCTAATGAAAAGTAGTCATAAAAATGCAATTAGTATAGACAGTAAGTGGTGTTTACTTTATATTTACTGTGATTTTATGTCAGGCTTCCTGTGTCACGATATACATCATCCATCAATACATGTACTACCCAGACATGAGCATATACAAGCATTAATTGATACTATGTTAACATCGTAATTAATTACAAATAGGTGTTGTGTACAGACTCGATTTGTAATGAATTACTATCCCAAATTAAAATCCTTTTTTTATTGTAACACATTTAGCATTTTTATGTACTGCCAGTATTGTGTCCTAACATAATTATTAGTAGAGAGATAAAACGAAAAGCCGAACCACATCACACTTTGACAGAACTATAACACACTTTGACAGAACTATAAACAAACTGTGACAGAACTATAAGTCATTTAATTATTTTCCTGGTTAAATCTCGTTACCGCATTATCAACCTTACTGCCAGTTCATTAACAAATGTAAGTTAAAACATCACAGATATCTCGAAATCACATATTATACTTATACGTAGATGTGAAGGGCTAGTTAATTTTACATACCGATAAAATATATGATGTTTTGAGCGGTTTGAGAAGCATCTTTTACTTTATTATTTGAATATGTTATGCCTAAAATTGTGATGCATATGAATTAATTTATGTAAAGAGAATGTTTAATCAAATAACAGTAAATATTATTTATTATAGACTATAATATATAAGTTATAAGAAATATTTGACAATCATAACGATCATTAGGAAAGTTTTTTACCGCCATATTATGACGGTGCCATGATCTATAATGTATTATTTTACTTCCAATTGTTTTAAAATGTTCAATTTAGAACAATATTATTTCCATACGGTACGTAAGATCTCTGTGTAAGTATATAGAGCTACACGATAAATTTAAAACAACTTTAGATATAAAAGTGAGATGTTTTATATTGGTCTTGACTAGTCATATTATTAAAGGCCTACAATTTACGCACAATTGATTACACTTTATTTAAACAATGTACTAAATTCGATATCTGTTTTTAAACTTTATTTGTGACAGTGACGGATTGTGTAATTGATTTAGTGGAGCTAATATTGACGAACCTAATAATTGGAGAATGCTGGGAAATGTATGACGCCTTTTATGATAAAAAGTCCACAGTATTTTATAAATCGCCGATACTTTATGAAAAATCAGTTTATTACTTTTTCGAAACAAATTTTTAGCACTCCACAGACCATGCACCCGCACACACACAAAATTATTTGTTTATTTGTTGCAATTCAGACTTTAGAACCTGCTCTTTACATACGTTTAATTTAAGAAAGGCATCGAGTATGTAGTATAGGCAATACACTGAACGATTTACTTTTTATGCTTGGTAATCTTTTTGGACAAAGATAAACTTTCACGTTTAAAACTTAATTAATTATTAACTACCTTGGCTTACACATTGTAAAATAATACTTTATGCTAACTTTGTATCTGACTCAATTGACGCTCATTTACCAGCATTCTCGTTTACTACTAAGGATACTATTTAATTGATTGCGCCAAAATCATAAATGAATCCATTTTTATTATAATATCTTCCATTTTATACATTCCTTACGTATATAGTTTTAAGTGAAGATGCGTTTGGATTTACCGTGATTTTTAATAAAATAAAGTTCAAAATGCAAATTGAAATTTCGTATACAGTCAATAGATATCGTTCAATTTTAAGATACAAGTAGAGAAGTCGCCCCTATAAGTATTAAGTGTTCATTAGAGTTACTACGTATGAAAAACAATTATTTTCATTTATCTTTTGAATATAAGACTATTTAATTGTCATGTACTAATTTTAGAGATAGCAAACATCTACTAAATTATTTTATAGAATTTTTATATTCATTCCAATTTATTTAATTTTCCTAGCTCTTTGGTACCAGACTGATTTTAGGTACTTTATTTTATTGGTGCAATTTATGTCTAGAGCGTTGTGATAATCTGTTTTAAATTACATTATGTCATATATATACATTTGTTTCATTTGTCTCATACAACATCCTGTGGGGTACATTGAAACGACCAAACAACTAACAAACAGTTAGTTGTATGATAAAAAAAAACAGTTAGTGCCATTGCTGCACTGCCGATAATATGGCCGCCGCGCTTAGTAAGTTACCTTTCGCTAATAAACCTGGGCTTCCTATTAATTATTTATATTAAGATTTTTATTTGAGGATAATAGATATCCGTCAGTGGGTCATCTTACTGGCCTGGGGAGGCCTGCGAGGATTACGGGTATCGAGGCAAACCTCATGACCCGGGTCTGTTCGTGAGGGGCAACTGTCCCCTCGGTGATTGGGGCGCCGAGGTGCGGAGGCCGTACGGCCTGAATAGGGATGCGAGCGCGGCCTACTGGCCTGCAGGTGTGGTGAGTGGTGAAATGAGGTGACGTCCGAGTGTGATGTGGGTTATGCGCGTGAGTCAGTGATATCGCCGGGGCCAAGGACGCCTCTCCGCTTGATCGAGCTCACGATAATCCGGGATACGAGCTCACGCGGGCACGGCCGCCCGTTGGGTGATCGCGCGTGTAGCGGGGCCAGGTCCCTCAGGTGGGCGTGCGGACCATTGTCTGCGGCACTGAACATGCCTCAAGACAATCGCGCCACAAGCTCACCGACAGACTCGACCCGCAGGTCTTGCGCGATCACGTCGTACCGGACGTACGCAGGGATATGCTCTGCTGAGCTTGCAGACGCTTCTTCTGGCTCGGGGAGGTGAGCGCGTACCATGCCGCGTCAGCGTAAGTGGGCCGCGATTGGATGTACGTCTTGTATATCCCCAGTTTCGTGCGTAGTGAAAGCTCGGATACGAGCACTGGTCGCAGTAAGGCGCGGGCTGCCCTCGCCTGGTTGATCGCTCGATCAACCTGCGAGCCCATCCGCAGCGTGTGATCAATGCTGCACCCGAGATACATACAGGACCGGGCACCTCCAAGACAACTCCTGACCGCCCAGCTTTAACCGCCCCGGCATGTTACGCCTCGTGCTGACGAATAGGGATGCCGTTTTCTCCACGTTGACGGACATCCTCCACTTGTCGAGCCACAGCCATAGGCAACTGCCCTGCGGCACTCCAGCACGTATGGCCCGCAGGGAGTAATGTCATCCCTCCACCGCTACCCGGAAGGTTCTCCCTTCCAAGAACGACGCCACTAGTCGAACGAGAGCCGGCGGGACACCGGCGTCCATCAGCTTGACCAGGAGGCCCGGGTGCCACACCCGGTCGAAGGCCTTCTCCATGACTCCGACCGAGTGTCTTCCCTTGTTCATCTCCGTGGCCAAATGATGGAGCACCCGCACCAACTGTAGTGTGGTCGAGTGGCCGCTCCGGAAACCGAACTGCTCCTCCCTTATTGGAACGTACAGCTTCAATCTCCGGAGCAGTAGCCGCTCGAACATCTTGGCCACGTGCGACAGCAGCGTGATCGGCCGGTAGCTTCCGGGCAGGTACCGAGGCTTGCCCGGCTTCAGGAGGACGAAGATTCTCCCTTCCTTCCAGATATCCGGAAAGTGGGACGTGCGGAGAACGCCGTTAGCTATCCTGGTGAGAGCCACGGCTGTGCGCCACGGCATCATCCCCCATGTTGTATCATTAGATATCATTATTATCTCCAAGGGTACGGCAGGACAGCCCGCCCGCAGAGAGATCAGACGCAGGACCGACCGCCTCACGTACTCTCCGAGGCACGGTGATCTAGCAGTCTACTTTCAGCCCATTTACTTACCACTGTTTACTTGAACTCAAAATAACTAGTCAAGTTAGAAAAGAATTAGTCGAGTGGTAAAGTAGGTAAGCATATGCAAGTACGCGCAGATCTTCCTGAAATCTAGCTTGAGATCAATTCGAGTAGTTACTACATATGTACCGAGTAGATAAGAGGATTGAAATACCTTAGGTGTATCTCTGTATTTTGCAGGAATAGCTCACATTTTTCAGACCGAAAACAACATCTAAATACGAAATATATGTAACGTACAGGCAAATAACAATACGTTTTGCCTTTCTATCAGAATCTTTCCCTTTAGGCAAATATACTGCAATAGCGAATTTTGAAAGGTACAAACCGAAACGTTATAAGTTTTGCAGAAATAGTTCTGTAACTGATTTAATCTGTGTCCCTCATGAAAGTGTTATCGAGACCCTGGATTTTTTTTTAGCATAGGGGGCAAAGAGTAATCGGAGCCTTCTTACGGCTACCGCCGCCCATGAACATCCATATATTTACTATGCCGATGCGTTGCCCTCCTTTCCCCGCCCTAAAATCGGGCACCGTCTACTCACAAACCGCACGAAACACGACACTGAAGATGTCATTTTACAGCGATATTATGTGAGTGAAAGGTACCTCCCCGGTCGTGCCGGCCCAATTCACTGTTCACATGGCACTACCTCCTCCTATGCAGCATGGCACTACCTCCTCCTATACTGCATGGCACTATCTCCTCCTATGCTGTATGGCACTATCTCCTCCTATGCAGCATGGCACTACCTCCTCCTATGCAGCATGGCACTACCTCGTATGAAGCATGAACTACCTCCAAATATGCAGCATGGCACTACCACCTCCTATGGAGCATGGCACTACCTCCTATGCAGCAAGGCACTACCTCCTCCTATGCAGCATGGCACTACCTCCTCCTATGCAGCATGGCACTACCTCCTCCTATGCAAAATGGCACTACCTCTTCTTACATGATATCATACTGAACTGTCAATCCTTAAGAATCGTTGATTGTAAATAAATATAAATATTTTTTGCAAAACAACCCTACACGCAGGTTTTTAAGTTGTGCTATAAAGTGTATAATTTTACATTACGCACATCTTTGGCGCTGTGTATCTTGATATTTTTGTAACTCGCATTTCGTAAAATACTTAAATTTTGCTAATTTTAATCTGGGTAAGTACTGTCCAACTTATTTAATATGATATGAGCTGATGAACTAACCTTTGTCAAATTTGTGAGTAGAAGGAATCCTTGAGCCCAGGAGTCATCACACGTGCTTACAATATTAAATTGTCGCCAGCTTCTTAAAGATCATTTTATTCTTCGGCAACTACAAATTAGATTTTGGCCTTCATAAAAGTATCGTAAATCGTGTCAAGCGATGGACCGTTCTGTCCATAATAATCACGACTGCTTTAGACTACACGTCTGAAGTGAATTCTAATACTAACTTAGAATTATTTCATTCCTCTTATTCTCTTTCTATATTCGCCGGCTTAAATCACCCTCTCACCAACCGTTGGCCTCGTTTCTGTAACGCTCTCGTTATCCATTCACCAGCTCACTCCTCTAGTCAAGAGTGTGTAAAGAAGTTTTACTTTACTAATCTCAATATATTCTTAGATAAGGCATTCAAAAATAAAAATTCAAAAACTATTGACCAATCTTATAATTAACAAATAAAAAAATATTATTTACAGTCTTATCGTAAGAGTACAGGACAACATTAAAGATCACACTGAATCCTGTACACGAGCCGCATCGGGCCAGATTCATTACACAGGAAAATATTGTATGGTGTTTATAATTAAATGCATTCAATTGTATCTCACAAAATGTAATATATAGCAATAGGAAAATTGTACAAAGCCAAATTTTCTTTACAAAACTAGTGGCTCGAAATTACTTGTATACTATTCACTTCACTTGTAACTTCGTGGGTTAACGGTCCAATCCTTTTATGAAATTACACGAAACCACCAAGTAAGGCCGGTAAAGGGATTGGCGCACGTGTGGTTAGTGTGATGTTATCAGAGCCTCATCCCGTACATATAGAGCACAATTACTGCTGATGTCACGACACTATGATTATCGCCAAATATTTATACTGAGATTAGTTTTATTACGTATAACACTAGTTTCGTAATGTAAACTGGCTAACGTATATTTACTTAAAACTACTCTTATTTACCAGAGACAATACAAAAATATTTATTTTCCTGTTCATATCGACATTGATATTGTTTACATCCAAAAGGGAATAATTAATATTAATTAGGTGACTTGTTTTCAAATATAAATTTCAACTTTTGCTTATTATTAATATACATATCAATTTATTATTACTCGTAAACGACATTGTCATCTACCCTTTAAGATGCACTTACACGTTTATATATAGTCACAGAGTATTAAACAATTCACAACAATGTCAACTAGGATCAATTTGATGGAACATGTATATTATATAATATATTTAAGCAACTAAAAGCAATATTGTTGCATACTGTTCACCTCCTATATTTATTTGTGGATGAGTAATAATTTACTCCAGTATAAGCGCGTAGTTAAAGGGGTACAACTTCTATAGTTGTATGCATAATAAAATGTAAAACAAGTTGACTGTTTTGTTAAAACTTTAGACATATTTTGAGAACTATCTCAAGAACTGCATCTTCTCTTGCTTACATTTATAATCTTTGTTTTGGATTTGGGCCAAAGAAATTGAGTTATCAATATTGTTCTTGCTAGTTATTTTTACAGATAGTTGAAATTTAACTTCAAAATCCAGCCAGATCTAACACGGTAATGGCAGCTCACTGCGTAATTTAGAGAACTTACCAATTATTAAGACTACTAATGTCTTTAGCTTTTACATAGTATTTATTCTACCATAATTTAAGAGATTTCTAAAGACACTAAGAAACTTTAAATGGTGTTTAAAGTTGACTTACAGTAGTTTCTGTGATAGACTTCGAGAAGCAATAAAGTAGACCGAAGTTAAATATTATAAACGTAACACGCGAAAATGCTATCATGACTATAATTGTAATAGTCTTCACACCATTTTCCCTATGCGAATAGTAAACTATAACTTTTGGAAGTTCGTCATAAATAAATATTAGGCACTAATGTAATTTGTCACTAGTATTGTTATATACTAGCAATATATTATATACAGTTGGCAGTAGGTATAACTTCTAGGTCCTGTCAGTCGCTTATTTAGAGATAAAAAAGATAAGGGAAAAAAATCTTTCTGCACAAGAAAAATGTTGCATTCAAATTGATGTAATAAAATCCATGTCATAGATTTGCTCATACATTTCGAAAATTATGAATTATTTTATAAACATTATGTTTTAATTCACTTCCTTTGAGCTTCGCCGATAGTAAAAAAACCCTACACATTTGTAAATGTAAGTCGATACTTATAATCTTAGATCATTTCCTACACATTATTATAAATTACTAACAGTACATTGTTTGTTAATTTAACAGCTTAAGTAATTCAAGCTATTACACTAATAAAAATTGTAACAACTTATCTAAAAGTTCTTAATAATTACTTTATCTTGACATATTGACTTTCATTGTCACATTCTGTACGACCTCTACTATAGACGGCACACACATTATAGTAGTGGATCCTCTACTTACTGTAGGCGGTAAGTGTAAAAGCCGCAATGCAAGTGATGGCAGAAACCCGCCAATCTCAACACCTCGAAATTTTATTTTCTGATAACAATACTTGGACAATAGTAGTGCCTGAATAGAAATTTGGACGCGGGTACAATGCCAGGGCACATTTATTTATATATAAACTGTACAAAATCACAGAGCATGTTCAGTGCTCGATTCTGGTGTGGAATATGTAAAAAATATACAGGTTTTTTTTTTCATTTTAACTTTGAAATTCCTGTTATGTAGTTACCTACACTAGCTGTGTACGGACGCCCGCTAGTAGCCATTATTCAGCTGGTAAGCCCCTGGTGTCTTTGACCTCGGTCGCGCCCTCCACTATCGCAATAATATGGTGTCCATACTTACATAAAATAATTACACTAAATTCGGTGAAGTTCACAATGTGCATACCTAAGCAATATATTTCTTTAATTGGTGATACGAGATCATTACCTATTGTCCAATTCTTTACCCGTCATGCTGTACATAAAAACTTCCAAACTTCGTATCGACAATTTTTATTAAACAAGATATTGTAGATATGAGAATAGTGAATTAAATATATCTAAATTATTATTCAGTTTGCCATGGAAACCCGCGGGGCGCAGCAATTTCACCGTAACCCGCACACTGTGTTACTACTGGTCACACACCGTGGTGTTTGAATAGCCCTACATGGAAGGAGCAGCAAGAAGGAAATTTCGAAAACAAACCAGCAGTTACTGAGTTTGTGTTCATTGTACCAAACTATTCAGCTTTATAGTATTGCTTATGTCATATGTAGTGGAATTCAATATGTATATAACAAATTTAGCTTTAATTTACTACAACTATAAATAACCGGACTTCTTCCATCATATTTGGAAGTAAATATTTTCTGTAATTGTTAACAGAAGGTGAATATTTATTTGTCAACACATATTTATATTATGTGTGTTGACAAATAATATGAGAAAGGACCACAGGTTAAGTTTCTGGGTGATGGGTTCATACCAATGATTCCTACCACCAAATGGACACACACACAGTTCTCGCAGTTGTAAAAATTAGAAAATTGGCAAACCCAGAATGAATCCAAATAACACAATATGGTCACAAGTACGAACAACATGATTTGCACAATAGTACTCCCAGATGAATAGTATTGGACTAAACATTCTCAGTTATTACCTACTTACATAACATGGCTTTATGCAATCTATCAATCACCGTAAGTGATGTGTTCACATTTACTGGATGTAACATTTACCGAACATCCCTTATCTCTTGAATCAGGCATTAGGCTGGACTTCTTTCTTTGGTTCCTCCATGCCGCTTAAGTTTTTCACATCGTCTTTATTGTCCTCACCTAAAAATAACAAATTGTGTGAATTTAAGATATTTTTCCTAACAATCATGCGGAAAACTACTTTTTATTATTAAAACTGATGATGAAAATTATTATTATTATATATATATATATATATATATATATATATATATATATATAATAGGGGGCAAACGAGCAATGCGAGATTTTTACAGTACCAATGTATATATCCACCACTGAACAGATTTTTATGCAGATTTCACCAATTGACAGAACGATTCCCGAGGTTTTAGTGTGTAATTTGTAAAATTTGCAATCCGATCCGTGCCATTCAAGTTCGTATCGCTAGTAAATGGTAAGTATTACAGTGGTTGTGTACATCAATGTGTCGGCAGACACATGTATAGAAGTGCGTGTGTACCCTTGAGGTCGTCCTTGAGCGGCTGCGGCTCCTTGTCGAGGCGCGGACGCTTGCGCTGGGGTGCGTGGCGGTACGAGCGCGCGTCGCGGCGGCCCTCGCCCTCGTCCTCGGAGTCGGACAGCTCGCCGTCGCCAGTGATCCTCTTGTCCTGCGATAACAGTAATCATTAAATAAAATAATCTATTCGACTTTCGGCTGTAGCAGTCATCTCTATACGGTTATTGTGAGCGAGTGTGTGTCGTAAACACAAGTGCACTCTCTATTCCGCCATAACTCTATCCCGCTGCGACTAGAGAGAAATCAGTCAAGTATCGGTGGTGTGTTCAACACAGTAAGAGTAACACTGAGATTACTGGCTGTTCTTAGAAATATCTTCCAGACACACAATCGGCGGCTGATTATGCCTGGCACTACCACCTAGACAATTCAATCATACATATAACGTAGGCCTCCCCCATAAAGCACCAACCATCCAGCCCGCATCCCCCCGCCACCTTCCTTAGGTCGTCACTCCACAGTATGTTACTATATAATGTACATTGTTCTTTTGTCTCTAAATTTTAATGTCTCTAAATTTTAATGTCTCTAAATATCATATAAATCAATTACATTATAGTCAGTGATACCACATTATTATTATTATTATTGCACATCAAGTGCATAAAGTGAACAACTTACCTTGTCACTCTGAGGTAGCCTCTCATCTTTATCAATCTTGTCCTCATCCTCTGATTCATCATTAACTGCATCCTCTGGGATAGATTGTACCTAACAAACATGTACTATTATTAACACAATTTACATCATATTTACAATTATGATATGTATATATTCAGGGTTGGATGTACTGCATGGATCTATCTAATGATGACGGTTCACATACAAGTAATTTATTAGTGTTTTTTTTTTCAAATTTGTTTCACTTTATCATCTTCGTGCAGTGGATTGAATTTGGAGCAAATGGCCACTGAGTTCTACTTATGGAAGATATTTTACCCAGAGAAATGAGAACTAGAGGATATTCACCTAATAACCTTTGAATAATTTTGGGTTAATCTATAAAAAAAAACTGGATGTGCAATGATATAATTACTCCCATTTCTAGCACTTGTTATGTGAGCTAAAGGTCCCTATTGATGCAATACAAATCACCTGCAAAATACTAACCTTCTTGATATGTTCTTACAATCAGTTGGAGTTTATATAATTTGTACTATGTACAATACCTGTACTCCTGGTGCATGAGGTAGCATACGTAGATTTTCAAACAATCTGTTTTTTATTTTCTCTAAGTATTCGGGTGTGTTCTGGTTCGACATATTGCTGGGTGAGATATGTAACTTAAAATCTGGACCAAAGTATTCAAAGTAGTCATTATACGGCAGTTCGTTAGCAATCTCCACTCCCAGCGCCACAGATGTTTCGTAAGTCCAGCAACGTGACACATTACGAATGGTGTAGCTGTAAACATACATCTACGTATTAATGTAATGCTAGAGGCACTCAACATGTAACACACACCACATTAATAAACAAAATAAGTATATAAACAATTTTTTTTTGCCTAAGATCTCTCTCAGGTGACCCCCAACACATCTTATAGTTTCACCACACAGAGCAGTGATATCCGAACGCATTATAGCAAATGTACATTGATTTTCATTTCAAGAGATTCATATGTGATGAAATGACTAAGTTCTTAAAATTGTTGCACATTTTTTTAGGTTATAAGCCTTCCCTTAAAGCCATATATAACTTATGATTGCTTTTTCTCGTCCAACTGAGATTAAGAGACCCATGAAACTTATAAGGGTATACTATTGTAATAAAAAAAACCCTCACCCTCCACCTCCAACAAGAAGGAATGGTAGGCCAAACCTCTTCACAAGTTCAACACAACGACCATGACCTCTTACTGTTAAATTAAAACATCCAAGCCTGTCACCTGAAACATAGATCTTAGTTTAAATAACAATGAAGAAGATACTAACTATACCTCCTTCACAAATAGTTTCACATAAATGTGAAAGTAGAAACTTCCTTTCCTTTACAAACTGTGCTCTTTACTATATTTATGAGTTTAAATAAATTGTAGCATACCTGTTAGTGAATCAGCACCACATTGTAGAACAACAGCACTGGGTTGAAATGTTTCCATTACTTTTGAGATAATTGGTACAAATATAGATTCATATGAATCATCATCCATGCCATCTCGTAGTGGAATATTCACTGCATAATATTTCCCTTTGCCTGCTCCAATATCTCTAAGGTCACCTGCAAAAATTTTGAAAATAATAAAATTACACTAATACATGCCCTATAGTCAAGCATCACCAGTGCTTGCAAAAAATGCACGAGAATTGTGATTAATTAATAGTTAGTAAACAAATTACTACAATAAAGATACTGATATAATGCAAATAACATTTAAAAAAATGGAACAAATTATAAGAAATCAGAAGAAACAAGAATTTGAATAATGCACATTACTGAACAAATAATGTAAATTATAAAATATCCAGGTTTAAAGAAAGCACACCAGGACATATGAAAAATATTTCTCCAGCCTCAAAATATATTTCACAATTATTTTCTCTAAATTAGGTTTAAAATGTAAGCTTACCTGTTCCTGGGAAATACTCTCCATACTTATGGAAGGAAACGGTCATAACCCGATCTGTAGTGTAAAAGGCCTCTTCTACTCCATCTCCGTGGTGAACATCAATGTCAATATACAGGACTCTTTGATGATATTTTAGCAGTTCAAGTATACCAAGAACGATATCATTAACATAACAGAAACCTGACGCTTCAGACTTTTTAGCATGATGAAGACCACCTCCCCAGTTGATACAAATTTCGGATGCCTGGAATATTAAAATAAATTATATTTTTTAGATCCTACTCCTATTATATATGAGAAAGTTTGTATGTATGTTTGTCATTGTTTGACACAAAACTATTTTGGACGCAGATCTGGATTAAACTTAGTACAGATAGCATTCCGTTAATGAACTGATAGATAATGAATTGAACACAATGAAACAGAGCCCCAATATGAATTGGGGCTCTGTTTCATTGTGATAAGATGAACAAATATGAGGATATGGAGGAGGAAGGAGGGAGAATGTACACACATACTGCAACAAACTTGAATATAGAAAATTACCTGCTTATTTAATTTTACAGCAGCTGCTACTGAGCCTCCAGCAGATAATTGACAAAATTCATAAAGTCCATCAAAAACGGGACAGTCCTCCCCAACATTAACTGAAATGTACAAAATTTTGTCACATATAATTCAAGATATTTTATTTTGTGTTAATAGTTGTCATAAATGAGATATGTATTTGTATGATTGTTGATTGCAACAATAAAACTTTGTAAACATAATATATTGATTTATTAAAATAATTTAACATTTTAGTCATAACCTTACTTTAAAAGAACCACGGTAAACATTTTTTAAATATCAATTAAATATACAAGAATGTCATTAATTATGTACAATTGACATGTAGTATTAATCACACCTATAATTTGGTATACAATTAAAACTGGGCATGATAATATTAAGGTCCACTGCTGGACATAACTTTCCTAAGCAATGGACTAATAAAGCTGATAACTCATGACAACAATATTGCAATTTATTTTTTATTAATTTTTAGTAGTGCTACAACTCCTCTAAACACTAGTCTACCACTATTCTATAACTAGTCTACCACTAGTGCATTTCCTTAAATTAGCAGTAGTCAATATAATACAAAATATATTAGGAAACTAGTGAGAAAAGAGTGATTCTGTGTTTGTGTGTTGTGTATTCATGATGTAAAATAAAGAGCTTACATCTTTGCATTTGTTTATTATATTCTGACATATTATCTGGCCTTATAGAGCGCAAAAAGCGAATATAATCGTCAGAATGGAATTTAGTCATCTCATCTGCAGTTGCCTTATGAGGCCTCTGAAATTAAAACAAAAATAATATCAATCATATAAACTGATGTGCGATATAATGGTAATGTAAAACTGTGAGTAGTGTAAATAAGTAACAACTTACATAGATTTCCATTTTTCTGTATAGGCCATAATTTAGTAATAAGTTATGCGTCATGCGTATGCGATGAGGTTTCATCGGGTGTCCCTGGCCATAATAATAGTTTCCAATATCACCTAAAGAATTTAATAAATTACTCAAAGGAATAAAAAAATACTATGAATTACCGTTTTTAACTTTTTAGTGAAATGTTACTCGAGTCATTCCGTAGCTTGACATAAGGTAATCTGTACATAGTTAACTTCTATGAGAACAAATTTAATCCAGCCAATAGCAGAGCTCTATTAAGTACAGACGCTTGAAATGAAATGAGTAACATTTTCGTAAATTTTTCAAGACGATTAAATTACAATCATTTTGCATTTTTCAACAATAATAATATTTTATTTTATTTGTATGTTAATTTTCTATAAAAATTACAATAGCGTTACCATAACCTTCTAAAATGAAGAGCACTTACAATCATTGGCGGGTAACAAAGTTAATACTTACTATCATAATAATAACACACTCTTTTCTTGCTATGTGGCTGCATAGCCATTATTATATATTTGAATTACACACTTGTCTCCGTCTTTAAAAAACAGAACTTAAAATAACTTGTATCAGATTATTAAAACTGAAATAAACGGCGGACAAATCACTGGGTTTGAGAAATTGAGTTTTGACTTGTAATTTTATAAAGTTGCCAGCTTGCCCACAGACCATAGACTACATAGAGACACATAGTGATAATATAGTTAGAGAAGGGAATTCCGCTTAAAACCCGGCCACCTAGTTCGAGAGAGACTGCATAATAATAATAATACTAATAATATCTGTGGGCTTATCACACCACGTTAGCCTAGTTCTGTGGTAAGTACCGTAAGGACTTGCGTTACAGCGGAAATATACTTAAGATTTTTATATATTTAAGAAATCTTATATATTTAAGATTTCTATTATAAAAATACATATAATACATCCGAGACTTAGGCAGGAATCGAACCAGCGACCTCTGACATAACACGCGGACTAACCGACAATTG
>JAFELO010000652.1:394098-416956 GCA_017140195.1 Eumaeus atala | reverse complement strand
AACTGTTCGGAGCGCGAAGCTCGACGACTGTTTGGAGCGCTATGCTCGACGACTGATCGGAACGCGAAGCTCGACGACTGTTCGGAGCCTCTCTCACACTAGCATAAATATTATATAGACATGCCCACCCTGCAGGAAGATGCCGTCTAGAGGACCTCTTATTTTCTAGCATCGGAAAGCGTGTGCTGGGCCCATGATAAGTGCTTAGTAACGGGTGTTCAATTGTAGTATGGGTCAAATAAAATAATGTTTTAAGTAATATGGAACTAATAGCAATAATTATTTGACAATCTGTAAGAATCTCTGTTTTTTGTTTGTGTATTTGTGGCATGGCGTGAAGGGGATGTTTGTGATTCAGGCGCTGAATATTTTGAGCCGTAAAAAATATAAAACTGGTGTTAATTACTATTTTTTTCCAAGGGCACTCTGGTTAGTCTCCTTTAACAGGCAACTATTATCGCACAAACTGCGCGAAACTCACCAGTCCACTTTAGACCAATGTTAATAATACGTGGGTGGAACTAAAAGTTCTAAGCCCGACCAAGAAAATGAAAGAAAAGTGGATATAAATTTATTTTTATTTTTCGACATAGTCTCCATCTAGTTCAACACACTTCTTCCACCTGACCTGCTACTAAAAAAAAGATTCCGGAAGGTCGGCGAAATAATCGTTTACTGCGACTATCACCCCATCATATCATGTTTGTTATCTCACCCAATGTTTTTTTTTAAATTTGGAAATAAATGATAATCCGATGGGGCTAAATCCGGCGAATAAGGTGGGTGGGTCAGCAATTCGTAGCCACAATCATGGATTACAGACATTGTTTCAACCGAAGTGTGAATACGTGCATTGTCTTTATGAAATAAAACTTTCTTACGCAACATTCCCGGCCTTTTTTTCCGGAGTCTTCGTAAAAGGTTGCAACAATAACTAGAATTTATAGTTTGACCTTTCGGTAAATAATCTACAAAAATAATGCCCTTCGCATCCCAAAAACCAGAAGCCATGACTTTGTTTGTCGACAAAACGACCTTAGCCTTTTTCGGTGTAGGAGAGTCTGATCTTTTCCACTGTTTGGATTGTTGCTTTGATTCAGGAGTATGGTGGTGAACCTGTGAAAGCTGTTTCATCCATGGTAACAATTCTAGACAAAAAGTCCTCGGGATCAGTCTCAAAAAGTTCCAAACAGTCTCGCGAAATTGTGTATAGAACTCGTTTTGTTCAGCTGAAAGCAACCTCGGGACCCAGCGAGCAGAAACCCTATGGAACCCCAACTCTTCCGTTATTATGTGTTGCACCCAGGCGTAACTAATGTTTGTTACCTCAGCTATCTTACCAATGGTCAAACGTCGGTCACCCAGTACGAGATCACAAATTTTATCGATGTTTTCTTTCGTGGTAGACGATGTAGTCCTTCTACTCCTAGGATCATCTCTAATGCTCTCACTGCTTAAACTCAGCTACCTACTTCTTGACACTGGAATACGATGGAGCAGACCCCCAAAGTGCTCACCATATCTTGATGGATGTCTTTTGGTGATAGGTCTTTTTCATTGAGGTACTTAACACACGGTGTTCAATTTTCTCCATTATTGAAAATTGCGTCAGATTGCTTCAAACAAATAATCACAGAAAATTTATATTGTGCACTGACTTTGGAACAGTGTCAGGTTGTCATGTGGTGAGCCCACCCCATCTGTGGAGGTGGCGTCGGCCCCTTCGAGGGATAACTTGCCGTCGAGGTGTCCTGATGATTTGCTGTTCCGGGGCACCTCACCAAAGGCGGCGCTGGTGGCACTGACAGTGGATTTTTTGTGTATTCGGCACTATATAATGAGCCACGAGCCCCACACACCACTGGACCCCGCGCAGGGCCAGTGAAGGCGCGTAAATGCATTTCCCCGCGTCAACAAAAAAAAAAAAAAAAAAAAGAAAAAAGGGGTTCCATCGCAAACTACGTTCGAGTTAGCTGCAGTCGGCGATGTTAGTGATAAAACTATTTCAATTCACTTGAAGCAAATTGGGAAGATTCAAAAGCTTGAAAGGTACCTCACGAAAGGATTGAAGCGAACCAGCAAACGCGCGTCGACTGCTGCATTACATTATTAAACCATTTTAAACCGAATCATGTGTCATCACCTGTGACGCAAAATGGATTACTTAAGATTATCGGAAGCGCTCGGCGCAATGCTCGGATCCTGGCCAGCCAGTCCTCCAGAAATCCTGCCCCAAGCGAAAATTAGTTTTTTGTTTGTTTTGTAATTGTAAGTCTTTGGTGGACTAGTGCCGGTATTGTTCATTACAGTATTCTCAAAACTGGCCAGACTATTACGGCTAACGTCTATTATCAGCAATTGCAAACCATGGTGGAAGTGGCTAAAGAACCTATGCTGGTCAATCGCTCCACGACTCTGCTGCTCCACGACAACGCTAGACCACTCACTGTCCAACAGACGGCTACCAAATTAGGAGTGACCCCGGACCTTGCTCCAACGGATCACCCATTTTTCTAAATTTAGATAACTTCTTGCAAGGGAAAAATTCAACTCCGATGGGGCAGTGTAAATCACCTTCAAAGATGTTACTGATTCCCGTCCGACTGGTTTTTTTAGTATAGCGATCAATTAACTACCTATGAGACGACAAAAGTGCATAGAAAACAATGGTTCATACTTTCATTAATTCAATATATTATATAAAAAAATATTCGACTTTTTGTTCCTCCCATACGAAACATTTCACATGTAAGGACCTAATACTTAGTGACGATATAGATATTTTTATGTCTCCTCATACAGGCTACAGCCTAAAGGATTTTTGAGTACGTCGTTCGATTTATCTTGATAACACGAGCGTCAAAGAACCTTCTCTATTCTTTGGCGAGGTAAATTAACAAAGATTTAAAGTAGCCGATTTTGTGTGCAAGACGCAATAGATATCAAAATTGTTTTGTACTTTCTTTTCTGTAACAGTAAACGCTACTTTTTTATGAGGAAATAAATGGTTTAAATATTTCAAGCAGTCAGCAGTGGGTTTTTGATTTAAGTTTCTATTCACCAAAGTTATAACCATTTGTTTCATGAAATATAATCTTACTTAAACAACAAAGGCTAGGAACTCTAATCAAAGAATCTTTAGATAAATTAGAAAAATATGAAAAATAAAATATAACCTAAAACTTTTATTTGTGTCAATCTATCTGCTGTCAGTTTGGCACATTTAAGTTTTGTAGATCCCACGTCCTACACACATTTACCAAATAGTAATGAGAAATGATATCGAAAGCTATCAATAACTAAGTTATAGGCTGAAGTGTAAGCATTTAGGGGGAAAATCTGTTCTATGTTTATATCGTGTTCTGTATTATGGCGTCCAATTTAGTAACCTGTCTGATTAGAAGGAGCAGCCTTATTCACTCGTGAGTAGGATTTTTTTTTATATAATTTGCAAAAATCCAGTATATAATTATGTTTTCGCTCATAAAGACTTTATGCCCTTTTTTTTAGATTCACTCAAAGTAATAAACAAGTATTGAAATGTTTTCCTCGTGGTATATCGACTATCAAAAAAGTTAACTTCGTACGTAACCAAAATTACGAAAATTGTTTACAAAATCGTCAGACAGTTTGGCAGCGTCTTTATTCAGTTCAAGCTGCTGAAAGTAGCAGTAACGAATATCGAAATGAAAATAAAATAACAGTAATCGGAAAGGATGTACCGACACCTATAACTGATATTGAGGAAAGCGATTTTCCAGATTACGTAAAAGATTTCTTAAAGCGTCAAGGATTTTCTGTACCTACTTTTATACAAGCACAAGGATGGCCTATAGCAATGTCTGGTCAAAATTTAGTTGGCATAGCACAGACTGGTACTGGTAAAACACTAGCATATCTTATTCCTGCAATTATACAACTTAAGAAAGATACGGGAAGAAAAGGGCGAGGACCGAGAGTGTTGGTCCTTGCACCAACCAGAGAACTAGCAAGGCAAATAGAAGAAGTTGCAAAAGATTTTGATACATTGTTAAATGTACGTTGTTTGTGTATATATGGAGGTGTAAGTAGAAGTCCACAAGCTGCAAGTCTACAAGCCGGGGTCGATATATTGATTGCAACACCTGGAAGATTGAATGACTTTATTGATAGTAAAGTTACTAACCTGAGCCGATGTACATATGTGGTATTAGACGAGGCTGATAGAATGTTGGACATGGGATTTGAGCCGCAAATTAGGAAAGCGCTAGAAGATGTCCCTTATGAAAGACAGATTCTGATGTTCTCAGCTACATGGCCCAAAGAGGTGCAGCACCTGGCAGAGGATTATCTCGGTGAATATGTGCAGGTGAATGTTGGATCAACTGAGTTATCAGCTAATCATAATATTCATCAGCATGTATATGTATGTGATCAAGAAGAAAAAATGGAGAAGTAAGTTTTTTTATGTGATTCTGTTACAGACAACATTACACATTTGTAAGAGAGGCACGGCATTCTGACACTCGCATGACAACGCCATGTAATGACAGCTGTTCAGGTGCATTTCATGCCTTTTTTTGTATAGCTGGTGGACCATTGAGGAGGAAAAGAAAGAAAACGAGGGCATCACATCTACATGAAAATTATGCGGATATCGATGGACACTGGTGGTCATCAAAATGCTCTGAAGTCTCATTTCTCCTATATATCATAAAAAAAACATATTTGTCTGTCACTGCCCTGTCTTGTCACCACTATAACAATTCCTCTACTTTGGCTTTTCTTTTTACAAATTTACTAGTACAAAAAATTTGTTAAATAACATCAACTTGTCATTAAGGCAATAAATCTAATAATAAGAACAATATAAAAATAATAAGAACATTTTTTATTGTTTAATTTTCAGGTTCAAATCCCTAATGCACGAAATCTCTAGTAAAGGACTGGGGAAAATACTTGTATTTACAAATACAAAAAGGTTTGTGGATAGCTTAACATCAACTATGAGAAGAAATGGATGGCCCGCGGAAGGCATACATGGAGATAAATCACAGTTGCAAAGAGACAGTGTCATAAATAAATTTAAAGGAGGGCGCTGTAAAATATTAGTTGCTACAGATGTTGCAGCCAGAGGATTAGGTAAGATTTCAATTTGGATATTAACCATACAAGTGCATTGGTCCTCTCAGAAAGGATTCGTTTGTCAGGATTACACAAAATACTGTATAGCCAAGAATTGAAAAGGAGTTGCTAGATGTTGCATTCTAGTTTCCACTTTGATAAAGGTGTTAGAATGGATCACACTAACGTCCTTTGCCTATGTATAAATAGTACAGTATATAGGAAATATTTTACAAAGTCAAATGAAATGATTACAGATGTTGATGGAGTAACTCATGTAGTTAATTATGACTTTCCCAATACATCTGAGGACTACATTCATCGCATTGGAAGAACTGGTCGGCAACAGAACAAAGGTGAATCATACACATTCCTGACTGATGATGATGGGAGACAAGCAAGGAGTTTAATTGAAGTCCTAAAAGAAGCTAATCAGGTACCGTTTTTGTTGACATGATAAGTTTGGGTTTTGAGAAATATTGTGTGTGCTCATGGCACATTAAAGTGCCGGATGCCCACAAAATCCACCGCTACTGCCATTAGTGCTGTCAAAAGTGAGGTGTTCCGGAACAACAAATCATCAGCCATGATGATTTGTTGGAATTCGACGCTACTTAGTCACCTAAGGGACCAACGTCTCCTCCACAGCAGGGTTGCCCCGCACCGCAGGACAACCCCACCGACTTTGGGACAGTGCAGTGGTGTGAGTTTCCCACACCTGCCCATGCGCAAAATGCCTCTTCCTGTTGCTTTTTGGTCCCCTCTTATAGAAGCTACAGTAGTAGTACCATCTAGTAAGAGGGTACAAAGAGCGCCTTCTCCTCCTGCTCTTTGCACCCTCTTCTTATAAGGGGGGTGCACAGAGCATCCCCCTTGATGCAATTGGCTTCACCTGAGTTAATCCCAGGCTACTGAGCATCACCACCACAATAAGGCTTTGGAACATAGTGAGCAGCTAATAGGTTACCTACCACAATTTCTTTTATTCAATTACAATTACAAATATACACAACATCAGTGCACCTTTACGGATGCATATTTTTCATTTTTCACTTATTGTGGATGCATGTATTTAATTTTTCACTTAATTACATTAAAAATATCTTAAGATCTGCAGATCTTAAGATACTTTCATCTGCCCTGCTCTCTCTAATGATCCCAGAAAGACTTAAGACTTAGAACCCTATTTTTCAGGCCTGAATTGTACCTACAGTAGATTTTTAGTTCAAAAAACAGCAATGTTACTTTTTATTTATTATTTATAATTATCCAATTTTTAACTCTAATTATTAATGATAAATATTAGTATCATTAGATTACTATTGTAGAATTTTATTTATCTACCCACATATAACCCCAGTCTGTTGGAACACACAGTTTAACCACTAAAAATCACCTGCTCAAACAAAACACTGTGTCCTATTTATAATCTATTTTATTTATTTTTAAAACTTTTGTTTTCTTGTATATGGAATAGATTTTTTTTGTATATTTCCAGGAAATACCAAAAGAGTTGACAGATTTGGCACGCAATTTTGACGAAAATAAAATCAAAGTGAGACAAGCAAAACATAAGTTCAAGCCATACACACGTAACAATTGGAATTCTAACAGGAGATTCAACAGATTCCGTGATGATAGATATGAGAGGAATGATTACTATTAGAGAACTTTAACAAGCCCATTGGAACCACGAAATAAGGACGAATATTGTCACAGACATATTTCTAATTATTGTTGTTTAACTTTAATTTATATTTTACATTACTTAGTGTACTATGTATTGTGTACATAGAACTTGACCTAACACAGCTTCATGTTTAGATCAGTTTATTGTCTTCTGGAATTGAAGTATAACATTCTAATTGCAATTCATGTCTATAAAAATATCTATTTATCAACAGCCCTCTTTGATTTTTTATCACAAAATGTAGAAAATTAAAATTTGCCAAAGATGTTCAAGAAGAAACAAACCCCCGATAAGTAAGATAGATTTGTATTAACTGGGGAAGCCTACTGAAAACGATTTAAAAATGAAATACATGTGCATCATTCATAATGCCTTTTTTCAATTTATCGCCTCAGTGGTGTAACTGTGCGGGTGGCGCCTGTTAAGACCGTTAGCCGCGTGGGGTCCTGGTTTCGATCCCCAGGTCAGGCTACTATTATTAAATTCTCAGCATGCATTACATTGCCCGGGATTGGAATGTGCCCAAAGTGGCCATATGCTTGCCACCTATGACACCATGGGCCGCAGTACCTTTGCTAATCGTGGGTGTGCTAGTGTATCTACTGGACTTACTAGTTGTGGATGTACTAGCACACCTCTGCCTACCTCTTCGGGGAACGGGCGTGAAGGTACTTCACTTTTTATTATAATTTACCAATTTTATTATGGAGGGAACAGAAATACATCATCTGTGAATGTTTCAAGTACGTTCTACATATAATCCTATATCCTGATGACGGACAGACAAACAGATGAACATAGAAGTAGTACTATTTTTACTCTTCGGGTTTTCTTATAATGAAGGTTTAGTACCAGCAAAATACGTTAGTATTCACTACAAGTTGTAAAACATTTGCAGGTCCTTAGAGTCAATTACAACAAATAGGTACTGTTGACACCCAGATGTTAAAGGGTTAACAAGTATTAAGAACATTAACATTTGTTTAATTGAATCGATTGTCACAATAAAATAGACATTGATTATACGTGTTTCTTTTCCATACCTACATTTTAGTGCTATACTGTATGTCAGCCGATAAGAGGCCAAGACCGAGTCGAACTGGCCTATGAAGGGTTCCGTAAGCAAACCAGGAAACAATTTTCGTTTGAAATTTTTATTACTATTTATATAAAAATTGGCACCCTCGTCGGAGTCTCCTCTATTAGGTAAACTGAGAGATTGTGTTTCAACAGATAACTGCACACTAAAAGTTTATGAATGCACAGCATTACCTACACGTATGTAAGATGTTAGCTGCTTTGCTGACGCATCCAGCAGCCACGATGTAGGAAGAACTCGTCCGACCGACTTACAAAACTGCGTCTTAGGTTGCACCGTCCAACCAGCCCTGAGAGAACCGGGAAGGTGTGTTGGTCTCTGAATATAGTATCACTACCGACCACGGACTACTGCATGCGTAACGTGATGAAGTGTCCCGGAGGAATATGGCGTATCACTATCGACCACGGACCACTGCATGCGTAACGTGATGAAGTGTCCCGGAGGAATGTGGCGTATCACTATCGACCACGGACCACTGCATGCGTAACGTGATGAAGTGTCCCGGAGGAATATGGTGTATCACTATCGATCACGGACACGGTGATGAAGTGTCCCGGATCCGCCAGCGACAGAATTCCGGCGAACTCTATTGCTGTAACATGTTTCACGAATTAATTAATAATACATCTGGAGACGTTGATTGGTTAGGTAGTCAATAGAGAATTAATGGAATTACCGTAGTCCGTGTTTATATCCTCACATCTGCGGGAAAACAGTCCTCCTAACGTTTCCCTAAAAAAGGAGACGTCCATTTCTTCTCTAGTCCATTGAATTATTGTGGCAATTACAGCAGCCACGCTGTCTCTATTACATCCTTCCGAAAACAAAAAAAAAGCCATTTCCATGGTAACGTTGATATTTCAACATTTTGTTAGTATTTGTTGTAACGTCGCGTAACTGTAACCCAAATAAACAAAACACCCGAATGAATTCACTTGAAATGATTGAAGTTTGCTAACAAGAGAAATGGACCTGTTGCCGGACCTTGATACAAGATCAGCATTGGAAGTTGTCGAGGAGAACTTTCACAAAGTTGGACTTGTCGGTATCTACATACGTTCTATTATGTATATAACATATGTCATCCAACGATAGGACTTTTAGGTTAATAAGTAATTTGTAGGCGTTACTTGTAGGCATCTGCTTTCTATGGGTGTAAACATATTGTCACAAATACATATTTCCTGCTTCCTTCCTCGCACGGGTGGCCCTGATTGGTCATCATTTGAGCATTAAGGATAACATATATTGGCCCCGTAGGCCATGTAGACCTAATAGGGGGCCCCGTTGGAGCGTGGTGCTTGTAGCACTTTGAGGAAATATACGAGCTCTAAGCTGTACTTTTGCTGCGCGATAAATCCGGTACTGAATATTTCTCAGAGACCAATGCTTTCTTTAACCTCTTATCAGTGTCGAGACAAGGTACTGGTTGCGCCAAAGAAGAGCCTCAGTGGTCCAGTAGTTAGGACTTCTACTTGGGTGGTCCAGGTTCGAAAGTACCAATTATTTTTTTTCTAACTATATTTTCCGAGTGCTCTTACGGTGAAGGAAAACACCATGAGGAATCCCGGATCCGTGTATTCGATTACGGCAATCTAGGATTGAGCCTGGTTCTCATTTTCGGTTGCAGAAGTTAAGTAGCAGTAGCTCTGTATAAAAACTGGCGCCCTTGTCAAATCCCCTAGATTAAGTAGCCGTTATCATATCATATGACATAGAGAAAGGATAAGGATAGGATGAAAAAGAAGAAGAGACTACTTGCATTAATATTTATCACTATAGTTTACTGCAGTGGCCGGTAAGGGTGGAAAGACTATGACGGTGAAAGTCATGTCTTTTATTTGATAGATCCAAAGAATAGTTCTGATACAATATTCGTGCTTATCTGAGAACTACCTAACAATCCACTGTGCATGCGCGCTGCCCGTACCCTACAGAGATTTGGTTATCAAAGTCTGATCTCAGGTACATTCTATTCTTGGAGTTTAGAAGAAAAAAACGTTTAACCCTTAAAAAAACGATTAAATGGCAATAAATTATGAAGAAAAAAGTAATGTGAAACAGCGAAGTGCAATCAAGTGCGACTACTTTTTACGTCGCTTCACCTTTCATTTCAGAATCAAGTTCCTTCCTAAATACGTAAAATCCAGGTACAGCTTTATATCTTAGGTGGGTAATCGAGCCAACCGTCACCCATTACATACACATGCGACATACATCACCGAGGAATATACTTTGGTATCTGCATTCGCATCTGCCTTGCCATTCTTCACATCTGTATATTATGAGAAACTCACATCTTTCAGAAAATATTCGCAGAGCGTATGATATATATCGGTGAACACAAGCTAACTAAAGACGAGTTGATTAAAATCATCCGTGCGACTATCAAAGATGTCAACTCCGGATACTGTGACATACATGTGCGAGGCTTCCTGTTGGCGTATGATAGATATTTTGTACACATTGTTGAGGTAAGTGCTCATATCCTGAAGGATAATCTAAAAGTTCCGAATTCCCCACAGAATAAATCTGATAAAAACGTCAGATGCACTTAAAGTTTCTTTTTTTACAGTGCAGGGTGGCAAAAGAGAATTTCGACCGACTATCGACGCCCGAAAACACCCGTATTATTGTCATGGAGATGCGTTGCCCTCCTTTTATCTTCCTTCATAAGGGGCCACCGGCTACGCACAAACCGCACGAAACGCGACAGCGAATCTGCCACCTACGGCGGTGTCATGTGTGCGAGGGGTCAGTTCCGCTCCAATGCACTACCTCTTACTAAAAGACTTAGATGTAGCAAAAGTACCAAATGCATTGAGATCCGCGCTTGGACAACTACTCGTATGAGTGAAATTCTTACCAACTATAAGGATATAAAGGACTATAACATATAAAAGACTATAACATATAAAGGACTATAACATATAAAGGACTATGACATATAAAGGACTATAACATATAAAGGACTATAACATATAAAGGACTATAACATATAAAGGACTATAGTACTCTCAAAATAATAGCTATTGAAGAGCACCAGACAGTAAATGTAATGTTACAGGTCCGACCATTACTAGTAAATTCAATTGTAAGTACCTGGTGGGAAATTATATGAACACTCTCTTAAAAATATTATAATATTTGGCAAATAGGTAGGCTTTCTAAGTTCAAGAATTAGAATATTTTTATCATCGTCTTATTCAAAATTTGGAAGTTTTGTTATCGATTTTCGGAGTTTTTAGGCGACTACCAACGCCTATAAACACACTACTTACCCACCAGTTACTCTACATTAGCTTATACAAATGGTTTGTTCTCCGCACTCCTCTTGCCCAAGGTATGTAATCTCTTATATAGCGCAAGAAATTTCTGTCAGGTCGTGATCTTATGTTAGCAAGAAGATCAGGATTTGGGGTAGGCAACAGGAGAACGCTGGTTGTGCTGGCCCGTTTCTTGTGTGCCCTCTTCTCATACTTATTTCCAGCTCGACACGATGAAAGATGACCCAACGCGGGACAACTTGGCACCCTTCGTACTGCGTCGCCGCACTGATTGTAGTGACCACCTAATATCTACTGGGCATACGCGGCTAATAACCGTTGGCATCTGCTGGTCGGTGGTAGAGTTTACCCATTATTTGAAGGGCCTTAAGGTTGCTCTTGAACAGTTCCGTCGAAGCTTTAGCGGAGACCCCAGGGGCTAGAGCTTAAAAACATTCATACTATATGTTATATATCCCCTCTTACATACGATTAGGATAAAATAATATTGTTTAACAGTTCATAGCGATGTCTAAGATATAAGGTATTTTTTATCTATGTCAATATATAACTAAAATAATATTACTTAAATACAGGGATCCGAAGATACGATACACAGGCATTTCCGATTTTTGTTTCAACGCGAAGCAAATCTGACGAAACAAAATGAAGAAAATTCCGAAACTAAAGCAGAGGCGCAAGAGTCTCAAGTGCGATGGAGTATGTTCACTAGATTGAAATTACTCATGGTCTATCACTCTATCACAACAGTTAGTATCTCATAAATTAAGATGTAGCTCTAAAGGGTCATAGATAGCGAAGATACTATGATATTTTATGTTAGGATGCCTGGATATTTCATAGTGTCTAAGAATATTCCTTTTGGTCTCGTGGTCTTGTGGGAAGTATGAGTATGTTCAACCTCAGATCTTGATCGATACATTTCAATTCCAATTTCGTTCTGCGCTTGACGTCTCTCCGGTCGTGTCGGACGGTCACTTAATCAGAATAGGGGGTTATGGGATTATACAGTGCAGTTGTTATGGCGCGATTGTAGCACGCTATAGTATTTGACTGCCATGTGGTCTAGTAGAGGTGGTGGTAAGCATGTTCAACCACAGTCGTGAGGTCTGGGTTCCAGTCTTGGTTAGGACCAAAATATTATTGGGAGCTTTTAATTTCTGATAACAGTCCGAAACCAGGAATTTGGGGAGGTGTTACACCTCCCGTGCCTTTTGGAGTATGCTAAGTCGTCGACCGTGCGCCTGATTTTTCCGGCTGTGTCGCATATCCGATCCATCGGAGTAGAATGATAATGTGACCGAAATTCGGCTATGACAACATTATTATCGTAATTGAACAAGAGCTAGTAGTAGAGGATATATACCATCACCATCACGCAGCGACAAATGGAAATGGAGTACTTGAGTGAAACAGTGGGGCGCTGGTAGTTGAATAAACAAACAAATAGTGTAAGCAAAGCCTTTATTATAAATGCATTCTGTTTTATACAGCTTTTTTTCAATGATTGGCACGCTGTAACGGGTAACCCGCCCACGCTTATTTCGACGTTAGATACAAAGGGACCACTCGCTGAGCATATGGAACAGTTACGCATATGCTTGGACAAGATTCACATGCTGTGCGATATCGCTCGGCAAAATAGAAAGGTTAGTTTCGTTATCTACTTTCAATCAAGGACGGATCCAGAACGTTTTTTTTTCTCTTAATTTATTTTTAAAAATTTCGATTATAATTTTAAGGGTTACGACCCCATATAGAGGGGCTGTTGGCTACGGCCTTGCTTTAAATGGCTCTGTATAATTGCTTGTACATGTAGTAAACAACTACAGCATAGGGAAATCCATGAAATATGTCTGGGTATATAATATGTCGAATTTTCTAAATTCGAATCAGATTGTATTCAGAATGTTTGTGAGTTCCTGGTGGCCAATTGGAGGAATGGCTCATCAAAGGGCTCTGACTGCCCCCAATGACGAATGCATAGGATGTTTTCCTAGACCAAAATAAGAGCACCCAGAAAATGTACTTAAGGTATAAAGACTCATTCAACACTCAACCACAAGAGTGGAAGTCTGAAGCCCTAACCGCTAGGCTAGCGCCTCAGTGTTCTAGTCCTTTTCTATCTAATGATGGAGATAAAGTGGTTTTGTCGCTAACGCTAGCTGGAAATCTTAGGAAAATAAAGTTGGTAATAAAAATTGTAAACATCTAATTATTAAAAATAAAGTCCGCTCGATCCCTACGATTTGTACTTTTCATGTGTAATCTTATTGAATCACTTTTTTCTCTCTCCATTTGTTTCCAACAGATTACTATAGAACAATTGCGCGCGGTTGATCCAAAAATGCAAGCTTTTCCTGAATTCCAGCTGTTGGATTATCTTTTGGAGTCTGAGTATGTTCTAGATCTACGCTATGTTGTACATTTACACAGACGAGTCGACGACCATACGTTTTATTTTGGTAAGTTCCCTTATAAAATACAGCACTGTTAGGTACCGACCAACCACTGCTGTGTTAATTTCACATAGACAAGATTAATTTCACACCTACCTAGGTGTGTAGGCAATATTTTACCTAAGTAAGGATTTAGATTCTGTGTTTTATGTTCGTCATTAATAATAGGTCATAGTATGCAACTAATGCTTACTAGATCTCTGATTAGGCACATATTATGAAAAGGCAATAGAAGAAAACAACTCAATTACCTATTTATATAATATGTATGTCATAAAACAGATTAAAGCTAGATTATTTTAACATATTTTACAGATGGTGGCACTTGTGAGAGACTATCACAAGGGAACATGATTAACATTAGTTTATAAAAAAATATAGGTGTAATTATAGATTTTTAAATACCTTTTTTTTGCAATTACAGAAAAGGTATGGCCTTTACCAACCCAATACACCCCAAGGTTACTTTACAAGCTCAAAATAGACGATTCGTTTGTGGAGCCATTGCCTGTTATGCCTTGGGAGATACAAAAGGAAGAAGAAGAAGAGAAGGACGAAGACAGAAGTAGCTCCTCGAGCGATTAATCCTAAATATATTCAAGTACATTTAACCATGGCTCGTATAAATTATAAATAGGTTTACATGGGAATTACAAACTGTTACTATAGAGATATTGATTAATTCAAAGAAACATGTTACCTTGCTTCTAAATACACCTACCGAAAAATGGAAAGGAAATCGCATAGGAGTATAAAGAAACTAACAAGTGATATGAAGTTACCATCAATACATGAAAATAAGAAAGAAGAATTCAGAACAATAGTGGATATTGACCCACAATTTTATTCGTTAATTGCGGGAAGACCCATCAATCCTAACAAGTCAATACACAAGTATAAGCAGAACATTAGAAATATAGCTTTGAAACGTATTTTTCGTGGGTTTCTAGAAGATGAGATTCTTCGAATTGATAGAGAAATAAAGACCGAAACTAAAATGTATGATTTAGCGTCGAAAAGTTTTGACGAACATAAAAATAGTTTCGACAAATTTTTGGCCTATAACAATGACAAAACTATAGTTGTGATGAAGAAATCGGATAATATGTCTAAAGAGTTAACACATCAAATTGAAGAACATAAACAAGCAAATTTCGAGCTAGCATCGATAAAGTCTAAAGTTCAACATATGAATGAATCCCTGCACATTTTATTATCATTTCAAAGCTTTTTGTATAACCTAGCTCCTGTGATATGGCAGCAAAGTAATACTTTAAGTGTTGAATGCATTGATATAATAGACGCAGACTCTGATATTTTTCAGCAAGTAGACATAGATGGCATTAAAAATAGATTAAATAATTTACCACCTCCGCTACTATATTTTGAGACTCCAGACCAGTTGCCATATATGTTCGACCTACTAGAAAAACAGAATTTGAATTATCTTTTGGTTACGGAAGAATTAAATGCCGAAAAAAATAAATTTGTTAAATCTCTGGAGGCATTGAAACAACTACTTCGTCAAGATTTAGATTACATTCATAGCCAGGTAATTAACACTAACTACTAGGACTTATAATACATACAATTAAAATAGACAATGAAAAATCTATATTGCACAATTTATTTGGTTATATACTCTAGAAGACACCTCAAATTATTTTCTACTAATTAAGGTATTTTTTCCCTCGTTTCATCGAGGAGTATATTTTTAGGAACGAGATGTGTATAGTCACGAGTGTATATACACTCATCATATTCTCAAAAATATCTTAACATCTACTATTCAAATATATATATATATATATATACATTTTGTTCTAAATTATCAAATCTAGTATCTGTGCCAAAACTGGTATACACTGGTTTCATAGTATAACATAAACGATACAAAATCAATAAAAAGTAAACACTTAAGATGGAATTTTTATGTACCCATGACAGTTTCAAAACACGCATAAAAAAATGTTAACTATTACACAACAATAATTTTGGTCAGCTTGTGCTATTTTATCTTTAATAATACAAGGAGCCAAACGATTTAAGTGTTAGTTTAGGTAATTTTGAACAAAATTTCGTATACGTATTTTTAAATAGTTGTTAAGATATTTTTGAAAAAGCGACCAGTGTATATATTATGGCTCGAGACTGTACGTATGTTGGTGATGTTAAAACACGTGTTTTTAACATCTAATTCGTAAACAACATGGCGGATTTAAAGTCATTGTCAGTTAAAAAAAAATCTTGATCTTCAGTCCTAGCAATGATGACAATACGAGGAATGGCGACTAGCATACCGTATCGCCATCATTGCTAGGGGACAACTCCTAGGTAATTAAAATTTTAATACACTATATTAAAGTGACAGGTAAAAGGAGTTCTTCCTTTATTTCAATCAGTGCCAGATTAAACTTGTCTGGCAACAAACTGATTACTCATTACCCTCTAGGCAGTGCAACTGTCTATATATAATTTATGCTATAAATAATTTTATTTTTTAACCGATTTTGTAGTGCACATACTGATGTGGGACTGATTGCAATGGTATAAACGAGATCTCTGAGTAATCTATTAATGATGATGATGATATATATATTTACAGATAAAGGAAATTGAGGATGGTATAACTTGGACTGAAACACGCGAAAAGGATTTAAGTGATGTTTTCTACAGTATACTAAACGATAAAATGAAATACATTGTGTCGTCTGAAGCAGCCATAGAAATTTTCAATTACGTAGAATTTACATATGAACATCTCATTGCACCTAATGATGCGAAACTGAGTTCCTTTGACATGACTTTATGTCTGGAGAGAGAGTACAATGACTTATTGTTGAACTTATCAGTATTCGATTCATCTACTATCAAATCAATTGAGAAGGAGCTATCTGAAAGCGAGACAAATCTAACGAAGCAGGCTCATGTTGCCAACAAATTGTTGAAAGACGTGGAAAAGCTCAACAGGCGTTTACAATCTGCGTATGAACCACCACGCTATAGAAAATAAGCGATACATATTTGGAGGAGACAATCCAAGCAGACGATACTAAAAACTGTGAAATAGGCTATGAGAGAAAGCAAGACAGAAAATATGTGCTTGCACATCTCTTTCCTGCCCCTACAGTAATACACGAAGTGTGACCCTCATTTTCTATGTTCTCTAATCAATGTATTACCTCTCCCTCTCAACTTCTGTTGGCCTCGATTTCGTTCTCGTCACGCACTCACCAGCTGAGTGCTTAATGCCCTTGTCTGTATTTTTGTATTTGTATTGCAACAACATTGCCAAGTTTCAGCAAAATCCGTTTAGTAGTTTTGAATGAGTCTATTCATACATCCAAAATTCTAAAACTTGTATTTATGATATTCGTAAGATACGAAGTAAGATACGAAACAACTACCATTTTACAGTTACATTGATGTCTAAAGTAAACGCGAATGTTACTCGTTATGATAAAATCACTTTTACGGGTTTTATCGCAGTTTATATAATTGATAATTGTTTAACTAGCCGTTTAGGAAGCTTTACAGCCATGGTCACGGGCGAACTGAGATGTCAGGTGTCCACATGTCACAAGTAATTAAGCGTACCCGAAGAGTTAAAGGTTATTACGATTAACTCAAAGATTAAGGATTTATTACATCTAGCTGCATGTGTATCATGTCCCCAGCAGAGGGGAAGAACCCGAAAAGTAATGGTTCCGAAACAACGCGAGATACAATTCATAAGAACAGTTTTATTGTAATTTTTATTATGTTGTTGTACACTTATTACAGAAGCAAAACTTTTTTTCATGTGTTCTAATAGTTCACTTCCCTACCTACGACTTTACCTCTATTGTACAGACCTTATCTGCATGCGTTTTCCTTTTTCTTAGCTCAGTCACTGCGTTTCAGTCCAGTGGTTATAGACAATACCTAACTGAGAGATACACTATATTTCTAATCTATTATAGCAATAGCGTCTAATCTCTGTTCGTACTCTTGATTATTTTTCTGACCAAATGTGACGTAACCATAACCGTGATCAGGAATTGTTGAGGTCATTATTTGATTGTGACGAGTCCTCCGAGAGGGCAGAGAGAGTGCTTCTCTCGCTCTCATGGTACCGGCGTGAAGTCATGGATGTGCCATCACATTTCATGCAGTTTGTGTGAGTTTGAATTGAAACTTACTCAACGGAGATTGGATGAAGAAACGTGGTGCATCTCTATAAAATATGATGTTCAGATGTCTATGGGCTTCGGAAGTCACAATTGCTCTGTGCTGTTTTTAAGCTGGCGCTGTTGAGACCCTCCTCTAGTTAAATTCTCAGTC
The DNA here is from genome assembly GCA_017140195.1 of Eumaeus atala. Classification (NCBI taxonomy): domain Eukaryota; kingdom Metazoa; phylum Arthropoda; class Insecta; order Lepidoptera; family Lycaenidae; genus Eumaeus; species Eumaeus atala. The sequence continues at coordinate 398,992 of JAFELO010000652.1, read as the reverse complement.
CATGTCAACGTACCAGTGGAAATTTACTAAACCTATCATTTTAGGAAGAGGTAGTGGCATGCTGCATTGCAGCGGATTTGGGTTGGCACGATCGGGGAAGTTTCTCTCGCTCATATGACACCACCTTAAAGCGACCCCTGTGCTATCTCGTCTTGTGTGGTGTGCAATTTTCCGGTAGATCATTTGATGGGAGGAGGAAAGACGGCAACGCATTTGCATGTCTATTGAGGTCGGTAGGCATTAAAAATCTCCGACAGCTCGTTTGTCACCTTAAATTTTTTAAATATTGTTTTGTTTGTACGTGCAAATTTTTCTTGTTCTACGCGAAATACTTGCTAAGCAAGTGAACAGTTGCAAAAATTAGTTATATTTTTGTCGTTTTACTGATTAGATTGAAGCTCGCACGAGTACACAAACTACCAACTAGTATTGACTTTGGAGTTTATTAAACATTGACAAATCCGAGTAACCCTGGTAAGGCCAGGGACTTCGTAAATCCCATGTTTGTTGTGGCGGTGGGGCTCCATAGCTTGGGGTGAACCCAGACACTCTGGTGGAAGCCAATTGAATCGAGGAAACTAATCATTGTGAAGGGGTGCCCCTTCATCCGGCTCTTTAGTCCCCTTTTATTATATGAGGGCTGTAAAGAGCCGGTGCAGGAGCTGCTTTTACGCATCGGTCCCCCAGGAGACTGATTAGACTTCCAGGTGCTCTGATGATTTATAATTCCGGAGCACCTCACCAAAGGCGGCATTGATGGCACTCGCGGTGAATTTAATGGGTATTCGGCACTATGTTGTGCCGTGTACCCACAGGATCCCATATAAAGCCAGTGATGGTGCGTAAATGGTTTTTTCCCTTTTTAATAAAAAGGTTACCTGCAGATCTACCGTTAGGTTATCTTGTCATCAGGTCTTACAGAATTGGGCTTAGTGATGGTGATGTCGCTATTTATGAACCTACGCTATCTTGTACATGGGCCAGATTTTCAGTCCATTGTATGTTAAAGCGACCACATATGTATTACTGATTTGGGAACATTGATTAACAAAAATACTTGGGAAACTGTTATGAGAACCGCAGAGATCGTAAAGATACCTATGATGACTATTGAACAGCAAACGGCCTAATCCAACAGATTCAGCTCATTATATTAAAAAAAAGAAGCAAAAGAGACCCGAAGTTTAATTGACATTAGACAGTCAGAGTTTTCAACATTTCAGAACAATTTTACACAACAAGCTAATATTGTATTTAGAACGATACAGCAACAAACATTTATGATGTCATGCTTGAAGAAAGAGAGGAAGCCAATGGTCCCTCTAAAGACACTGGACATTATATTTAGACGCCGCTATGTGGCGATTACTCAGTTTTATTATACCAATAGGAAAAATGTTATTACCTCTGAAGCAACGGTAAGAAAAGCACTAAGACCTTACCGTGTCCCAAGATCGGAAAAACTGTTTTCGTACATTAAATACAGTGATCGTAAAAAACAATTTGCCGCCAAAAATGCCCTATCTCTACCAGTAAACTTGAAGGATAACATGAAATTGGCAGCCATAAGAGATGTTTCTGAAAGGCTTTTTGTCCCCGAACCTCCAGACGACGTAAAAGCAGTAGTAGAAATACATCCTGAATTTTACACCGTAATAGAAGGACGTCCTTTAAGGTGCTTCGACGACATCAAAGTGTATATTAACAATATACGAAATTATGCTATGAATAGACAACAAATAGGATATAGACGGGATTTAATAATAAAAATTGAAAAAAATATTGTTGAAGAATCAGAAGAGTATGACAAAATATCGTTTAATCTCAAGCAATATATAAATGGCTTTCAAAACTTTTTAACTGAAGACTATAATCAAGCATGTGCTAAAGCATCAAAGGCGGAAGGCATGTATGCCAATTTACTTGCAAAAAAATCAGAATGCTTAAAGTATATATCAAAGTTAACTATACTTAATAATATAATATTTAAATTAGACGCTATCAGAGGTACCTTAAAGATGTATCGAAATTTTTTAATGCACGTAGCTCCACTTCCTTGGCGGCAAATACACGATGAACTTTTGACAAGTAGCCAAACTAAAAAAGTTGACTATTGCTTCACCGTTGAAGATGATTATGTTGAGGACATGGATATTGATCAAATTGTAGAAGCAGCAGAAAAGGAATTAAGAAAGCCATATAACTCTTTCATATATTTTAAGCAACCACAGGAAATTATTGATTTATTTCTAACGATGCAATTACAAAGCAGAGAATATTTGATACAGTTGTCTAAAAGTCAAGTTTCATTTTATTGTCTTAAGAAGCAAATTAACCACTTAAAAGCAATTACAAAAGAAAATGTTGATAATTTTCACTACTATATAGGAATTTTTAAAAGGGAATTAGCTAGAGAAACCTTTAACGAATCTCATTTAAAAGAAAAATTTTTTCGAATACTTTATAAGAGTTTTTATGAAAGCATTGCGAGCCATAGCTCCCTCAAATTGAAAATATGTATTGATTATGTTTATGAGCAAGTAATCGGAAAGTGGGAAGAAGGCCATGAAAGTTTATCAGATTCTATGAAGGTACTTGAACTTATGTATGAAGATTACAACTTACTATTAGATATGCTTGACTTCAACATAGTTCATCAGGGCCGAAATGAAGTTTATGCTCAAGACATAAAGACAATGGGAGATGCTCATAAAGCAGAACGTGTCTTAAAAGCTTTCCACGAAATGACAAATGCATTGAACAAAGCCTTTTCACCGCCAGCTCAGTATAGTAGACCTGTTTTAACTAAGCTATCAGATAAAAAGTGTAAAGCAAATGTGTCATATAAAAACAAATCAAAACTAACAGATAACGAGAAGACGAAGCTTTCGAAGTACAATTTAACTATGGAAGAAAAAAATGCTTTGCTTTTATTTACAGAATGGTGTGAAGGCACTGATCCAAATCCTTATTTAGATGAATACAATAGGTTTGTCAAGCCTACATTTCAGTAGCTTCCTAGTTATGAAAATAAACGACCAAATATTAATATATAAAATTTTACTACCATAGCCACAGCGATTATTTATTGAAAATTTATAGTGCAACAAGACACGATAGCAACCATAATAAAATCACAACATTGTTTTTGAGTTCTCAGAATATGCCTAAGGAAGTAAAGAGCTACGAAAACACTTTACAAACAAGTCAACGTAAAGACATTAATTATCTTTTATCCCATAAAATTTATAATAAAGAACGAAACAAGATAATTTTTAAACAAGGCCTCGAGGCAAACGTGACGCAGAGATATAAAAAAACAAGATGCAAATTAAGACTAAAGGAAATGGGTGACCTTAATTCTGAAGAAAACATATTTGCAGTTACAGATATTAACGATGACTATTATAAATGTGTCAATGGCAGATTCTTGAACATTTATAAACCAGAGTTTAAATCTATTAAATTATTGTTAAATAAACGATTACAAGTTGAATACGAAAAGAGTATAAGAAAAGATTGTATTCTAAATATTGAAACAAATTGTAAGAATGAAGCTGAATGTTATAATTTGAGTGTTACGAAGCTGACAGACCAAGCTAAATGTTTCGATAAATTTATTTTACAAGACTATGAAAAGTCCAAATTTCTTCTGTTAAGATGCGAAAAATTTTCAGGAAAAGTAGAAAGAAAGAGTAAACATTTGCAAAAAGTAGCTATGGAACTATTTAATGTCAAATCAAAACTTATTGGACTTGACTATAAATATGGAGTGCTGCAAAAATATGGGCGCTTTTTGTATTATCTATCTCCTTCCAGTTGGCGCACAAACAATAGAGAATTCGCTCGTTCTACGGAAATAGAAGCCATGGGATTTGATCTAGGAAAGTTAGGTGAGGAAGACACTTTCTCGGCTATATTTAGTCAATTAAAAGATGTTTGCTTGGAGAGCCCCATTGATCCTGTCTTATACTTTAAACAGCCAAGTGATTTGATTGCGGTATTTAATGCCTTGGAAAAGCAAGAACTATATTATTTTACTCACGTTAACCATTTAGAACCATATATAAAATTATTGAATGGCAATATTCGTGTACTAAAAAATCTTATCTCTCAGGATTATTCTTTAGTAGACCAGTTAATAAGCAGTTTTAAAGATCTTTTAGACTTCTCTGAAAAATCAAGTGCGCAATTGGAAAAAAAATTTTTTAGAATACTTCATGGTCAATTATATAAAAGTACTGGTACAAAAGATGTTTTGAAATTGCAAATTTATTTAGAACATTGCTATGAAAAAGTATTTTTAGATAAACCAGGCAACGTTGATATTATTTTTATTACAAAGGCACTCGAAAATTATTTTTGGGACTATTCCAAACGTTTAGATGCATTTCAAAGCGATTCCGTGAGACGGGCGATGGCTCAATATGTCACAAGCGAACGCCTTAAATATAAAAACGCGGAGTCTGCGACTAAGGAACTGCGATTGTTTCATCGCTTGGAAAATCGCTTACTTAGATCTTATGGGTTTCTACCACTAAATAACAATACTACTGTTTCACAACCTTTCTGTAGTCGTACAAAAAAAATATCTAAAAAGAATTGTAAAGTCAAGAAGGCACATACATTAAATGCAGCCGAATTGGAATATTTAAATTTGTTCACAGAGTGGTGTGAAAACGAAAATCCGGAAGGATATTTAAAGGGCTTACGTGATTAAAATAGTAATCTTTGAAAGAAGGAAAAAAGAAACAAATAATGAAAACAGACTTTATTATGGCAATCCATTAAAAGAACGTTCTCGTATCTCCATAAACACAATAACAATACCCACTATCGTAGCATTGTTGTACTCAAAACAAATATGTTATAACAAAATGTAGATTATCTACTT
>JAFELO010000652.1:375309-393864 GCA_017140195.1 Eumaeus atala | reverse complement strand
AACTTTGATGTTCCTCTACAAATATTTATCTGACACGTTTCTTTTGCAGCTTAGCAAGCTTTCTCCTTTTTAGTATCATTTCGTAGAGGGCTTCCAAACCCTCGTGTAAACCTTCACCGGTTATGGCGCAGGCTGGCTGTACGTGCCACGAGTGTGCGTCTCGTGAGCCGTGAGGAGACGAAACTAATTCGTGCAGTCCGAGGAGTTTTTCTAGCTCCCGCGGTTCCTTGGCTCCTGGTAGATCTTGCTTATTGGCAAGTACCAGTATAGGAACACCTGCGTTGTCCGGTGACTTAGCTGTTCGTATTAGTTCCATTTTCGCTTCTTCCATTCGTTCCACGTCCACAGAGTCTAGGACAAATATAATACCGTCCGTACATCGTGTATATGATTTCCACAATGGCCGGAGTTTTTCTTGTCCGCCGACATCCCATACGAGGAAATTGACACCTTTGGATTTGCCAATAGTTCCTTTGACCTTTTCACAATTAAAGCCTATCGTTGGGACGGTGTTAAGATATTGGTCGAATTTAAGCCTGTAGAGCGCTGTGGTTTTGCCCGCGGAGTCGAGTCCCAGCATAACGACGTGCAGCGTGCCTTGCGTAGAAGGTAGCGCGTCGAGCAAGCTCGAATTCTTGCCCATGTTAGCACCCATGCTGCGTTTAGTTCAAGCGACTATCTGACACTTTCGTCTGATCGCAGCATCGTGCTTATAGGCATTGACCTGAAAAAAGAAAAAAATCTACGATAAATTTTTGGAACACCATAACACATACAAATGTAACTCCAACTCCGCATTGCACCAGAATTTTGTCTATGTCAGTGCGGCCCCATCATTCATATAATACTGGCATGAAGTGATGGCTGTACTGTTGCGCTGCGTGCTGTTTGTAAAGGTCCTATTGGGGTTCTTTATGGCTTCTGTCTGTGCGATTGTCTATCTATGTCCGTCCGTAGTCACTGGTTGGCTCGGCACAGGGATTTCTAGTGAGTCAACCCGTTAAACTCTGATAGATTAGTATGCACCTATTTGTAAAATTTTAGAAGTTTTATTGCCTGTACAATTTTTTGCAAAATTAATAAACTTTTTATTATTTATTATTATTATCATTATCATCACGTGACCATCAGCTTACGGCTTGTCCTATACAAATCTATGATTTGCATATTCCTTAATTATTCGCTATATTCTACTGAATATTATTAAATAAAATACTTTCTACTGAAAGGAAGTATACTTTCTACTGAAAGGAAGTTTTTATTTTCGGCTATTTAATAATATTATTACGCGTCGAATAAAACCTGTCTCTTTTCTAAACAATTGAGAGGAGAAACAATTGAAATTTTGAACAGTTGAAGGCTCTAATTATAGAGAAAATATGTAGAAAGCTAATATTGTTTTAGTTAATAAAATGATACACACATTACGGCACGCACACAATGCTTATTCTAACGTATTTATGAAGTGGCTTAGAACATGTAATTATTTTAAGACCGAATGGATTATTTTTCATAGGGACACTGTCAAATTCATCATCAACGGAGATATCATAGTGCTGTCTATTATTTAGAAAAATGTTTTACTTAAATTCAGGTTCAAATTATATACGAAGTAGAATGGATTTTTTATAGTGGACTAATTCAGACATAATTTCGATCTCCGAGCACTAGTTTCTTTAAAAGTATCTCAGGAAACATTATTTTAACACGACCGGCTGGCTCAGTTGGTAACGTGGCGGTTAGTCCGCATGTTACGCCAGAGGTCGCGGTTCTAATCCCGCCAAGGTCACGAATGTTCAGATATGTATTATATGTATTTCTTTACTAAAAATCTTAAATATATAAAGTTTCTTAAATTTATAAAACATATTAAGTATGTTTCCGTTGTCTAGTACCTGTAACACAAGTCCTTACGGTACTTAAAATAGGGCTAGGGTATCGTGGTGTGATAAGTCCACAGATATTACATTATATTAAATTTAAATTATTTTTCATCGCTTTATTTCTTTCTATTTTCTTCTTTCTATATTCTTTTTCGTTCTACAGTATACAACTGAATATAGCTACTATAAATTACAATAGACGACAGGTGGTGTACTGTGCGCAGTAACGGTACTCTACGTAATTGAGATCGCACCGGCCAGCGGCTGCAGCGAGACGGGATGTTGCCGCTTTGTCCTTAGAGCCCGTTCACATAAAGACCTTCGATCTTTGCTATTGCTTATATGCATGAAGTACTATAATTGTCAATTTATGATGATTCTGTTTTCCAAGCTACTAAACTCCCTTGTTTTATAAATTTTCTACGTTTTTCTACTTGGTCAGGTTATATATGTGCCGTTCTATCATCTGAGTGAGTTAGTGACTGGTAAAAGATATCTACGGCTCTTTTTTACCTTTTTTTTGTTGACTCGCGGCACATGATAGTGTCGCCCTTGGTGAGGTGTCCCGGAACAACAAATCATCAGGGCACCTCGACGGCTGGTCATCCCTCTAAGGGACCAACTCCACCTCCAGTGATAGGGTTGCCACGCACCACAGGACAACCCCGCCGACTTTGTGATAGTGCAACGGGGTGAGGTTCCCATCCTCGGCCCTTGCCCTGTGCGCAAAACGCCACCGCCTGTTGCTTTTAGGTCCCCACTTCTTATAAGAGGGGTACCGAGAGCGATTCCTCCTCCTGATCTTTAAGCCCCCTCTTCTTATAAGAGGGGTGTAAGATCCCCCTCGGTTCAATTGGCTTCGCCTGGGTTCACCCCGGGCTACTAAGCCCCACCGCCACGACAAGGCTGGCATGGTGGGGACGGCTCTTTTTTACTTGTGTTTGGGGACTCCAATATATATTTTCTATCTCTTAATTATTATATTCTCTTAATTATTATATTCAATTTAATTGGAGAAGCCGTCGCTTTACGCTAATGTTACAAGAAAGAAAGAGAAGGCTGCGATGCAGCAATGGTCAACTAGCACAGTCGTTACTCTTTTGATTATACACCGTCACCGTGGACTGGTCCGCTCTCACGTACACAATTTCTGACATTGTCCTTGAAGTAGAGTTTCATGCACGAGTCGTTCGCGTGATTTTGGTAGTTAGGCTGTGTGTAAGTCTCTTTATAGTTATTCCTGGTAGTCGGTTCGTCGACTTTAGCACAAACTGCTCGGTTGGCGGAGTCGACAACTGCGAGCTGCGCTTGTTATTTTTGACATTACCGTCCGTCGACCCCGCGATTGCTCTCTCGTTAAACGAACATGATTTGCAAATTGCGACATTACATTTATGTTAATAGTTTCAGTAGTTACATGTTCAGTTATCTAAAGTAGTACAATGATGTCGAATTTCTTGAACTTAGTTGAACTTTCGTGATTTGATGTTATATTTAGCATGATGTAGTTAACAAACACGGTTAGCTAAGACGTGTTCCCTTTATGTTGAGATTCCACTGTAGAAAGACCATTACTGGTCGCTTCAGGATTTCTGACCTTCCCCACCATGGTTCAAGCTATGTGGTGGAGGTGGGCTCAGTAGCCTGGGGTGATCCGAGACAACGTGGGCGAAGCCAATTGAACCGAGGAGGTGGCGGCTCTTAGTAACCCTCCTATTAGAAGAGGGTACTAAAGAGTAGGAGGAGGTGCTGCTCTTTGTACCCCTCTTATAAGACGAGGGGACTAAACAGAAAAAGTGGCGGCACTTTTGCGCACGGGGCAAGGGGCGAGGATGGGAACCTCACCCCATCGCACTGTCCCAAAGTCGGTGGGGTGGTCCTGTGGTGCGGGACAACCACATCTGTGGAGGTGGCGTCGGTCCCTTAGGGGGCTGATTTGCTGTCGAAGCGATTTGTTGTTCCGGGGAACCTCACCAAAGGAGGCACTGGTGGCACTCGCGGTGGTTTCTGTGGGTATTCGGCACTATATAATATGCCGCGAGTCCCACACACCACGCAACCCCACCCAGGTCAGTGACGGCGCGTAAATGTGTTTCCCCGCGTCAAAAGATAAAAAAGGATATCTGACCTCAGAAAAAGATTATTTGCGTTAAGGATAATTTTCCTTTGGGTTTTAACAGAATCAACTTGTCAGGATGCATGTGGCTGTTTGACATTGAAGTTTCTTGGAGTTGAGGTAGAATAATTAGTAAGCGAAAATATTGGTTGACCTTCTTGTAAAACCAGTAAATCAACTTTAGATTTTTTTAGACAAATTTTAGCGTCTGCCCGATACGACAACTTTCATACATTACGTTCAGAATACAGAACAATATATTAGCTTCCTTAAGAATTCTTTTAAAATGAGACTTAGGATAATCGTATCAACATTTTTTTTGTAATTAATAAATAATATCAGGTCTATAAATATACTAATAAAACATATACTTTTACTGATTTTCAAATAAAAAAAATACTCAAGTGTGCTGTTAAAGGTATGGCCGTTTGATTCATAACGTTACATAACAGTAATGTAAGTTATAAACAAAGTAAGTTGTTAAGTTACTTTGTTTATAACTTAATCACGTATACATTACTCTATGAATTTGGATAACATTTAATTATATTATGGGAGTACTATAGGTATATCTCAAGCAACCAAGAAACTATCCTTGTAATAGTTTATAATAAAATTCTGTAAGAAAGTGAGTAATTTAGTAACACATGCTACATTCAGCCGTTTTGGGCATTCACGAGCGGGGGGTACCTCTCGTTTACATGACTTCGCCGTAACAGCTATGCTATTGCGTTTCTCGCGGTCGTGCCAGTGACCCATTGGAGGGGAGGAGAAATTAAGAGCAACGTATCTGCATCAACATTATGCGGATGTTTACGGGCATCGCTTGACGTCAAAAGGCACCGATTGCTGTTTGCTCCCCTATACTATAAAAACTATGTTGGTATGCTTTTGTAATTTATCTATACGTGAGTGGTGTCAAAATAGCTCAAGTCTAACGAAGGCTTGTAAACAACGTAATTTACGGTTATTAACACAAAATGGCAGAAATTATCAGTCCATTATAGTTCACAATAGACCTGTAGGGTCAATGAAGACAAGAGAAAGCATGTGAGAGAGATGGATGGGGTCCTCTACTTTCTCTAGTTGACTTCAATACTCTTTAGCTGTTTCCGTTTCTCAACGTAAATACATGAATCGACATATGTCGATTCATAAAGTATATAATAATAATATCTGTGCACTTATCACACCACGTTAGTCTAGCCCTGTGGTAAGTACCGTTAGGACTTATGTTACAGGTACTACACAATGGAAGTATATTTAATATTGTTATAAATTTAAGATTTTTTATATATTTAAGATTTTTATAATACGTAGATAAACATCCATGACCTAGGCGGAATTCGAACCCGAGACCTCTGGTGTAACACGCGGCCTAACCGTCGCGTTACCAACAGAGCCAGCCCGTCGTCTAACATATGCTCAGGTTACGTATATGACAATTACCAACATGAGCTGTCGCTTTGTCTCTCTCGATGAATGCCAAGAACGGCAGATTTTCTGCTACTTCCATTATATAATATTATCGCTTATTTCCGCGAATATCTTGTGATAAAAATAGTACATACAAACGATCGAAAATAGTCCTTACCTAATTAGCACTTCGTTAATGACCCAAATTAATCTACACAAAATTCGGTAAGCCCACGTGTGCTGGCCTCTTGCCAGTACGCATATTATACCGAAGGTTACCTCGATCTGGAGCAAATAAAAGAACACATCAAGATGAAGCAAATTAATACTATTTAAACAGAAATCAGAGCAAAGTTTTCTGTTTAAATAGTTTTTATAATACTCTTTGTCCAAAAATGTTTGTATACGCTAGAGAATCGCTTTTCAAACTTCTTCTTCAATACCCTACCCCTGTCCGGCTTAAAATTTTTGGCTTGTTAGGCCATAAAAGTTAAAATTATTAATAGATATAAGTGATTAATTAAAAGACTACATCATTTATTTGGGTCCTATTTTTATTAAACTTACACTGGGCAAGAAGTCCCATGTGCTTGGAAACTAAGTTTGATCGATGTACGTTGGCAGGACTGCGCGTGGGACGATTTCGTAGTGAACCATGCGGAACCTTTACTTTTTTTCCTCTGCAAGGGATGCCCTAAGTAAGGTTCCGCGATCTCCCTGGGGGTGGCAACCCACAGCTACAAAAACACTGCATTAGAGACAAGAGCTTTTTATTGTTACTTAAGCTAATAGCCTACAACAAACCTGATTTATAATTTACAGAAAACCACAAAATTATGTATTTTTATTTTTCAACTACATTAAGTGTATCATCTTCAACTACATTAAGTGTAATATGTATTGCGACAGTTAGAAAATGATGGAGTTTATGAATAACAGTTTGGGAAGCCATACGCCATCTACGTCCAAAATTAATTCAACGGTTAGCAAATTAATTTCGCCGATTAGCAAAATAGCACGTCGCTTTTGTCTTGTCAATTTCTCGAAGGTTGAATATTATTGGTTATTGCAATATTCGCCCATTATCTGAATGGTTAACAGAACGTGAAGTCCAGTTATGTGTTCCGCTAATCAACCTGGTATTCCAAGAGCTCCTCCATCCGTATTCGATGCGCGTAGACCGCGCGCGGCCATCGGACTGACCCAGCCCTACTTGGGCATTGTAACCTATTAATTAGGAGCCCACTTCCGCTGCATCGAAGCCAATGGAGTTTATTATTGTTGCAGTGAATTGATGGTGTGTTTTTTGTTTTTCAAATAACAGTCAGTAGATGTAGATGTGTGTGTGTGTGTATGTGTGTGTGTGTTTATGTCACACGTGATCAAGCGACCAAGACCAGAAGAAGAAAGAAAAGTATAAAAACCAAAAAATACTTATATTAATCGATTCTATAGACCTCATAGTTAAAGACGATTTTTTATAGACCGGTAACACTTTTATCATAGGAAGTAGCTGTGGCCCACGCTTTTACTGGCGTAGCTGCTTCTTTTGGTTGGAATTATATAATGTCGCTGTTCTTCAATTCTTCTAATTGGACAAGTAGTAGTATTTTTTCACGTTTCAACAAACAAAAAGCTCATCAGGGTTATTGAATTAGTATAGAGATCTAGTGGTCTATTCTCACTTTTTGACGGAATATGAATATATTATCGATTAAAAAAACCTCGAATTTATATTTTTTATGAATAAAAGACATAGTAGAAATAGTTAAAAATACAGCATTAATTTATAATTAATAGTTAGAATAATAATATAATAACATTAATAGTTAGAATAGAGATCTTACTGTAGAGACAGTAACCACGTGCTTACATGTTAAAATACTGTATTATATTTCTGATTCTACAATTTCTTTTGCATTAAATTATGCATCTCTATGGCGGATGCGCTGATAGGTTTTGCTCTGCTAACTGGATCATCGAGCGCACTTGAGTTCGGTCAGTGCATATCGAGTGGGTAGAATCGTTACACATGTGCCGTTCTATTCATAAGGTTTTTTTTGTAATAATGCATTTACTACAATAAGACTGGAAATCTGTAGTGATTTGCGCGGTGTTATGGCGTATTGGAAAATCGGCAAAAGCGTGGAAATGCTTCTGATTACGCGAACATCCATGATAGTCTTGTCTTCAACCACTTTTCGCTTGTTTTTTACAAGGACAGCATACAAATCTACAATAATTTTATCGGCTGATAGTAAAAAAAGGAACACGAGTGAATTGCAGTAAGCGGCCTCTGCCTCTAACACTGTCTCATGACACTTCATGCTGCATTACCAGCTGAATTGATACGGCACGACCGAGATGATATCTCTTGGTCACTCGTGACACCGACGTAAAGTGACAGCTTTGCTGTCGTGTTTCGTGCAGTATGGGAGTATCTGCATGATAATGATGCGATTTTTCGTTTGCCCCTGTTCACCATCATTATCGACCCTTATTGGTCCACAGCTGGACATAGGTCTCTTTCAATGAGTGCAAAAACAACCGATCTCCTGCTACTCGCATCCAACCAGCTACTGTACGGAGATTGTCTTCCCATCTGGGGAACGGTCGACCAACACTTCGTTTTCCTAAACGCGGCCTTCCACTCCAGAACGTTACTGGCCCAACTGCCATCGGTTCTATTGAGAGTGTGACTAGCCCATTGCCACTTCAGCGAATTTATTCGTCGCGTGATATCGGATATTTTAGTTCTCTGCCTTATACTTCGTACTTGTCGGACAGAGAAATACCCAACATAGCACGTTCATCAGTCCGCTGAGCTACCGCAAACTTGCGGACCAGTCCAAAATTTAGAGGGCATGTTTCCGCCCCGTAGGTCATCACGGGGAGATTGCATTGATTGAAGACTTTTGTCTTCAGGCTCTGCGGAATAGAGGACGTGAGAATGTAACGAAGCTTTCCGGAGTGCTGTTAATATATACACACATATGATGCGATTTTTCACTCACGAGCCACAAATACTTTTTTCAAGCTAGAAATGGACCTTTAAACGGACATTGACGATTTTATTAATCTTAAAAATAAAGACTTCTGTTAATATGATTGTAGGTAACATGACATGGACATCCGTTACGTCATGACCGTATACTGTCTTAGTACGTTTGTAACCAAGTTTTTATTTAAGATATGCCATAGTCAAATTGGGCCAGCGGGGAGCTTCTACTATTTTCTATTGGCTCGTTTCACATTCTAAAAAAAAGAAAATAAGATAAGAAATAATACTTAAACAATAACATAATACAACATTTCGTCTAAGAAACCTCTAGAACCAAATAAGCATATCATTGTAAGCTCATTAAATCCATTAGTCTAAGTTATTTTAAGTATTATATGAAGAAACAATTCTAGTGGCCGTAATGTGTGTTACGCACGCCTAAGGGCACTCAAAATGCACACTGTTGTGTCTCGTACTAAACGAATATTTATTTACCAAGAGAGCAAGCTGGGCTACGCTTTGGCATGCTTTAATACCAATTTTTTGGGCAAATTTTGTTAAACGTCAATTTTTTTTCATTGCTCAATCGACGTCCATAATTTTTCACAACTAGAATTTAAGCATAATCGTAGCCTCTATTTAATGGGCCACACGAATTTTCAAAGATTTCACATCACACGATACATGATAGCATATTCAGCTCGCTGCGGTTATTATATGAACTAGCGATGCCTCTCTGCACGAGCCAGCCCGTAGCAGCCGCTATGCAGCATTGGCACTAGGTATGTGTGTTCTTACAAGTGTGACTGGGACTAGCCACGTCCCACTAGGTTCTCGAAAAATTGTGGTGGAAACCACGACACCGCGGAACCTTTTTTCGAGACAATTTCTACCGAAAGATGATCATCGTATAGTGAGGAGAATGTAATGTACACATATACTGGTGACAATGTAAGAAGACGTCCGATACTGAACTGGAATGGGCCTGCTGATGATGACAAAACATCATTCAAGAAGTTGGAGTATCATTGAGCTTAGTTACTTAAAGAGTGAAAGGGCCGATGACGTCATCGGATACTTTTCGAGCCGCCGTTAGTCCAAAATGGTTTTTAAATGGCGGTCACATTTGAACGATAATCTTTATGAATGCCTTAGACATACATGCACAAATAGTGTGGTTAGGTTGTGTTGTCTATTCTAATAAATGGATACTCAGTTTTTGTCTCCAGTTTTACAGCGCAAACAACAAGCGTCTTAAAAAATAAGTTCATATTTGGGTCAACAATAAAAAGAAAAGTGAAAAAAAAAAAAATTGACAAAAATATATTACTTATTCATTATAAAGTGTACTTCGGGAATTTTTATAAAATAAAAATGCTGCATTAGTGTAAGACACACAGAGGTATTTATTCGAAAACAAATATTTTTTTATGATGACCAACTCTGTTATGGTGGCCATATGTTGACATTTATTTAGTGCGTGAGAACTTGGTTTTTGGACGATAACTTTAGATCTGAGTTAGCCCCGGTAAAGCGCTAAAATGATTAAATCAGGAATCAGCGTAGAAGCCAATTTGTGTCACCTTATCTAAAGAACCTATTTCTCTTGTATTATCAAGGCATAATGAACAGTACCTACTCGGGAACTTAGTGCTTGGAAGAAGGAATATATACAGATAAACGTTGATAGATCTTACCTGATTTTTTAAATTATTATCTTTGGTCTGTACGCTAGGTTCCGTTTCAGTCTTTCACGTACCTGGAAAGTGAAATATAAAATGTTAGAATATATTATCAATTAAATAAAAAAGTATATGTTTAAGGACATACTGTCGCTTTATACAAATACAGATGTTTTATTAAATGGGAAGTAAAATCACGAATGCATTATAAAGCATAAATATATAGGGGATACTATGAAAAATTGTTACTCAATGGGTAATACTACTTTCTAGGAAGATTAGGGTAGGTATTCTACAATCGCTAAGTCACAGAAGCATAAAATTGGTCCTATTTGCGTAACATGTCAGAACACTTGAAACAAGGAACACCAAACTAGAGGTAGATGCTTGACTACTACTGACCGATTGTGAACACTGGATACCATAAGTATTCCACGCGTGGAGAATCGCCATCTCCGTCAGCAAATTATACTATTACTTTAGAGCTTTAGAACAAATTGAAGGTGTGCCACGCATCTGCAGTCACTGTATGCTTGGTCCATACCAAGAGATTCCGATTGCTCTCTTGTTATGCTATACATTCATGCTATAAAAAGTGCCTATTTTACCAAGACTTATTGTGCTGTTTCTGGAGCAAGAGTAACCTAAATTATAGCCAATGACCGAATTCATTCATTCAATTTGTGGATTCCTAGTTATGGCTTAGCTTCAAAACACCGCAATTAACAACACATGGTTTCGTTTCCTGAAAACAATGACAATAATGAAGGTACCACTCATGCGATGAACGACGGAAGCTAATATCCGGCGCCATAGAATCCCACAAGATAATTAGCTGCATGCAGAGATGTTACTTCCTCTTATCACCACCCACGTGACCACGTGTGACACAGCTAAGTAGGAAATAAGGTGACACTTCGGCGACAGATTCCAATACGATCCACGATTTGCTTAGCTCAAGTAGTACCGCCGTGCCAGTTAGGATCTTCGAAACTACTGCGCGCGATTTCTTTGACCCGTTTGAGGGTGAATGGGGAGTACGGGCCCCTAGTGATTATCCTTTTCATTAGGTTTTCGATTCGGGCTGCATCTCTCCCATCAACGGGAGAATGGGGGGTCGGATCCCTTTTCGACTCCAAACCTAGTCTCATCGCTCGACGAGTAGTCACAGAATTCCGATGAAGCTGTATTGGCCTTCTCTTCGCTTCCACGTATGCTGTGGAGATTGGAGTAATCCGAAAAATAAGGATCAGAAACAAGTAAATCATGATTCAGTACCCAACTTTTTCAATGCAATTTAGTAATTCACTGTATTGCCGGCGAATTGTGCCGGCACGACGGGGAAAGTAAAAAAGTGGTAACTTAGGCTGTTGTGTTTCATGCGTTGCATGAGTTTTTGGTGTCCCATTGAGGGGGCCGGAGAAAATATGGAACGCATAACCTTTGATAAAATTATAAATCATTTACAAAGTAAACCAAAAGTGTAAAGGCTCGCTTATGTCTCAGGGATAAAAAATATCGACAGCGTCAGAATTATATGTTCCGTGATAAAGATTGGACTTGATGGATTTTAATTTAGAAGGAATCGTAAACCTCTCGATAACGCAA
This sequence comes from Eumaeus atala, assembly GCA_017140195.1. Lineage (NCBI taxonomy): Eukaryota > Metazoa > Arthropoda > Insecta > Lepidoptera > Lycaenidae > Eumaeus > Eumaeus atala. Next base: position 382,158 of record JAFELO010000652.1, on the reverse strand, counting down.
AATACACTGGGTATATTAAAATATATTTTACATTCGGCTTTTGGTTTTCAATTTGTTTATGGTACGTCTTATAGATAAGAGAGGAGCGCATACACATTGCGTAATGAATTTAAAACGAGCACAGATTAAAATTTATTGAGTAGAGTGCAATGGACTGTACAATCGTTTATGTTAATAAACTGATTAGGAGTTCGGCTGCAGCTGGCTGAAACATTGTTGCCAAGAGTCCGCATTATATAGTTTATTATTAGAGGGTTCTCCGATTCCGACCGATTTCCCCATCAATCTTAAGTGTGGAGAAATGCTAGTTGAATAAGCAGAACTTGTGTATTGAATTTAACCATTTTACAATAACTAATACGACCTAGTCTATTGGAGGGGTGGAGAAAAAGATAAGGAGAAGGGCCACGCTCTGCATGACAACATTGCGGACGCCTATGGCGTCGGTAATCGTCAAAAGGCCTCGTTTGCCCATTTCTTACTATAAAAAATTGTTACTGTTTGCAGTTTTCAGTTTTGGAAATAAAAAAGAGAGCAAACACGAAAAGTAAGCAAAATTTTCGGAAATCTTGTTTCATGGTCTTGGATCAGAGTCCGTCATAATTATGGTTGAAATATTTAATATTGTTTGGGAAGAGATTAAACCCTTGGATCGGTATGCAAATCATAGAAACCATGGGAAGTACCAAAAGTGCACTAAAAATCACATGCAAAACTATTAAGTTGTGTTGCCAATTGTAAAGGAACAGTGCATTCTGTGGCCATTGATAGATTTTATGTGCATATGAAATATATTATAACGAATACCATCTCCAGCCTTTTGGATGTTTCAAAACGAACTTCCATCTCTATTTAATAGGTAGCCTAAGCACAACCAATCAGCACGTCTAACCCTGCTTACATCCATAGTACGATAACGTTTTTGGATAAAGTTTCCCGAAAACATTTTGACTCTCTGCAGCTGGGCCCCTTCTTGACTTGTAAAAGTCATTGCAATCTTGTCCTGTCTCCCGTTTTGGTTGGATAAATATAAATCACATCCTATTCTTTCTAATTCCTTCTGATTAAATTCTTCACGAGTCTCAAGACCGTTTAATTCTCCCTCGGGCAATGATTTTATCAAAGGCCAGTCACTATTTTACTTGCGTAACAGGAACAGCTGAATGATGTGGCTGTTGTCTTCAAAATTGACTTCTGCGCGTCATTGTACCTTTCTACGGATGAGGTAAGATATTTATACATTACATACATGTATATGAAAACGTGCAAAACGGAAAGTTTGGCGCCAAACTGAACTATTATGTCTTCAGTGAAGTGAAACGAGTGTTTGTAATGTGAACAAGCTTGGCGCTCGTAAGATTGAAGAAAAAAATGATTTGTCATTCGCCGTCTAATATTTGAGGAAACGCTAGTCGTGGAATGAATAGTGAAATTTGCAAATCGCTAGTTATGGTCAATTTCTCGCTTTGCATCTTCTATCTATCTCTATAAGCTGTTGAATACAAAATAAATTCTAAGAAATTAAAAATAATAAAAAAAGGATCTGAGGGCCTCAGATCGTACCTCAAACGAAAAAAAAAACGGAAGCTCAAATGGGATTAGTTTGCTCTACGCGCACCGAAGATTTACTTCACCGAAGATTCGGTGAAGTAAATCTTTGGTGCGCGGGTCCGAATCGCACTTGGCCTTCTCTACGTTTCTTTTCATTCAAACTCAATTAATATTTGTTTCTCTTCCTCAATAAAAAAATTCTTCAAGCCAGGAATATAATATGTAATATTTCCTACATTATATAAAAAACAACTCGCATGTTTTCTCGAAATAAATCTTAACAGGTATGAATATTTTTCGATGATCTATGAATAAGAAATATGTAAGCGAAATATAAGTTACTCATAGTACAGGGATAGGCTCATGTAGAACATTAAAACCCGGGATTCTATTTCTTTGGACATGTTTTGGGGATAATAATTGGTGTGAAATATTTATTAGATCTAGGGATCGCCCGGAGATTGAAAATCGACCATAACTATTAAAAAAAATCATTCAAGCTGTACTAGCTTGATTGTAAAACATTTTTATAGGTATATAATAATTGATCTCTGCCTAACCCGTTAGGGAACTGGCGTGAAGGTGTACCATTGTTGTTGTTGTGATAAAATTAAATGGCCTACGACATAATGTTTGATTTTTTAATTTTTCATTTAACACACACGCGCACGAACGCACACGCATTCTATTTTTGCTTTGTTATATCCTACAAGTTCATTATGTTTTATTTTGTTAAACACTATATCCATGGAGGAGCGGGGCACCCAGTAACACGGGCCAAAACCTAGTACGGGGGCCCTTGCTATTACTATGTAAGCAACTTTTTGTTACAGAATAAAACATCTTTGATTTTTTTTTTCATAATATGTTAGACTTCTGTCTACCATGTGATACTTCACAAATTGTGTTTTACAGCAGTTTTGACATCTTAGGGCCCACCCTGATAATACATAAAAATCTGGTTCGGCATTTCTCCTAACATAAGCTATGAGTGGACCAAATTCGTCCGTCATATTCGTCCGTCCGCGCAATTTTCGTAAAAAGGAGTCTAGTTTTTGCTTCACATATTAACATATTTATTTATTGATTACGTCTGTGGTGTAACGGTGTGGGTGTCGCCTGTTAAGACCGTTAGCCGCGTGGGGTATTATGTTCGATCCCCAGGTCGGGCAACTGTTATTAAATGTTTCTCAGATTATTCTGAGCACGCATTACATTGTACGGGATTGGAATGTGCCCGAAGTGGCCATAGGCTTGCCACCTATGACATCATGGGTCTCAGTACCTTGGCTAATCGTGGGTGTACTAGTATATCTACTGGACTTACAGGTTGTGGATGTACTAGCACACCTCTGTCTACCTCTTCGGGGATAACATGCGGGAAGGTACTTTTCTTTTTTTTCTTCTATTGTCGAAATTTCCTTGATGTTTGCTAAATATACGATGATATCTAGTCAATAGTCGATAGTTCCAACAATCGATTATCAGTTACGAGTAACGTATCCCGTCGCTGAGGCCAGTGGACCGATGGGGGCCTCCCTCCATGCTATGAAGCTAAGATTTGAGTATGGATGTCGACACACCTATAAATAAGAGAAAGTACCAAGTCATCATCAGTCTTTTTTTTTTGTCTATAGGTGCAAACGTGCCCGCTTACTGCCAATGCAGCACGATACAACATCTTGCTAAATATACAATTAGTAAATAATATGTATGGGACTTTTAGCTAAACAGTTCATTTTACTTATATTATTATTACTATATATAATAATATAAGCAAAATGCACTATTAATATGTTTTAATTTGTAATGAAAATTCTTCGTTTTGTCCATTCCGTCATTTAGATCCAATGTTAAATATTGAGATCCGATATTAAATATCGATATCCGATATTGAATATCGAGATCAAATAAATACTAAATAGGAAAGGGATATATAAGTGTTATAACAAATATGTACGAGTATATTATATTTTTAATCGAATCCAAAAATCTTATAAGGACGGGATGCATCAGTCTTCGAAAACTATAAGTGCTATGTTGTAAAATTTTATTATATGTGTTGTTATTAAATGTAAACAAAAAATCATTCTCGTCTTTATCTTTTTAGTTAGGTGTGGGGGTTACGCGCCGGAATTGTTTATATAAGTGCACGCATATAAGTGAGGTCTCCATTTCAAATGAGAGTAGCGCTAACGGATTCCATTTCGTTTTCTGCGGGTTTATGGCTCGTCTCTAGAATGTACGTAAAAACAAGATGCAACCCAACATCGCACTTAGGGATGTCACTACACATTTCATCTAAAAAATTCTGTTAATACGGTCTTTAAGGCTTTTTTACGAACTTTGAACATTTATTTTATACCCTGAAATAAAGTTGAACAGTCGATAACACCATAGAAATATTGGAGACAAAATTTTATCTGTGCCATGTCAGTGTACGTACGGGATATAAGAGGCCAAGTGGCAACCCTAACTGGTGGTGTGTAAGATGCATTACTTACACGACTGTTTCGTTTCTTGCTATTAATTGCCGTGGCGTAACTACTAATCGCATACTACTTTCCGGTGTAAAGATTATTTTAGTTTTACATTATTATAGAACAGCTGCCTGTGCCTGTCTGAGAATTATGTGATAGTGCCACGCATTGCAGACGAATTGAGCCGGCAAGACCGGGGGCGTACCTCATATCTCTCAACAAAGTGGCGGCTATGCTTTTGCTGTTTGTAAGTAGCAGGCGGCCCATTGGATGGGCGGAGAAAAGTGGGCACTGCACTTGCATGACAGTAATGCGTTTGTAGTATTCAAAAGAGTCTGATAAAAAAAAAAAAACCACATCAAATTTCTATTCAAAATTATTACACCAGTCCAGAGATTCAGTAATATTCATTATTTAATTACTTGTTTTCCTTAACACGGACCTATTGCAGTGATTCTGAGACAATTGATCTTCATGTTACAAGAGCCAAAGATTACTACCGAGCTTACCCGGAGATACGCGGAGACCGTTCTCCCACACAATCGATGCCCAAGTGGCACTTCATCTTCACCTTTTCAATCCTACGGTGGTGTAACAATAGAACTAATACCACCTCTTAGTATGCATCTATCCCATCCACGGGAGAGAGGGACGTCGCTACTTCTTTCGACTGCAAAGCCGGTCTCGTCGCCCGACGAACACTAACAACAATCGGACGAAGCTGTATTAAGCTTCTCTTCACAACCACAGCACAACTTCAGCCTAAGTATAGGTACGAAAAAAAACTCCTTGCGATGATACATTTACAATCTTTAAATTTAAAATTATTACAGAATAACAGAGACTATAATTCAAGGTCTATTGTTGTGAGATTATTTTTTAAAATAAATTCCAAACCAAAGATTCAGGTACTGGATGTAAAATACAAAGAGTAGCAAAAAGTGTTTTACATACTTTTATGCAACATGATTTGTGCTTTGCTAAATCCCAATAATGTGATTTAAGTGATTGTAGGAAACAAAACGTTCCCGTACATTATCTAAGCAATCGGAAGCAATCGCTTTTGTACCGCTTCAGAGGTGTTCAATGTATTGTATGTAAATGTATGACTTTATAGCCATAATGAGCGTGGAAGACACAATACATCACGTCCTCATACAATGGTATTACGAACCTTGCCTATAACTATGATTATACGTTGGGTGTGAAGACTGATGTAACGGCTTGTACAGATTTTATGTAAGATGTTATGTTCTCACCTTCATTTTATTAAAAATCATATTCTTTCAGAAAATTATGATTTATTCGCTTAAATACAAGTCGTAATCGAAAACGACAATTCAGTTATTTGTACGTGGAATCGGCGTCAATTCTAATACAGAAAATTTAGAAAAATTCTGTTAAAATCCTCGAAAACTCCTTTTAATAGTCCTTTTTAGTACCTTTCAACTTTTCTTTATGCTAGGAAGGGCCAACAATCAGGGTTTCAAAAGGGGTTTGGCATACATTTTCTAATTTTGCTGCTATAAGTCTATACATAGAAAAAACTCTTCCGTTACTCATTGACATACAAGCACGCGCATTCAAAACTACTGTGGCTAGAAACTCGATATTTGGTACTGAGGTTTCTTTCGTGATGTCATGAGTAAAAGAGTTGAAGTTTATAATGTGGAATTTTACCATGTTACGCGGATAAAACCGCGGAGCGTTGCTAGTTAATAATAAAAATGAAGTAAGACAAATATTAGAAATATAACATAAGTCACTAACGAGAATTTGGACGTCATCGGATACCGTAAGTGAACTGGGAAATGAATAGCTACACCAACACAACTTGTTAATTATCAAACTTTTAATTAAACACAAGCCTCGGCGCAATAGAGGCATGTCGCTCTAGTAATTTAAAGATATTTCAATGTTAAAATAGTTAATAAAATACGATCCGATATTCACAGTGTTTATTAGTGCACCGGCAAAACCCGGCTAATCTATAGTAACGCGACGAGGCGTCGGTAGGGACTAATCACAATACCTCCGAGTGCTCGAGCCTAGAGGAGCAACCAACTTATTAAATAAGAATGTTTTTTTTTTACGAGGTGTTACTTTTATTTTTGAAACTTTTATAGACATTCCGATATTAATACTTAAAAATACTGACTAGCATATGTAGAATAGCAGTAACTATTTAAGGAAAGCATCTCATGCGAGCACAGAAGAAATACAATCTTATCATAAACGATTATTTTATTATGTAACCGAGTAGAAAGAATATTTTGAAGTCTATAATGAAGTAAAAACTATAGTTAATTCGGAAAACATAATATGTTACGTTAGTTTACATATGAAATTAGCGTTTTGTGTGGGAAGAACAAAAAGTCTATTATTTTTTAATATAATATATTAATTAATCAAAGTATGAACCATTGTTTTCTATGTACTTCTACCATCTCACATGTAGTTCATTGATCCCTTTACTAAAAAAACCAGTAGGACGGGAATCAATAAAATATTTGAAGGCGATATGGACTGCCCCATCGGTGTAGAATTTTTTCCCTCGCAAGAAGTTATCCAAATTTCCAAAAAAAAAAAAAAATCTGTTGGAGCAAGGTCCGGGGAGTACGGAGGATGTCTTAAGACTTTCCAATTGAGGCTCTTCTAGTTTGGCCGTCTGTTGCCCAGCGTGTGTTCTAGCGTCGTCGTGAAGCAGCAGTAGCGTGGAGCGATTGACCAGCCTAGGTTGTTTAGCCGCTAGCATTTCCATCATGGTTTGTAATTGCTGACAATAGACATCAGCCGTAATAGTCTAGCCAGACTTGAG
>JAFELO010000652.1:358552-374862 GCA_017140195.1 Eumaeus atala | reverse complement strand
TTGCTACCCAATGGCCGAGTCCAACATAGGTCTGGGGGTCTACCCGGGCTCCCAGGTATCATGCGTAAATGCATTCCCCTTCGTCACCAAAAAAAAGAAAAGGATACTACGCGCGTATGCTTTTTAATGTTAAAGTTTTTTAATGTTCCCAATTTGCTTCAAGTGAATGAATGATGGATCCGCTTCCACATCAGCCTTCAAGTCTTCATTATCAACTCAGGTGTCAGGCCGTCCAAGGGGCTTGTTCCGCAGGTCGAAATTTTCAGAACGAAAACGTTGGAACCAAGAACGAACTGTGTCTTGTTTTGCAACACGACCGCCATACACATCGTTCATCTTTGAAGTCGTTTCCTTGTTTCCGCAGCACTAGTGCCACGGAGGAACTGTACTCGTAAATAATGCGATATTTTATGCTTTCCATTTTGTAAAATGAGTGACGCAAACGGAAAAAAACAGAAGACAAAAAACCAAATGAATGACGGAGATCGAAGCACAAATACATGAGTAAATAGCTATATAAATTTAAATTTGGAATTCCTTACCAAATTCGTGATTAAAGTGGCCAGTATGATAAACGCCAAATTCATATGTAAGGACCGTTATTAAATTATACTAGTATAATGTTTAAGATATGTTACAAACAGGAAACGTTATGATGTACGTACATATGCACCCCGCGAAATTATCCTATCCTATTAGTCGGGATAGAAAGTATTTTTATGTTATTTCAGATTATAATTTATACCTGGGTAAAAGTTCGTCTAAATTTGTTCAGTAGATTTCGCGTGAAACTATAACAATATGATTGTAACAATACAAAGACTTGCATTTATAATATCAGCAGGATTGCGGGGTTTCTGTTTCAGATAAGATTCGTATGGTGATAATCTTTTTCATTATACTTAAGATTGCTCAATTCATCAATTCAATAACTAAACGACAAATTATTATTTAAATTATTATTTTATATTATTATTATTAAATTATATTAATAATAATAATAAACATTTATTATTGAATAGTGAAATCGTGATTTGTTTATAAGCCTTCAACGTTTTACGCTATAGAATTTAAGACAAACAGTTGTCAGAATTTTTTAATACCTAAATATCTTTGTAAATATATTGTAGCTAGTGTAGATTATATAATTTGTACAAAACCATTGCGCGAATACTTAAATCATTGCTGAGCTATTATTACACAAACGCGACGTTCTCACGGCAGTGGCCAACGAATTTCGTGATTTCGACATATCGACGTAATGCAGTATTTATAAGTCGTGACCTTAGTGATGATAACGATAATGTTAATAACATGATTTATTTTGTATCAAATAGTTCTGACGTCTCCAGGGGTGTTTCTATATGCCCCGGGACCCGTGGTAATTTCATGAATCGTCTCCCAGTATAAAGAAGATGTTTCGATGGATGTTATACACCAGACCGTAGTTTATTCTGACCGGGGTCCCTGAGGCCGAAGCCTGTGTCATTTTGTCGATATGTCACCTCTTATTCACGTACTGCGATCACTTGAAAAATAAGCTAGTCAAATTGCACGTAGATGGCCTTAAAACTTTAAAGTGTAAATGTTATTTGATGAAATTTATGTAGAATTTTAAAACTAGAAGTACAGGAAACACAGTCTCACCTCTACCAGCTCTCTTCCGATGCAGAGAACGAGAAAGAAGGTTGAGAAAAATATACATTAGCAGTATAGTACACTATACGTCTAAACACGACAGCGAAATTATTAATAAACAACAATATTTTAACAGATACAAATTTAAAAGGTCTACCCGATGACCTCATTACCCATACTAGCAAGCACCTGGCAAGCATTTTTAAAACATAGTTCTAAATAATAGCAATAATAAATAAAACAAAAGTAAGTTTTTTTAATACATGTGGGTTTATAATTTACATTCGTGTATGTAAAAAGCAATTTCAGTTTTTATAGATTTAAATTTTTCACTTGCACTCGGTTGCAACTTTTCAAGCGATGGCAAATAACAAATAAATAATCTATTGAAAGTGGAACCAAGAGACAAGTTATTTCTATAGCGAGCTCAAACTCGTCAGTAAGTCAAACCTGTAACCCACATGCAGTGAAAGCCGATAAATTCGTCAATGACGGTGTGTATTTGGGCGAGGTGGAATTGAAATATAATTGTTGGCAACTATTAGTAGCGGTACAATAAGGCTTAGGTAGATTAGTGTAATTAAGATACACATATAATTTATCGTATAGCTGAAATTGGTTTTGACGTTTGCAAGTGTTTGTTATCCTTCACGCAAAAACTATTGAACAAATTTTGTTAAGTAAACTGAAGGGTGTTCCTTTTATACGAGCAGGTGGTAGTAACTATCCCCGCCTATACACGCCCGCATGACCCGAGGTCATGCAGGCGCGTTGCTGTCCTTTAAGATGGGAGTAAGCTCTTTTCTTGAAGAACCCCATATCGTATCTATTAGGAAATACCGACGGTGGCCGCTGGTTCCACATCGAAGATGTGTGCGGCAGGAAATTGCGCTTGAAACTTACAGTTGTGGACTTTGGGACATCAAAGTGACGGTGGAAATCAGAGTTCTGCCGTGATGTCTGAGAGTGGAATTCCGCTGCTGGTATTAATACGAAGATCAAAAAAACTTATTAACAAATGGTTCCCTTGGGAGATATTTTACTTGGATAAAAACTGCAGGGCACAGCTAGTAATATAATAAAGCTAACAAATAAAGGAATTAGGCCGACACGACGGAGAGGTTCATTTTGCTCACATTACATCGTCGTAAAGTGACTGCTATGCTATCATGGTTTGTGAGTTTCCAGTGGTACACTGGAGGAGGATATAAGAAGGGGAATACGCGCGCATTGCAATTATGGTGTCTATGTCTTACATGAAACACATTTTTTGTATCATTGAATAACCTTAATGAGCCCTCCCGACGTCTACGCATGTACTTCGGAAAGACGAGTACACGTCGCGTCCGTCCGATAAGACGAAGATCGACGAAAGTTTCCGATTATGGTGAATGTCGATCACACGCCTCTTGAATCCTGAGCATTGGTTGCCGTCCGCCTCCGTGTAGGTGCACCAGAGAGGCCGCGCTGAGGTCAAGATACAAAGATATTGCGGCTGTATTTCAAGCAAGCCTTTTTTGGGTTCCGTGACAAAAAGGTAAAAACGGGATCCCATCACTATACTCTTTTGTCCGTCTGTCTGTCACCAGGCTGTACCTTCTGAACCGTGGTAGTTAAATGCGTTGAAAACTTCACTGATGTTTTATTTCTGTCACCGCTATAACAACAAAATATAGTAAAAAATCGACAACTATACAACAAATTTGTTTTCTGCTGTTTTGGCGGGTTCTTTAAGATAAGTGGGGAAAGAAGCAAGCAGAACAAGTTGCAGGGCCGAAACATGAGTGTGCTTTCTGATGATTCTGATGTAAATCCGGAATAATATCCTTGTATTAGTTATTAGGTTCTGGAGTGGGGGCCGCGTTTTGGAAAACGAAGTGTTGGACGACTGTTCTCCAGGTGGGAAGACGATCTCCGTGTACTGGTCCGGGATGGATGCGAATTGCTACTCGTTCGCCAAGACGGCCCATCTCCTGCTGGAGATGGGCCGGGCCGTCTTGACGTTCATTGAAAGAGGCCTATGGCCAGCAGTGCAACGATAAGGGTTAATAACGACGATTGGTTATTGAAATGTGTAGTTGTATTTAGATGGCAAATGCCAACCGGTATCAACGAAATGCTTTTTGTCCTTCCTGACGTACAGTTTCAGTTACGTACAGTTTCAAGCGTCTATAGAGAAGAGAGCAGAAACTTGTTAATGATGCGAATATAAAGATAAAGAAATAGAGCATAGAGTATAGATTTAGAACAAAACGAACAGAATACGATGTCATATGGAACGGCAACGGATCGAGGACGCCAACCACAGTCAACGAAAATTACATTTCCAATTCGCTTTCCATTCGAGCTCGGCTAGCTTTCATGTTCGCTGTATAATACGAATCATTTCAATTAACTTTTCAGAGCCGTACGATTTACATTTTAAGCACCATTTCGAGACAATTTTCTGTATGCTAATATTACTTCTCTTCTCTTCGCAGTGAGTATTACTCAAGCCTAAACTTAGTAAGGGGCCTGGTGTGTCAGCCAACGATTTGGCCTGCTTTGCGCAGTCAGAGTCAGTCCCTTGTTAGCGTATGTTTAGCTACCGACACGGCTTGTGACGGCAACGGTCTTCAGCTGCCACAAAATGGCTCAAATTGCTCATTTATTCCCTATGCTATAGAAAAAGGCTATGAAGAGCAGGGCGGGTTGTTTCTCAATTGAACTGGTAATTTTGACATATCATTGTATTCTTTGGAATAATAGCACGTCATTATTAAACTGCATGTGAATATTAATGTGACGTTAGTGTTTTTGGCAGACATCGACGGGCTCATGGAATAAACCCGCTCTACGCCAAGAGCCGTCCGCTAAACGTGTTTGTGATACCGGTTACGCCGTAAAGTGCATCTACCATCAAAGAACTCGCATTTAGCCTGTTATAGCGCTCATAAAATACATTTTCTGTTATAATATAGGAAATCAAACGAAAAATCTGAGCCTTTCAACCACTACCGACGCAGATAAGTGGTAATAATTGTCATGTAGAAGCGTTTCCTCCTCTTCAATTGGCCACCGGCTACCCAGAAACCGCACGTAACGTGAAATGTTGGCAAGAGGTGCTTCGTTTCGATTCTGTTGCAATGCAAAATGTCACTTCCTCTTACAAGAGCACTCTGGGAACGACTGGGTTAAGATGTCGCCTTTTGTGCAGATTCTATGAGTCCGGAGGATCAAAGAACTTGTAACCTGTAGTTTTTCTAATGTATATGGTTTGTATGGTACTATGCTTTTGTTACCTGGTGTCTCGAGTGTGTTCGTGACACTGGCAAGTTTCTGACTTCGGACTGTTTTTAGACCTTGGAAGTCCCAATATCACCTTGGTCCGACCCGGGGCTGGTATCCAGTACCTCACGCCAGTGGATGCACATAGACCACGAGGCAGCCAAAACTAGTGTGGAGTACATATTTCTCAGGAACAGCTGAACCATGGGAAATTGACACATGGATGGGCATTTTCAATAAATGGTCAATAAATGATTAATTAATTAGAATTATTTTTTCCTATAATCATTAATATTTAGTCATTGTTCTAAGGAGATAGGAAGTCAGTTATGTATATAATTACGGTCACATGTCATGTGTCACGGTTGTTTTCGATGGAAATTTGCCTTCAAATATTTATTAAGTAAATTTCCATTTTCCGCTGCTATAACGTTATAACGTTACATCCGGTTTCCAGGAGTTGCGGATGCGCTAATGGTAGATCGGATAAATGAAGTCACCGCATTTTCCTATATCTTCCGTGACTCTAACATTTGTGAGTGCTTAACTCACTATTACCCTCAGGTGACATGATTGTTCATATGACACATTTCTTTTCAGTTCAGTCAGATTCCGGTGGCCCTTCAGAGGAAAGGTGTCCAAACCATCTGCATAACAATAATACTGATCTGAAATACTGATCGTCAAGACATACTACGCACAAGGTATTCTGTAATTAGAACTCTACGAAAATGGCAAAGTATTATCGATTTCATAGAAACACAAGATGTAAGGTGATCCAGGGATATCACTTACGTATCATGTAGTTCACATATGGGCATTAAAGTTTAAATTAATACATATATTGCTAACCGCAGACTTACAAAGGAATCGTTCGACAAAACGCCAACGCATGCCTTCAATTTGGCGTGTTACGCAGTCATAAGTAGAAACAAACAAGCAAAGTTCGTATTGATATCGCACATCAAGGGTTTGGTACCGACGCAATGGGAGATTTGATCATGACAACTGGGAAAAATTGACTTAACTACATTTGCATAGTGACTGAATGCGACCCGCAGGCACCCACTCATGCGTATACTTGCGTTTATTTTATAAATATTTTTTTATGTGAGAGTTAATAAATTTCTAATTTTTAGGGGTAAACGAGAGACCATATCACTTAGTCTTCGAGCTGCCCGTTTATCCGTCTGTCACCAATCTACGTCATGAACCGGGATAGCTAGACAGTTGAAATTGTCACAGATAATGTATTTCTAAACCGTGATATGCTGGTTTTTTACTGTATTTTAAAATAGATAATGGCAGGAGCAGTTCACGGGCGAGTCCAACTCGAACATGGTTTTATTAGTATTTATTGTTATTACATCTACAGTAACGCAGTCTATGAAATTTTCTACTTCTATCTATTACGGTTAAAGTGATACAGCCCTGTGGGACAGACAGACATGTGAGGCTTAGCAACGTTTATCGATGATACCGTTTGGCTATGGAACCCTAAAAAATAATAATGATGTACCAATGATGGGCACAGATGTCCTAGAAATCTGGCGAGGAGGACCGAAATGCGAATATGAGTACCCAAATTTGTTTTTAATTTGTACTATATGATACCTGCTGACAACAACTACTTAAGGTCCATTTATTTTTTTACACGAGAAACTTTAATTTCATAACCAACTCCAAGTCATAAATATCAGTTAACTTCACATGAAACGTGCAATAGCTGTGAAATTTTGCTGAGAATGATTTTACTGAGCCCAATTATTATAAAGCGGCTTACATAAGGTAATCGCGTACGAAAATTTCGATAAAATATGATGAAAACATTACGCAATTACTGCCGACGCAATAAAATTACACATACGAAATTTCATTATGCATTTTGTACCTCTATACAGGTGCTCACGTTTTCTGATTTATTTTCCATTGCATATTTTGATGAAAAAAAATAATAAACGATGCAATGAAATTAGTCGAAAGTAGGTCATGACATGACGACTATCAAACGCAACTTACAAATCGCATGTGACGTGAAAAAGGGGTTTACAAATAAATTAATTAAACTATACGGTACACTCGACCATGATAACGATAGTTTATTGTAAGTTCTCTAAAACACTATCGGGATGCATCTGTGCCATATACGGAAAAGAGAGTCTTCTGTACCTGTAACGTACGTTGATGAGCATGGCCCATCTTTGACTAGACCCTTTGCAGCTGTGTTAGTATTTTCACAGTACAATCGGTGTCACCGGTGTCATGTTCGATAAGTATTTTGACAGAAAGCTTGCAATCTTATAATGATGGCTTCAATTTATTCTAGCCTTGTTGTGTTCGGAAGGGGTAGTCCCATGCTGCATAGGAGGAGGTAGTGCTATGCTGTATAGGAGGATTTAGTGTCATGCATGGTGCATGACACTACATCCAAGACGGAATTGGGCCGGCACGACCGGGGAAGTACGTCTTGCTCACTTGATACCGGCTTAAAGTGACAGCGTCGCTGACGCGTTTCGTGCGTTTTGTGAGTATCCGGTGGCCCTTTGGGGGTGGGGGTGATAGGAGGGCAACGCATCTGCGTAACAATCATGCGAACGTCCGTGGGCGTCGGTAGTCATCAAAAGGCTTCGTTTGCTCTTTTCCCTCTTATGCTATAAAAAGCCTTATCCTATGTGTATACAGAGTGTCTCATTTCGCTGTCGCGTTTAGTGCGTTTTGTGGGTATCCGGTGGCCCTTTGGGGTGGGGGGTGATAGGAGGGCAACGCATCTGCGTAACAATCATGCGAACGTCCGTGGGCGTCGGTAGTCATCAAAAGGCTTCGTTTGCTCTTTTCCCCCTTATGTTATTATGTCTCATTTCGTATACGTTTCAAATGATCTGTTATATTTATGACATCTGAACGTAAACAATTTTGTGCTTATTCTTATACAATTACCAAGCTGTGAGAAATGTATTCTATGTGGATATGTATGATGAAATGAATTGAATGTCGCAGGATTAATCTATTAATATATTTCATCAATGTTATAAATTCAACTGTCGCTTTATGGGCGCTGGGTACAGCTTTTAAATAAGCACTGCAATAACTTAAGATTGCTCCGCTTGGCTAGTGGACCATCTGGTTTTGGCCACAACCACTAATTTAACGACGGCAAGCGACTGAATATTTCTCAATGTCAACATGGACCATATGAGATATATGTGATATACCCATAAATTTGTCATAATTACTGTACATATAGCAACTAATTTAGGATTTGTACTGTTCTATTAACGAATCATGTAAAAAGTTTGTGGGCTATTATATAAGGATCGTGATTGGTAGCCATTTAGTCAATACTATAGGTTGGTAGTATAAGTGAATACAAGTAATTATTCAAGCCGCAAAACAGCCGACCTTAACATGGGATAGGATTATTCAAAGAAATAAATCTAAAATCGATTCAAAGAAATAAAAGAATAAATAAAAGAAAAAAAAATCAAAGAGTCATATTAAATATTAAGAAAGCTCGTAAACTTGTATAAACTGTGTGAAATGAGAATAGTAATAGTGAAAAGGTGTTCCAATGCAGTTGTAGAGTGAAATGCGGAAATAGCATCGGAGCAGAAAAGACATCTGACCTATGCAAACCTGAAGCGAAACCAGGCCCCATCTGAGATGAGGTCGAATTTGTATACATCGCGTTTCCTCACGATGTTTTTATATCCTTTCCTGCACCGTAAGAGCATTCAAAATTTATACTCAAGTCATAAAAACACTTTGGCACATGGCGGGGTCTGAATCTGGACCCGAGTGGAGGACCGAATATAAGCGATATTGAGCCTTGGTGGTCTAGCGTTTACTGGACTAGCAAGGATCAATATATGATAATCCTTGTCCGGTGTATGTATAGAAATGACTACTAAATTTAACGTTAGGGATGCGAGAATGCTAATTCCCATGCATCAGCATGCGTTGTGATAGAACAAAGGCGTTAGGTATAATTTATTACGTATTTTCTTTATCTAAGTTAGATGTTTTGAAACTTGATAAAATTTATCTAGTATATAATATGTAGTACTAGCAACCCGCCCCGTCCTTGCACAGGTGCATTCAACTATGTGGATACTAATAATTATTATTAAACCGATGCTGCTTCATCTGTTTCATACACACCATCGAAGCCTCCGTCAGTGACGTTTGCTTTCATGTATAAAATTTTATATAAGACCGAAGTTCTGGAACTAGATGAGATACGTGTAGGAATAAAATGGGTTAGGGAAACGTCTAATAAATTTAACGTAAGCATTAAAGTTTATTATTCAATTTAAATTTCGTACAAACGAATTCTTCACAACCTCAGGGTTTTGTGTAAACTTTATTACGCCGTCCGTACATATAGGTCATTTTTTTTACCTCCAAATGATTCTGGGATTTAAGTGCAACGCAAATCTGTTTTAGTTCGTTTTGCTTGTTGTTGTTGCAAAGTATTTATTCAATTTAAACGTGTTAACTCAGGTAACCTAAATATATTTTTCCAGATACATTCCTCAATGTCTGGTTTTCATATAAGAGTATATCTTCAATGCTCAAAGCTTCAAAAAACACTACTTACAGTGCCAATCACTAATACGATAGAGAGAAAACTACTCCAAATGGTCAATTTAATTAGTTGACTACTAAGTTCATAAGACACATTCAAGAAATTGAAATGTCTATCATTGTTTTTATACTTTATTTTTTTACAGTATAGGAGGCAAACGAGAAATTAGCCCTTTTATCGACATAGACTTCCGCATAATGCAGATGCGTTGCCCTCCTTTCTACGTAATAACTTTTTAAATGTCGCTACAACTTATATAGACAGCAATTTATATTGCACAGTGTGTTCACTACAGGAGTTAGATCAATTCGTACCTGGTTGTCACCAAAAAGCCGCGCCTGTTCGTTTGGCTGTTTAATCTTTCGAAAGTCTACTTTCGTGAGCTATGGAGCTCTGTGATGAGACCCATGTCCAGTGGGCGTCGTCCGGCTGAAGATGATGATGAAGTCCGACTTCAAAATTATAAAAAAGCAAGTACATAGTTTGAGACGGATGTACTAATAGTAACTCTTCAGTACCAGTAGCATTAGTAATAGTCGGTTATCATATCGCATGCAGCTTGCAATTGCGATTGCAAATCTCCGGCCGGTGAACAGGTTGAGATTTGCGGTCAGTGACTCAAGAAATTGCATTTGGATTTTTAGCTCAGCACATCATTTGCATTTCTATAAACAAGATGTATATCGAGTTTCACTTCACTCGACTCGTATATTGGATATGGAATACTTTTATATCCGTTCAAAATATGAAACAAAATTTTTGATATATTTTCTCACTTTCGGCATCCCTAGCTGATACTTTTTCTTTGCAGAAAACAACAAGCCTTTTGTACTGATAATGATGGTAAACCAAAGACACCGCCATAGAGAACACAGCACCAATGGGCATCCCGAACACGGTAAGAGATAAAAACATACTTCCATGATGCATTGTAGCGGATTTGGGCCGGCACGACCGAGAAGGAACCTATCGCTCACACGATACCCCCATAAAGTGACAAATATACTGTCGGCGTTTCACGCAGCTTGTGGGTAACCGGTGGACCATTGAAGGGGAGGAGGAAATGCGTCCAACACATACTCATGAAAGTTATACGGATGTCTATCGTCGTCAAAATACTCCAATTACTCGATTGCCTCCTGTACTATAGAAAGACAATAGTAATGATTTAGAAAGTTACGTAATCTCACAGCACATAACATGACTAGAGTATCAAACTGAAAGTAGGTATTAAAACGAAAACTTTTCGATTTTTTTATATGGTCGGCATTAATATTAAATATATGTTTACGATACTGCGGTGGCACTAATTGCCTTTATCGGCCCACTCGAACTTTCTCCACGTGTTATCTTCCATCGTAGGCCGGGATTTTACTTCTAAAACACATCCATTTTGTTTTTATGTAACTTCTTTGTAATCTTTGAAACGTTTGTACTAAGCGATCGTTCTTGTTACTAAAGTTACGTTAGTTATCTATACCAATGTCATAAAAATCTAAAGTTTCTAACTTACTACACACAAACAGTGTAGGGGATAATCATTGTGTTAATACCTGAAGCAAAACCTAAACTGTGCAGACGGAGGAGTATGTTTGACACACTAAAAGTTTATGTGTAGGAGAAGCGCAGAGCGCTAATATTTTTATATAATAAATAAGATTTTATTACTTGCAGTCTAATGATTTTTTATAATTATGATCGAATGTCGGTTTCTGGGCGATGACTAGTCTTTGGAAATACAGACCTGATCTTACAAATTCTATCACTAAGAGAATTACACTGTTTGGGAGTAACATAGCATTTAGTACAAATTCAAAAAATAATGATAAAGAACTATTTCTGTCATTTAATTTTTATTGTAAAGCGGCTCACTCAACAGATAAGCACAATTTTTTTTAACACAAAACGTGACATCGCGCCAGTCAGAGTACCAACATAAGTTTTTCTTATTTTATCAAATAAACACACTTGTCATTATTTGAACACGATTAGTGATTTTTTGTTGAGTATGAATATAATATTGAATTTATTACACGTTTTCTTGATAATTGTTAATTATACTAGTTTTTCTTTAATTTTGCCGACCAAACATCCATTATTCGTGCGGTTTAAGAAAGTGAGATTTCTTTGCGTCCAAAAGTTTTCGCTAACTAGGGACCGTAAAAAACGATATTCCTTTTTCAAAATGTAGTATGGTCTCAACTCGCACTAATACCTGGAGGAAAAAATATATTAAACAGCAAAAAATATAGTAAAAGGTAATGCTATGTTACACAGCAGCTAAATTGGGCCCGCACTACCAGCAAGGTTCACATCATAGCGCCTTAAAGTAACAGTGACGATGTCGCGTTTCGTACGGTGTGTGAGATTCCGGATGCTCCTTGGTGAGGTGTAAAGGAGGCGGCATGCAGGTGTGCAAATGTCTATATTCAACGTTGATTTTTGTTCCATGACGTACATATCAGAGAACACGATTGCATTAATTTTCTACATAGTTAACTAAATTTCAATAAAAACTGTATTTTAATTGTTGAAACGTTTTCGATGACTGTGACCCTCTCAGATCGACCTTCAGACATTAATGAACGGTTATTTTTTACAAACCTACAAACAGTAATCGTGGTATTGTAACTTCGCAAATCTACTAAAATAACGAGTCGGAGAACGTGACAGTAAGCAATTCCCGATGTCTATAGACAATCTTCTATTCTGTTAGGTTAGCGAAACTTTCACAATTATTCATCCGGTAATATAAAATATCTAATTTAAATAATTTCGAAAAGAAAAATGGGAGTGATAAAGTACTTAAATGATACCTTCACGCAATATGTACGGTTCATAAATATCAGTTCAGCGATGCTCTTTAACAAATAAAGAAAAAGAAATATTTCTGAACGTTCATTAAGACACGCTTTGTATAGCGGTAGACAGTCTGATGTTAGTTATTCTCAAGTAATTAAACTTGTGGATATAACGCATAGAAGTTACATTGAACTTTCAAGTACCAGAGTTCCGGTGTTAGAGTTTGAGATGAATACTAATAAGCCTGGTAGTCTGGAACCTAGGTCACTTACAAGTTAGTGTCCTTGTGGTACCTCGGATCAATTCAACACAGACAGACGGCAAAAAACAAAGAAGAATACAATTAGAGCACCTGCGTACCACGACGTACGACTTGACTTTCGAGAAACCTTTAACTTATAATTATTGTAAGATCCATTCGGTAGTTTTTACGTGAAAGAGAAACAAATATCCATCCATACTTACAGGCAGTCGTGTTTATGACATTAGTAGGATTGCTTTACATTACATCATTAATGAACATTTAAAAAAAGCATTTTAAAGGAGAGTTTGTAGGCTTCAAAATTATTGAAAATTAAAAAATCTGTTGCACGCGAAAGTTTCGCAGCTAACCTAAACCAGTATCATTCGAATACTAGTAGGTATTAACCTAGTTAGTACCTACTAATCAATCTATTTAATAACTTAACATTTATAGCGATTTACTAAATCATACAGACGGCACAGTTAATAAATTTATATACTTTAATACCGTGTATATGATGCTATCAATGTGTGTGTGATGTGTCAGTGAAAATGCATATACGCGTCCATCCGGAGCGGATGGGTGTGTACAGCACGACCCGACGCGTGCCACTACCAAATAGAATCCAGAACTCAGCAAGTTCAGCGGCTATAGAGCGGGTCCCGGACATCAGCGACAGAACGCTCCATTTGTGTAGGTATCTTTTGTTTTTTGTTTGCGCGCGGAAAATCTTTTATGAGCTACACTAACAGAGTTAAAGAAAATTCATAAAATTACTCTTTATTGTATTATTGGTGCAATCATGTCGGCTTATAGGAAGTTCCTATCGGCGCCCTTATATATCTGCATAGTTAGAAACTATATGTATAGATGCGTTGCCCTGTTTTAACCAAGTTTTTCGCGGTCACCTCGGGGCACCGCACGATACGCGATCATGCATCTTCACATCACACCGTCGCGTTGCTACGTAAGCAATGGCCATGCGCTCGAAAAGAAGCCGTCCAAGTGCGAGCTGGATAACACACACGGCTCCTGTACTATTTTTTATCAAATTAACTACCTTTTTTTTCAAGTGACGAAGGGGAATGCATTTACGCATGATACCTGGGAGCCCGGGTAGACCCCCAGACCTATGTTGGACTCGGCCATTGCGTAGCAATACCAACTAAACCCCTACGGGAGCCTTCAGCCGCTATTAGTGGAGGGTCCCGGCTCTGCCGGTAACATGACCCCTCCAGCAACAGGCTGGCCTCAGTGAAAAGGCCAGAGTTCACCCTCTTGGAGACTGTCCGGCTACGCTATGACAGTCCCCACGACGCCGTGTCTTGATGGAGTGGACCGGGTTCCCATCCCGGCCCGACAAGGAACACAGGGACACTACTGAAGGCGCAGATAGCGCCTCCTTCGTACTATTTGTCATCGGCGGGGGAGGCCGCGTCGCAGCCTCCTCTTTCACTCGTTCGTCGGCTTCCTTTTGGGACAAGACGGTCTCGCAGAAGGAAGCCAACGCCTTGTGGGACTCGTCGCTGCCGAGCGGCCCTACGATGACGCTCGACTTTGATGAGACCCACCGACAACTAATGTCAGATCGTGACGCAGCGCCGCCTATCTCGGGCACACCTCGAGGGTGTGCTGGGCCGAGCCCACCGCCGCGCCACAATCGTGACATCGAGTCGTCAGCTCTCTGTGAGCACCTGCGTCAGCGGCGCATCCACCACTCGAGGACAGGGGTCATGGCAGCCTTTATCTCTCTACCGTACGGCTCACTGCGACGGCCCTCCACGCTGAGCGCAGATGGGCCTTATTTTTGCAGTGAGATGATCCGCCCAAACCAGAGCACATACGTCGCTATATTCCGACAGACACCGGACCTTTCCACGGGCATACACAAGGGTGTCATCAGCGTAACATACGACACCCATCTCGGGGAGGAGTCGGCCTCGCAGGACCTAGTCGTAGCCGACGTCCCACACGATTGGTCCAAGTACAGAACGCTGCGGGACGCCGCGGCCGACGCGCCGCCACTCCACGGGTGACACAGCCTCACGAGATAAGGAGGCACCTTGAAAAGTTTCGGTGCCTCCCGTATAACGCTGTGAATGCTTTCGCGATGTCCAGCAACACCGCGACCACCACCTCCCCTCTGTGTTTCGCCTCACCTATCCCTGCCCGTAGGCGCTTGAGGGCATCGATCGTCGACCGGTGTGCTCGGAACCCGAACTGTGACTCAGAGAGTCCGGGTCCCATGCCCTCCTCCAGATGCTGAACGAGACGGGAGGCCACAATCCGTTCTAAAGCCTTCCCAGTCTTGTTCAGCAGCAACACCGGTCGAAACGTCGAAGCCGAGTACTTGGGCCGCCCTGCCTTTGGAAGTAGGCAGAGCAGACCCTCCTTCCATGCCCCCGGGAATTGACCAGACCGCAGGCAGCGGTCGAAAACTTCCCAGAGGCTATCCTCGAGATGCGCGAGATAAATTGCCAGCACTCTCCCGTGCACCCCGTCTGGACCCGGTGCCCTCTTCTTACTCTGGAGGCGAGTCAGAATCGCCTCCATTTCAGCCTCTGTGATGCGTGGCGGAGCATTCTTTTCCTCGACCGACGTCCGCCGAGCCATCCTGGGGGGCATGAAGCCCACGGGTGTCGGGGAAGAATTCCCCGACGATCCTCACAAGTTGGTTTGGCTGGAGCATCTCTGTGATGGAGGCCGACTGAGTGCGGAGCTTGTTCCGCGCCCACTTGTACGGTCAGCCTCAGGGAACCCTCTCAATATCCTTTACGAGCTCCAGCTGGGCCTCCTCCAAGGCTCAGCCAATGGCCTACTGCAGGATCTTCACTTTCTCGACTTAGATCCTGCGCCGCCTGTCGTCCCTGTCGACATCTCCACCTCGTCCAGGTATACTGCCTCCTAGCCCCTTTGCAGGTGGCCCGGAGGCCGGATAATTCGGCCGCCTACCAGTATATCGCCCGCCACTGGGGCGGACTCTTCGCGGGCGGCAGGGCCACTCTGCACACCACAGTGAATCCATCGCAGAGCCGACCGGCTGGTCAGCTCCACCCCTAACTCCGGCAGCGGCGGGATACTTTAACGGCAGACGATGGTGGCCTCCTTTGCCAGCTCCTGGTTGAAACTAGTGAGCGCCCAATGCGGAAACCGGCTCTTCCCCCTAGACGACGACGGCGTTGACGTTGGACGAACGGAGGACGGAGACACCCCGAACCGTATGTAGCGGTGGTACGAGGTGTCTTCACCCTCCGCCCCTCCACTCTGCGTGCGATGGCCGGCGTGACGAAGGTGACGTCCACCACGGAACCTTCCGACCTTCGCACGCACGCCTGCACTGACCCTATATTGAGGAGGGACAGCCCGGCAGCTGTCGCCCACTTCTCCACCTCCCTCCTTTTCGGATTCGTGACCGGGTTACCCCAAGCCGTGTTTTTTGCATTGAGGTCCCCAGCCACGATATTACGAGCGGATCACCAGGGACTCTATCATCTCCTTGATGAATCCCGCAGCCCTCTTATCCATCTTAGAGGCGTATCCCCCATTGAGATTTACCCATTTACCCGTGAGGTCGAAAATCAAATTGAGGTTGGCCTCAGCCGTCACCATGATCTTCTCGGCCCCACACCGACCGACATCCTCCAGATTAACAGGGTTTGCCGTCTGGGTCGCTCCTCCCTCCTTCTGCTTCAGGAACGCCGAGTGCTCTCACAGCGCCGCCATTGCTCCAGTCAGTGTATATTGCCCCTCTTGGCCACACAACGTGACCTATAC
>JAFELO010000652.1:323086-358184 GCA_017140195.1 Eumaeus atala | reverse complement strand
AAGACGCCACAAGCAAGCCGCCTATACACCCCTGCCCCGGGACCGAACGGTAGACCAGGATAAGTCTATATCGAATTCTGATTTTTCTAGTACAAGAGCGGAGCCACAAAAATACGAATGTCTCGGCAACCCGACTTTTTACCAAAAACATTTTTGCACGCAAAAATCCGCCTTTTTAGTACCTTTCGGTAGCCGCTACTGACACTATGATCCCAGCACCAAATATACGCCCAGTACTGGAAAAACAGAGTCATCAAATTAACTACCTATTATAATATAAGTTTGTAACGTTTTTTTATCTGTGATATAAATATAATATACCAAGTTTTGTTTTTTTATGGGCTGGTTGTTGGTGTGTGGTTTTTACTTTTTCTTAAACTTTAGTTTAGGTCAACGATAAGTACCCTGTGTAAGGTGTTAGGTGCCGTGCAATTGCACGGAAAATATGCGCATCATACGATTGTATCTTTTGGTTGCGTTGACTTAGAAGTACGACTTTTTCTGTGCTTCAAAAATTAAAGAACTCAATATTTGACATTAATCTCGGTTTGATTTTTCCACACGGTGTTGGTAAAGTTTTGACAGGCGCATGGGCGAATGATAAGGATTTATTTTTTCCTTTTGAGGTACGGAACCCTAATAAGCTAACAATGAACTCACTTCTTGCGTCTTATCAACCAGAAGCGGTGGCCTAGTTCGTACGATAACCTTGCATCGTGCCTCGCGTTATCTGCGGTCTAGACGTTCGTTTCCGGTAATCGTTCGGTTAATGCAATTAAACTCTTATACTGGCATGTAATAAATATAATATTAACCTATAAAAACATTTTTTTAAAAGCTATTATTTTTATTTCGTAATCAATGTTAATTTTATTACAGGCAATTTATGTAGATTTGTGTTTGTATACGGCGTTTTTATATTTTATACGGCCATTTTAGTTTTTTTGATTTAGTTATAAAATTGGGACCTTCGCAAAATATATCACGACAAAATGTTTCATATTCATTTATTCAATAATTATAAATGTTTCTATAAACTACGTAATAGCCTTTTTTAACATTGAGTCCACTTTGTTGTGCTCTAGGTGAAATATCATTACTCGTGATTGAAGGTAACAAAATCTGTTTCACTACAAGTTCCGTTTGGCTGCATATTAGTAAAACCTTTACGTAAAAAATAATTAAATGTCAAATTATTGTGTTTCACATTTGACATAATAAATTATAAAACGTGTCTATACAAGTGAATGCATGTTTGGTGCCGTAGCGTGTGTATCTTTTTTTTTAAATCTTTATTTAGTACTATAACATCATTAGCCTTACATCTACTGAAAAAAAAAAATCATAAACTTAACTCTAAATCCCTTACATATAACGAATGGAATAACAAAACTTAAGAATCTGTCAACTTTGAAATTTGTTGGAAGTATTTATCCCGTTCCTCATAAACTTTTTTTAATAGATCGTACAAAATCATAAAAGCATGAGTTTATATTGATCAAGGTACCCTCGGTTTGTGCTGTACCTGTCAAGGCATCAACCACATCATTGCCAACAATACCAACACCTGATTGTACCCATTGTGAATTAATTCGTAAATACACTTAATAATGAGGAAAGCCTCAGACCCTAGACCATTTACCTTTAGCACATGGAATCAAGTGAAGCAAGCCACTTTTAGAGTTAGTTACAATAAGGATGTGCTGGTAAGTAGTGCTTCTTTTATAAGCCAGTGCTTCTAGAATGCCTATTAGTTCAATGCTCATAGAGGGAAGGTTATCATTATCTATACGAAAATGAGACTTTATTTTAGACACAGAATCAAAATGTGCGCATCCCCCATAATCTAAATATTTTGAACCGTCTGTATAAATGTGGACGTAGAAACTATACTTAGTAGTAATAAAATTTTCATTAGCTATCTTAAGTGCTCGTGACCTTACTTTATTTTTTTTAGATTTAACGGTAGGAATATCGATGAAACATATGTCTTCAATTGGTAACTCAAACAAATGCATAGACAGTTCATATGGAGGCCAAATATGCTGTGCAATTTTAATGTCTTTAAGGTTCGCGTAACTGTTAAATAAATATGTGTAGTCGTGTTTGTTCCAGCAACGTACACCCGATTGAATTAAATGATCAAACTTGGTAATAATTTCAAATAAATAATAATTACGCCGCGAAAAGACTAACAAAAAAATTATCAAACTGATATTGCCTTGTATGTATCGTTTTATGAAATAAAAAAAAAAGAAGGCATAATGAATCAAAATATCATCATAACATCTTCAATTGTACCGAATTTTAAAGTCCTCGATTCGCGAAATTCTGTGATAACGATGTGGGTATTTCTACGTAGGTATCCACAAAAGTATGCTAACGCGTTCCCGTGTCTCCGTCAACAGGCTTATGCGATGAAACACCATTAGTGGGTTTAGTAGGTATTCTGTGGTTTTTGGGACGAAGTTCCTCATCGAGCAATGCGAAGGAGACTGGACAGAAAAAATCTGACGAAGAGTTTCCCGTGCGGCGTGCGCATATTTCTCTCTCTCTCTCTCATAGAAAGCAAGCCAATAATTTTCGTTTCGTCTTTTTATTTTGCTTTGAACAGTGTAGTGTCGTGACGATTGTTTTTGCTTTGTTAAGTCTATACCGGTTGTTTGTACATAATAAATAAGAAAATTGTGAAGGAATTGTTGCACAATTCCTTCACACTTACAGCCACAGTCCCCTGACACATCTCATTAGTTTTTCTCTGCACTGCGATTCCCACACAACTACCGGCTCCTTATGATTCTGTGGTATGCCTAAAAGCATATCCCCAATGTAAAAAAATAAAAAAGTGTGCATATACTCATGTACACCACTGGATATACGGCATCTTTGCACCCCTCTCACTAGAAGAGGGGGCTTAAAGATCAGGAGGAGGAATCAATCTCGGTACCCCGCTTATAAGAACTGGGACTGGGGCACCGTACCAAGGGCGGCACTGATGGCACTCGCGGTGGTTTTTGATGGTATTCGACACTATCATATGCCGCGAGTCCCACACACCCCTGGACCCCCACCGAGGGCCGGTTAACCCCCTTTGACCTCCCTAATTGTCAAATTGAGGGGTCCGAAGGGCATTTAATTGTAAATTCCAGCACTTTACCTTTATCACGTCGTTTGACACGTATAAATAATTAATATCAGATGTAGATGTATAGATTGCATCGCGCTTGCGACCCAGTTGGCTCTCGCTCTCATTTCTGTCCCCTAATATCCGACCTACTTACTGTCCAGTTCAGACGCGAGAGCGTCAACAAGCTAATAACGAGTCATATTACGAAGTATCACCCACCCCCTAATAACGTAACGTTCAGATGGGGACATTACTGGTTCATATCCGCAAATTAAGACATTCTTTGTTATTTATATTCCATCTTGTCTCTTTGACAAGGTTTAGTATGAGTATATTTGTGGTATCTCTTTTTCCTTCGAGTCTTGTTTTTGTTAATCAGCTTCAATTTCACGATTGTGTAATATTGCAAAAGGTTTACATAACATGACAATTATTTAGGATCTCCAAAGAATTATACATTTTTTTAGGTGTATGTAGGTATGTGTGTATGTGTTTGTTCACGTATCTTAAATTATTATGAGATTTTGAAAATACTTTTTTTAACTTACATTCGATTTAGGGAACAGTGAAGATTTCATTAAAATCTGGTCAGTTTTAGTTATTTTAAAGTAAAATTACTTTCTTATTGTATTCAAGTGTCAAATTTTGGACTTTAAAATCTTGGATAACAAACTTAACATGTTCAATATATATTTCAATGTAAAGAAATCCATTTTGTATTAATGAGTTGATGTTTATGACAATAGTTAATGAAATTAATATAAATAAAAACTGAAAGTTTAATCGTTAGATTAATTAATTGATTCCGCAACGGTTGAAGATCAATGGTTAATGCATGGTTTAACCTAATCCTAAAACCAGGATTAAAGGATTTAGATTGAGTTACGAAATTGATGTCCATAATTTAAGTAATAGCAGTAGCCGGCCCGGCATGGATGGGAGAGGAAAATTCATGTTAAAATATTGCAAAATTACACGTGTTCCGTCCTGCGGATACATATGAATACCGAGATAAAAAGTTGAAAAACAATTTACGACCGATTTTGACACGCAATATACACAGAGAATTTCATAAAAACCAGTCAAGCTGCTTCGAAATATTTTGGTTAGAAACACTGTGACCCCAGAATTTTATTTACATATTATCTTCTTAATTTGAAACATTACCT
Organism: Eumaeus atala; assembly: GCA_017140195.1. Taxonomy (NCBI): domain Eukaryota; kingdom Metazoa; phylum Arthropoda; class Insecta; order Lepidoptera; family Lycaenidae; genus Eumaeus; species Eumaeus atala. The sequence continues at coordinate 353,888 of JAFELO010000652.1, read as the reverse complement.
ATCCAATATAGAGATCAGGTCGTTTGGCTACAAAGTTTGCAAGCACAACAGGATTCGCAGGTGAAAGGCTTATTAGTGAAAGTTTAAATGTAACAATATCTATTTTCATATGATTATAAATCTGCTTTTATTTGCAAAGGTAAATTTTAAATATTCTACACTTTCACATACCATATTATCTTTATTACATGTACATTTACAACTGGTAAACCTTAATTGTATATTGTGGAAAATAATATAATGGTTATCATGATATTTTATGCAAAATATAATGTTACAGATATATATATTTTTTAAAGTGGTCGTCAAATTTTTTCAATGTTAATTCTCTACCACCTTACCGGTACCGTAGAGAATTGACATTCAAAAAATCTCAGGCTAAGAAGAATCGGCGAAATCAACTCAGCGGTTGAATTATTTCAAATAATTGTACAAACATTCTATTAATATTCAATTTTATTACATTTCATAACAACAACACTAATACAGCCTGTGAGAAGAATCTTATTCCCATGTTGTGCTTGTGCTCGCTTTTCATGTATAATTAAGTATAATCGTTAAGCACAACCTTTCAAAAGTAAACGTTTGATACTCACGCTCAAACTCAAATAAAACATCTAATTATATTTTTGAGCCATATGAACACTTTATTAGTATCAATATACTTTTATTGCCGTTCTACTTATGCTCCTACAACGATCAAATGATTGAGAAGAGGAAAGCGATTGAACCAGCTTGCAATAAAACTTGATGACTTCATAAAGCTCCCTTTAGATTAATGGTTTTAATACATCATCTCTGAGTTAATGAGGCTTTAGAAGTGAAACAAGTTTAAAATCGTTGTGATTTAAAACGCGTCAGATCTTACAGTGGTAAACATCCATATCGCGTTCCTTTTCGCTGAAAAGTGAGACCAAATGAATCTGATCACTTTAGCCTTTGGTAATCCAAAGATATTCCCGTTTCAACATATGTGTATACTTGCATAACTATATTGAATAACACCAGGTAGATCACCTGCGAGTTGCTGTGTATCTTAGAAAAGCTATTTTATATGTTATGGGTACACAAGCTACAACACTACCAAGTTTCATCAAAATATACGTTCGTTACTTTGGTGTGTAAGAAACTTTAGTACAATCGAACATAGTTTTTTTAGTTTCGCATTTATAATATAATAGTAAGTATCGATTTTCGTGAGATGGAGAGATAGTAAATAACAAACCTGGAAGTTTTTCTACAACTAATACTCTTTGAGTGTTAGTCTGTTGGTTGAGTGGTGTACCACTATATCATACGCTGAAGCTTATGATATAATTTTACGTAAATGATCTGAGAACACTTCACCCGGTAGATTGACAGAGATGACTTGTTACATTATATGTCGCTCGCAGGCTGCACCCGGAACTTTAGTATGATTTGCATGCAACTAGCGTTATCGATTTACAAGACGTTGTTAAATCGAAGGTGAGAAATGACATTGAATTGAACGGGTGGTCATATATGATGCACAGTGTGCACGTCCTTTCAATGTTCAAATTTCGGGCGGCTGCAGTGTGCGCCGCGCGCCGGTGCGGAGTCTGTGCTATTGTTTGCATTAGACTGTTGCGACGTTTCGAACTCGTCTTGTCCTTTTGTCTAAGGACCGCCATTGTGGGATCTCGCATATTATATTGCTTGCGCTGACGAAACTCCCGTGAGGTATATTGCAGACGTGAAAAATTGTCAAGAGTTTGTCCGTTTCTCGTTTATAAGTATATCAGTTTATAAAATAATTTATTTTCGCTTTATAGTTTAGTGTAAATTTATGTATTGACATAAATTCATGTCCTATACTCCGCTGCCAAACATTGCATACTTTAGATTCAAAATTAAAAATGAATTTATCCGTATGTAAATATGGTCACAATCATTACAATAATCATTTCCCATCCAGACATTACCACGTGAAGCCAAGACTAGTAAGCTGTTTTCGACGCTGTTAGTCGGTTGCTGCGATATCTTTGTTTTTTTACAACAATACAAAGTAGCAAAGTAACTTCCACATATACATATCTGACGACCGGCTGGCTCCGTTGGTAACGAGGCGGAATCCCACCTAGGTCATGGATGTTTATATATGCATTGTGTTATATGTATTTCTATAAAAGAAATCTGAAATGTGTAAAATTTCTTAAATTTACAAAAATATTAAATAATCCGTTGTCTAGCATCTGTAACACAAGTCGTTACGGCTTACGGACAAGTCCACAGATATCGTTTTATGTACATATAATTTAATGATATTCGGAAACAATAATATAAATTAAATATATATTTTTTGCTATAATTGCAATTTGCGTAAAACTGTACGTCCACTAAAGTAATACTGTAGATCGCCATTCGCTAATGCGGGTCTATCTCCGCTTTGGAAACACACCCGCGTAATTCCGGTCCGATTGTTAATAGCGTATGTATGGTATATAGCCTTATAAACCTTGCATGTAAGCGTAAGCAGTTTTGTGAGACTTTGAATTAGATTAAGTTTTGCTAAATACTGAATAAACGAATTCAATTCAATTTAAAAAAAAAACTCATGGGCTTTATACTAACTAATATATTAGTATAGATATTACATACGTGGAACTTGGTAGTACAAAAGTCTACCTATTGCGCTCCGGCACTCAGCTTGACAAAAACAATTCTTATTTGCAAAGCTGAGTGCCGTATTATCACAATAAGTACTCGGATTTATGATAGTCCTAGTTCAGCTCGATATATACTCATAGGTTGAGAAAAGTGTAGGTAATATCATAACTACCTTGACTTACATATCCAAACATACTATTAATAGCCAATTTGTTCACAAAGTTTAGGATTAGATAGTTAATTTCCAAAACAACTATCACTCGAACTGGTAAGCTTCATAAAAAGAAATCATACTAATAAATCCATAAAGTAACTATGTGTGTCTGCATGTGTGTCACGTCAGGTTCTCACAGTCCCCAGCTGCATCTAGCGAGGGTGTTTCGTTCCCACACTGCACATGCTTTGAATCTGTGCACATGACGGCTTGTAATGTGGTAGCGCATCCGCCGAGCTAGTAGTATGTGTTGCCCGGACACACCTTTGCGTTTTTGTATCAATCTTAAAACGGAAAAAAGGAAGACGGAAAAAGTGAGCATACATACATTTAGCAACACTATAGGATGTGAGTTCAAAATTAAAAAACACATCCGCTCAGCTCTTACCACATTTCTCATATATAAATAATTTTCCCACTAAAAATTAAAGGAACACCAAAATCATGAGTAATTTTTGTAAATCGCTCTAGCGTTATTAACTTTTGTTCTATCGGAGAGGATTTTCTTTGTTTTGTAACGTTGGAAGTTAAAGTTTGACAAAGGACTTCGAAACCAGTTAATGTACCAAACTCCGAGAAAACAGTTCGCTTAATATAATCTGTCCAAAAGGCACTTACATAACACTTTGATACAATTATAATCTAATTTGCCTTTTATTATTACTTTGATTATGTAATTGTCTTTGTCATCTACGAACTATTACAACACTAACTTAGTTTAATATATTATTTATAAGCGGTAGTGCCATGCTGCATAGGAGGAGGTAGTGCCATAGTGCATGACACTACATCCTCCTATGCAACGCAACTGAGCCGGCACGACCGGGGAGGTACCTCTCACTCGCATAATACCGCCGTAAAAGGACACCTTCATAGCCGGAGTAGGGCAACGCATCGGCATAGTAATCATGTGGATGTTCATGGGCGTCAGATATCGTAAAAAGGCTCCAATTTCTTGTTTGCCCCCCAATTCTATAAAAAAAATTGGATGGATGTGGATGATGGATGTTCATGGGCGTCGGTAGTCGTAAAAATATCTGATTTCTCGTTTGCTATTCTATAAAAATAATGTGTGTTACATCCATACTACGGTTGCTGGGTCACGATCAAACTGCTGAACGGGTTTTGATAAAACTTGATGACGATATAAGCTTAACACATTAGCTAGATAAATGCTTATTTGTAAGTCGTTTTGACTGTAGTCCAGGCGGACGAAGAGGCGGGCAACTGCTAGTAAGTAGTAGTGTACCTCTTGATAGTAAATTTGAGATTTGATAATTTTCTTTATAGTGGGACTTCAATTCAGTAGTTAGGTATATTCAGTCAGCCCTGTAAGTTACATACTTACCCTTTACTACCTCATATAGGTATCAGGTGAAAATTTCCATTGAGTAAGGAAGGTATCTCTTCCCAAAGAGAGCCTTTTGACGTGTCCCGAAATTAGAATCTTGAATTAGATGGTTTGTAGCCAAACAACTTCCGGAACCACTGATTTCAAATATTGTATTTCTAATATTCGTTTCTACGAATCCGCTTTGGCTTCTTGGCATATGTCTCATAAATAGCAAAATGATAAGCCACATATACACTATCTTGGCACTCGTATATTAAACTACGTATTACGAATTCTTGCTGTCAATACCTACGTTGCTCGAGTTAGATATTGGAAATGCCTGAGATACGTATATAGCTAATAAAACATAATACGTGTCAAGATGCTTGGGATACGTTTATAGGTACTAAAAGATTCCCCACCACGTGAGATACGTATACGGCCAGCGAAACAGAATACGTTACAATACGAGTATATGTTCAATTTTAATAAGTGTAACAAAGACTAATCACGTCCCCAAAAAATATCACTACACAAGTTTAGGAACAAGCGCTAATGTGTCAATGTGGAACATAAATCCCATACTATTCCAGAAACGTACTTTTGTTATAAAGTTGAGTATTATTTACAACTGTTAACCCTTTATTATAATATTATACAATCTCGCAGAAATTACGCAGATACAATATTACGTAATAGATAGGTACTCACGCGTGTGTGGAGGATGGATATTATCTGTAAAAGAAGATAAATGTTGATAAATTATATGTACAATAGCATAAGTGGTTATATGTTATATTAACATTACTAATACATGTTAAGTCTCACTCAGCAAAACAGATGCTGTTTTCATACTGAGAGCCGGACAAGTACGGACAAAGGTTGAACCAAACCGAACTACTCTTCTCCGCCGTGATAATGATAGTTAAATTAGCTATTATAAATATTCTCATATCGGGATGCATCTCTTGTCATCTTCAAGAGGTACCGATTACTTTTCGTCACCAATCCGATAAAGCGGTAGAGAAGATAATTGTCTTCGCGTCTACAACATAACTTCAGGTCCGAAATAAAAAGTCTTCTTTCATCTTCAATCTTCGTTTCATTTTCTATTTCTGAAACTTACAATCTTCATAGAGATAAAGAGATATCCTCGTGGTGGTTGACAGTACAAAAATATCAATTTAGCCTCAGCTAAATTCACTGTTTAATAGTTACTTAAACTTAAACCGTAAATAGTTACTCATTATTATTATTATTATTATTATTATCGATAGCCTGGTGTATCCCAATGTTAGGCGAAGGACTTTCTACTCCCTTTCACGCCTACAAGAATTTTTCCCGCCAAGAATTGGCCCAATCTGACTCCTAAACAGAACCTCTGTTTAGGAGTCGGATTGGACCAATTTTTCCGAAAGGAGTCCAGCTCATCTCGTAAATAATTTGTACGTAAGCTAACTATAATGCGATCAGCGATGACCTTGAATTGTGACTCAGTTGACTTTATTATATATTACAGTGAGTGAACAGCAAGCAGGCACTTTCCTCTTAACAATAACGTCGTACCAGCGGAATTTCGGCCACGGCGGCCTTCTCTATAGGGATTAGCAAACTGACATATTATAGTGCATAGGTGTGTGAGCTTATAAGCGCTTTTTCCTTCATTCCCCTATTCCGATGGGACGGCAAGCCGACACGACCGGAGAGAAATCAGGCACAGGATCGACAGCTGTGCAGGGCTAACGCGCTCTCCGAGGCACAGGTGTGTAACATCGCCAACTTAAAAACTCAGTACAATTATTAAAATTTTACAAATCCTAATAACACTTTTTGTTTTGTCCGACCCGGCATTCGAACCCGGAGTCTCACGCCTGTGGATGAACAGGCCTAACGCTAGACCACGAGGTAGTTTATCTACTTTTGTTTGTAAAACAGATTATATTTGCTACAGGTTAAAACGTGGATATAAAACCGGTGAATCGGATAATCCTTTGAAGGATAAAATACATCAAACATCCGGGCGGGCTTTGAAAAGATCAATCAGACGAGTGGCCTACGCTCAAATTGGATTTATACCGGCCAGGTTCTAGTTTTATTGTAAGCTACATTTTTTATTTTGAGTTATACAGTTTCCTTAAAAGCGTGAGCAGCTTTTTTTAAAGCAATGTATGTTACTTGTGTAAAGTAAAAAATATACTTTGAGGTGTATCAATTGAGCAATACAAGAAGAGTAATACTAAACAAAATTTAAAAACAAGATTCTTAAATTTATCGACAACTGCATAAATTTATTAATTTAGCTACTGGGAACAAAAAGAAAGGACTTAATTGGCTAATAAATTTTCCCATTCATCATCACATCCATTTCAGGTTCCCGTTACAAGCAATTGACTAGATGCAATTATATGTCAGTACCGCAGAGAGTGAAGACGAAAGTCTTCAACCAATGCGTTCTCCCCGGGGCCGAAACATGGTCTTTTAATTTAGGGCTGGTCCGCGAGTTTGCGGTAGCTCCACGGGCTATTGAACGCAATCTTGGGTGTTTCTCTGTCCGACAGAATTCGTAACGACGTTATAAGGCATGCAACTAAAGTATCCGATATCATACGACGCGACGAATAAACTCGCCGAAGTGGCAATGGGCTGGTCACACACTCAGAAGAACAGACTGGTCTCACACTCAGAAGGCAGATGGCCAATAGGGTTCTGGAGTGGAAGCCGCGTTTAGAAAAACGAAGTGTTGGTCGACCGTTCACCAGGCGGGAAGACGATCTCCGTGCAGTCGCCGGTCCGGGATGGATGCGAGTGGCAGGAGATCGGTCGTCTTCGCTTTAATTGAGAGAGGTCTATTGTCCGGCAGTGGATCGATAAGGGCTGATAATGATGATTATGATGATGTGTCAGTCATGTATCGAATATGTTATGCATACCTGCCTCGTAGACCACAGACTTTTCAATTACTAACAGTCCGAAACCAGGAAGTTGGCGATGGTACAACGTTAAGCCGTTTGTTGTGGGGATGTGAATGCTTGTGCTCCTGCTGACAAGCACCTGCAAGTTTTGGTATTTTCTATCAGTAATGCCGATACCAAGCTCACTAGCTTCGGAAATAAGCTTACGAGTTGAATTTACAATCACAGTATTGGAATTTCCGTAGAAAATGGAGGCTAGTCTAATCGCATCGCTACATCTTCCATAGTGCAAAAAATATTTCGACTGATGAGCGAATCCAGCCAGCGCTTTATTATATTTAGCAGAAATCCTACCTGGATTATGATACATCCCGGAGCGTAACATTGTACACAGAAATATATCCATCGTACGCGCCGTGCGCCTGATCTAATGTTCATAATTCTCGCCTTTAACTTTAACGCGTACGCGTATTATACTTACAGCGTACATATCTTCTTATGAATAAAATTCACGTGTCACAGTGTTAGCTGACTTACTCCCCCGAAACGGGTCTACCGATTTTTACCAGATTTTACATGCATGGTCAGTAGGTCTGAGAATCCGCTAATATACATTTTTCATGGGTGAATTTCATTCAGTGATATGAGTTGTTCATCCTCAGCACACTATCACTAGATATTACCTAGAAGTAATAGAACAACGTTTACCGGGTCAACTGGTAATATGTCAAAACGTCATGTTACGATATTGCCCAAGCTCTTATCCGAGAACTACCGGTGCCAATTTAATGTAACCTTGCATACATATGCAACTTTTCAAAATATAGGCTGTATTTTATTTCAATTAATGACAGTAATTTTTACTGCCCCAGCAACGTGTGGCCTGGTCGGCTAGTTATATGTACATATATAATATTGTATACGCATTGCAGTTTAATGTGCTCTTCATAATATATAGGCGGGAATGTGCCCGCGCGGCGCGTTTCGTGCGGTTTGTTAGAGAGGAGTTAAGGACGAAATAAATTTCATCAACATACGAAAGAGAAACCGAATAAATTATTCGATTAGAAACCAGATCCCTGTTGTTATTAAAATATGTGGTGTCGTTTTATTACGATTTATAGCTTTTAGGATCTGGTACAATCGCGAATATTTTGTTCGAATTAGAATTACAGAATAAAGCCTTCACGTTTCGGTGCAAGAGCATTTTAAATATCTATAAACAGTGCTTACCATGAGACGGGAAATTTATATATAAACTTTGATAGTGGTAATGATAGAGGATTGTGAAGAATATTTACGTTCAATCTCTCATTAACACCCGATATACAATGATGTTTACTCATGTTAATTTTTCCACTTTCCCGATATCGGCAAATTAAAAGATTAAATATCGGGCGATATTGATACAAAAAAATGTATTTGTATGTTTCAATCAGTTAATGGCGTTTTTATTTAGCGATTCATGAGTTACGTGTATGTACACAATATACACACGGGGTTAAATTGAGTGAGCGTTGATGGTTTTTATCGCGTATGAAAGGTTTTATCATTAAAAACGTTGGAAAATTTACTAAAGCTTTCGTGACATGTTTTTCGCTCGGGGAGTATTTTTATTGCACGGAAAGAACACACGAATTTCTAGTTGGTGAATAGCGACAAGAGTGAAAGTCAACCTATAAGTGTTTACTATGTCGTCGTCGACCTAGCCGAATTTCGGTCATGGCGGCCATCTGTACGGAGACGAGCCAACTGCGCAGGACATATTGTAGTGGACAGGTGTGTGCGCAGGCACAAGTGCACTCCCCGTTCCCTCGTTTTCCTATTCACATGGGACGGCTAGCCGACCGGAGAAAAATTAGGCGCCGGAACCAAGGCTTAACAAGCTCTCCTAGGCACGGGGGACACTTCCTTGCTCCAGATTGTTATTAGAAATTGACAATCCCGATAACACTTTGGATCGACCCGGGACTTGAACCCAGGACCTCACGCCTGTGGTCGAACATGCTTACCACTGATCCACGAGGAGGCACACCATGCTAATATAATAATGTATACACCATACACATTTTAATAAGAGTTAGCGTCATACAGCGTTGCAGGGAAATTGGGCCGGCATGATCGGAAAGGTGAAAGGTGAACGGGAGGCCCGTTCACATGACACCGCCTTAAAGGAACGCGTTTTGTGAGTACCTGGTGACCTATTGAAGGGAAGGAGGATAGGAGGACAAAGCATCTTCATCACTATCATGCGGATGTATATGGGCGTCGGTAGCCTTCAAAAGGCTCCATCTGTTAGTTTGTTCACGTATAATATAATATAAGGCAACCTGTAACATAATGACACTAGTCGTGCCGGTCCAATTCGGATGCAATGTAGCATGAAATTACCTCAAAAAAAGTGTGTGCGTACACGCGTGGGAGGTTATACTTCTTTGGCGAAACTAGAGAAAAACTACAACCTTGACTATAGCTAACTTTAAGAGTGCCGGTTACTCGTGACGGTGTGTGCGCGTATCACAAAAATTTACTCATCATTTTTCCCTGACGCGCCAAAAGAAGTATAACTTCAAAAACGTCTTTATCTAACGAAATAAAACACAAACAGAGAAACAACCTGCTCGTTGTTACTTACTTTAAAAAAGCTATTATCGCATTTGACATTCCCTCACTGCATTTTACTAATTTATTCTGATAGCATTATCGATTTAATAAATCACGTAACAATGAATGAATATTCACGGAGTGAGTTGAATGGTTGACAGCCCGGTCACTCCGTGACGGCACACGCGCTTCCGGTCAGCCGTGAAGTCCGGAAACGGCGATGATATCTACCTCTGCCGCACCGAGGGACCCAGTTAGTGATGCTTACTGCTTACCTACAGTGACCATTTCTTTCTTTAAAACGGGACATGTGTTTATTTGCGTCAGAAGGACCTGGGGTAATTTTTAAACTAGCTAACTATCTCTAACATTGAATTGGCTATTGAAAATTCGTATTTTCTATACGAAAACAAGTGTTAGTTTAGTGATCCGCTTGAATGGTTTAAATTTTGCGTGCCTTGGAAAAAAGCGGGGTTGTAGAAAAAAGTTGTTGGTTGTTTTGATGGTGTTGTAAAATGTTCGAATATCAGCAAATTATATTTGGTAGCGTATTATTCAATCAGTTTTGTTGACAGAATAACGGATATTTGGGTTATGGTCTCCCTCTACCAGTCTCTTACAGTTGATTAACGAAATATCTATCTAGGCTACTAACGAGAGTATAACGTTGTTACTTATTAGTCAAGGTTTCCGTGAATGGCTTGCGGCTCGCCGTAGAACCTCATCTTCTAATACTATTATATTATGCACTTGCCAAAACTTGTGTGGTTAAATTTTTATGATAAAGCATGCCGGCAAGCATTGCTGCCCGGGTTTATGGCAGAAACATTGAAACGTTGAAACGGGACGGTCCCGATGTGATGTATGGTGGACACCCTATCCTTGTTCAAACACATAGGCGACAGTATAAGCTAAAGTATTACGTAACATCACTAGTCAAGGTGCTTATTCGAATACAACAGAGTCTGAATGGTTCGCTCATGTAACTAATGAGATCGGTATTGCGTATGTAGGCTTGTTGCTACATCTCTTTGAAGTTCCATTAAGCTTGTGCTATTTATAGGACGAATTAATATAAAATGGGTGATGGTTTAATTATTTTTATATAAGAGTGTATGTGGCTCGTTTAATTGTAAGATTATTTGTATTGACAATTCTTGAGTATTAATGTAATTTCAATGTTGTAGGTGCTTACATTTATAAATAAAATATTTTCTCTACACATGCATAAGCCCTATTGTCGTTTTCAATGATTCCTACAACGAGAGTTAGGATGGCCGATCCCCGTGTAACAATATATGAAGAAAAAGCACACGGGGTTGCCCGTCCCTTAGGATAATCTAATAATATATTATTCAATATTCTATATGATGTTTATGGGCGTCGGTAGTCATCAAAAGACTCTACGACTTCTGGTTTGTCCCTATTGTAAAATAAACAATCGCAGTTCCTGACAAATTTGTAAAAGGACGAAGTCTGTCATCCCACTAGCTAGTTATCGATATTCCCGCAATTCCTGATATTATTCTAAACTAATCGAAACTCGAGCGCTTAAAATATTTATTTTTAGGTAGTTGTCACTTGTGTTATCAAGATGAATCTAACAACACCGCATTCGTTATAGACAAGTATATACATATATACGCTCCAAAACCACTGTCACCCTTCTGATGCAGTCGGATGCTCGTTCTTGGCTCTTTTTTTCAAAAACGACATTACGCTAGAAATACTTTTATAATAGATCTTTTTTTGTGTGCAATTACTTCGGACATTTATCGGACACTCTGCGGTCTATTTCCCATTCAGAAGCACTGGTGCGCGATTACAAATGAGCCTTCGCGAAGTAAACAGAAGGTTTCCGCTCGCGAACAGTCACTAGGGCCCGAATATTACTAGCTCCGCGATAACCCACTTTCTAAACCATCATGAGGTGACACGGTTAGGTATATGAGTGCTAATTTTTGTTTATCACAAACAACATGGCTTTTATGTTCGTTATACACAGCTATAACTTTTTTAACCATACTGACTTAATGATGATAAAGGTATTTATTATCTGAAGCTTGTGCGTGAAATATAACTCGGCCTATTCGCGCTAGAATCAGATCGCGTTCAAAATAATCCTAGTCATGATAGCATGACTAGAATTATTTCGTTTATTAGTTATGCGGATTTATTGCCCTTTACACAGTTTTATAAAAAGTAATAACAATAAAGACGCAAATGTGGAACCAAAATCAGCAGTCTTTTCAAGTGACCCTCGCCCATAAACATACGCACAATAAGTCGTTATGCAAACTCCATATTCATTTTAATAGCATATTTCGTCCAATCGAAGTAGGTCTATACAAATTTTATCCTATCGTCATTATATATTAATGAACGAGAGAGCTGACAACACACTGCATACCAATTGTACGGATATTTATGGCCGTCTGTAGCATCGCAATGCTCCAACAGTTCAACTTCTCCAACGCACTATAAAGAGATACGTCTCACTCATACAGTCATAAAACATACAAACAACTATTGACGTACTATCGTCCTCATATGTTAGTGAACGAAACTACAATAAAGTGTTCATGTACTTGCGCAAGCGACTGTACCGCTAGGGCTGCCATATTCTAGTTAGAATTGTGCGAATAGAAGCGCTGATGATTAGGAAAACTATGATAATTCTAACTTTCTCACGATTAATCACAACAAAAATAAGTATTTTATACAATACCTACATAATTCAATTTTATTTATCTTAACAAATATTCAACAACAGCAACAATAATACATTTTCAGTTCCCAAATGGAGTAGGCGTTTCGTTTATACATTTCGTTAGTGGTTCAAAATTAAAATATCGTCATTTCTTGATTAAGCATTCGTTAACTATACATTAAAAAAGTAATGTTTGATTAATATGTTTTATTCGTTAAGTATGATTATTACGAACTTATGTATGGAATATGGTAACGTCATTAATATCATCATCGGTATTTATCGATTTATGCTCAGAGCTCTCAATAAACAATAAGTTGGCTGATCTGATATATAATAAACAATTATTATTTGACATTTTATCAACCCTACGCCCTGCTGGTACACAAAATGATATTACCTATTGTTTGAACACAATACCCTATTCGTAGGCACACGCTGCACGTCTGATTTCATTATTCCCCGCACATAACCACCTTTTATAAGTTTTTGGGATTGCAATGTAAAACAAGTATCCATTTATAGTTTCATAACAAGAGTCTATTTTCTGTTTTGTCTCCACTGTCAGTGTTTCAACTTTCAACTCGTTAGTTGAAGGCTTGAGGGCCAGTTTCATAAACTCCTGTTACAGTAATAACCAGTACTTCCTATAAGGAACTTAAGTGCCAAATAAATTACAAATTTGTGTTTCACAGGTTCAGATTAGAAGTAATTACTATGAAGCATGCATGTGGTAGTTGTGTATCGACTATCCAGTTGGCGTTATAATAGAAACCAAAACTTTCTTTATTTTGTCACTGGGGAATGCACTTAGGCATGCCCCCAGGCCCTCCAAGCAACTCTCCGTATCCACTAAGCCCAAGCGGTGTTCCTTCACATCCGCCAGTGGTGGAACTACGAAAACGTAGTGGCATACAGCCGTGACCCCACCAGCTGGTGCCCTTGTGGGCTCTTCTCGGGAGGACTAGATACCCTCTTGACTACACACGGCGTGCCGGAACACTCGGCACCCCGTGTGTAGTCCGACTTATCAGATCTGCACCGATTACATCCACAATGCTACTCTTACAACTTACTTAGTTGTGCTTACCATCACCATCATCAGGATTCATCTTCATCGGAGATATTTCTTCAGTGAACTCGCATCTTCAATAAACACACTACGGCCTCCACTTTCAAAACCTTATTGGCCCATCTGCCATCCATTATAATCATCCTCTTTATCCTTAAAAGGGAAACCAAGCCCAAATCTAGATTAGATCGGAATTTGAATGCACGAATCCGAGTTTCCTCACGATGTTTTCTAACACCTTAGGAGTTCTCAGAAGATGTACTCCAGTTAGAAAAACTGATTGTGATCACCAGTGGAATTTCGAACCGCTAACCACTAGACCACTGTGGCTCTCCATTAAATTCATAGCATTAGAAATATGTGTGCCACGCCGGCAGGCGTTATTGATAGGTTTTTTAAAACCTTTTATACATATTTATTACGTCGCGGTCTCAATTCGTTGCAATAAAAAACTTAAATAGTTTCTGTTTTATCACATTTTTATTGCAACAGTAGTGAAAACTGACGTCTTTTCATGGGTTTCACGTATCGCTATGACACAATAATAAATATATAAAATATTCCGTCGTTGTATTGGGATATAGCGTAGTTGTGTTGCGACTGATCTAAGATAATGGAGGCGATGTATCCACACTCCCCGCGCTTAGACCTCGAATCAAGGAGTCATGACTCCTCCTCAGTTATGAGGGAGCGACAGGAGAGAAGAAAGTATAGTTGTGTGTTCTTGCTTCATTTTAGTCTAATTAGCCTGGCACGGCCGGCGAGGTACCTCTCGCTTTCAAGATACTGTTAAAGTGTCAGCTATGCTGTCCGTTTCGTTTGGTTTGCTGGCGACCCGATGGGAGAATTGGGAGGGCAACGCATCTGTGTAACCATTAACGCACGGGATGTGAATGTGTGTCGGTAGTCACCGGATGCTCCTACTGCTCGATTATCTAGATATAAAAAATGTATTTGCATATCTCTTGGTCCACTTACCATCGTATCCAATGACAAAAAGTTGTATTATAGATTAGTCGCGGGTAATGCAACACCTGTCCGCGTCTGTCGCGACAGCTGCTCTAGACCGTGAAATTCATGATACGGTGACCCTACGAACGCACAGCTTATTATCACCCGACTGCATTTCTCGGCAGATGGTCGAGAATCGTTTGGTGATCTTCAGCTCACTTAAAATAGAGACGTTCCTATGGCGTCATGACGGTCCACTATTTGATTCTGAGGAGCTTTTAACTTTACATTTTGAACGTATCGATCTTACTACGTTCATTTATTATATTCATAAGAGGCTATAAATGCCGAAATCAGTTTACAAGAGTCCTCGTGGATGGAAGAGTCCCAATGAGATGATTATACTCTGGTTGTACGAACTGTGAACGTCTCGGGGCGTTGTCTTGCTCGATTACCTAATGTAACAAAAAAAGTCTATCCCGACCCTTTATTGCGACCTTGTGACTTGTAGACATCAATATATTTATTCTGTTTCTCGAGGTTGTCTATAAATAAAAAAATCATCATAAGTGGGCGTCGGCAAGTCCTCAAATTTATTATTACACTGAGAGTGTAAAATTTATTAGATATTTTGGCTGACAGTCAAATAACATAAATGAAGAATATGAAGATATTTTCTCTGGACCATGTGAGAAAGGCTACGGTATCTTTACTTTACGTATTCTCAGATTGCTCATTACTGAGCAGTTTGAGTGTTTAGATGATCAAATCCTAAAAACCTAATGAAATTAACGCAATAAAAAAATAATTAATTTGACCTAATTTATGTAAACAAGTCCCCTTCTCCCTTCCTACTCTCAAATGTGCCACCAGAAACTCAAAAGCTGCACGAATGTAGACAGCACTGTCATGTTCCAATTCCTCTGCAATGCAGCATGGCATTACCGCATAAAAATATATTTTCACGCACAACTACTAACGGATTTGGATGAAATTCTTCAGAGACATAATCTGGAATATATTGAATTGCGAATTTGAACAGACCGGTGATCTTGTCGTCCATTGAAATAGTCCTATTGTAGCTTCCCCACCATGGTTCACGCCTTGTCGTAGCTGTGGGGCTCGATGGCCTGGGGTGAACCCAGGCTAAGCCTGTAGTCCGGTCCCTAAGGGGGCTGACTAACCGTCGAGGTGCCCTGATGATTTATTGTTCCGGGGCACCTTATCAAATGCGGCACAGATGGCACTCGCGGTGGTATTCGGCACTATATACTACTCGCGGTGGTATTCGGCACTATATACTACTCGCCGTGGTATTCGGCACTATATACTACTCGCGGTGGTTTGGCACTATCATGTGCCCCGAGCACCACACACCACTAGTGGTGGTCTAGCCCCACCCAGGACCAGTGAAGGCGCTTCCCCGCGTCAATAAAAGGCCTATTGTTACTTGCTCGTAATAATTTATCGATTTGCTATTTTATACTCATATTAATGGAGGGCACATCAATAAACAGCGACATGAAAACGGGACAGAAAGTAGGTCAGATCGGGATAATGGCGTGCGTCACAACTGTACGGATTAGGGGGTGTTGATTAATCGGCCAACGGGATGCATATGAAATGGGGAGTCAGCCCGACCGGGAAAGTGCTACTCGTTTTTGGGGTTTAGAAATAGATATAGAAATAGAAATAAATGCCCAAAGGGTAAAAAACAGAATCCTATTACTAAGACTCCACTGTCCGTATGTCACCACGCTGTATCAACCGTGACAGAGAGTTGAAATTTTCACAGACGGAGCATTTCTGTCGCCGCTATAACAAGGTATACTAAATAATGGAATAAAATAACGATTTGAGGTGGCTCCCACACAAGAAACGTGATTAATATAATTAATCACGTCTATAATTATACAATCTATAAAGATTGTACGGAGACCTACATGCGCGAGCCCGACTCGCACATGGCTGCTTTTTATTATACCGGCGAAAATTATGGCTGTGATATCGCGTTGTTGACGACCGGCTGGCTCAGTTAACTACGTGGCGGTTAGGCCGCGTGTTGTACAAGAGGTTGCCGGTTCGAATTCCGCCTAGGTCATGGATGTTTATATATGTACTATATATAGTTCTGTAATAAAAACCTTAAATATATAAACTTTCTTAAATTTATACAAAATATTAAATATAATTCCGTTGTTTTAGTATCTGTAACACAAGTCCTAACGGTACTTACCACAGGGCTGGGCTAACGTTGTGTGATAAGTCCACAGATAATATTATTATTATTGTTACTTGTATACATACTAGCCGTGCCCCGCGATTTCATCTGCGTGAAATCTAACTAAATTTGGTATAAAATGTATTTTGTGTTATTCCAGATTGTAATCATAGATCTGTGCATGTCATTCAAACAGTCCCGTAGTTTTCACCGTGAAGCAATATCAACAAATCCATACAAATTGGCACATTTATAATATTCAATACATACCATAATAAATACATCCATCTTTTATTGTATCACTGTCCCGTGTTCATTTAATTTCTTTATTACATTTTGCGATATGACGATTTATTAAATTACGCAGAGCAATCGTAGAATCTTTTATGATGATAACTTCTTAAGGTTTCCATTCCGACAATATTGGATCCCGAAATTTTTCGACTAAAAGAATGAAAATGTATCTAATGAAACGTCTTTTTGTACGAATATTGTACGTAAAAAATGAACATATTCTTTTGGAAGTATTTGAGGTTTTTAATGTGATGCGGTTCAAGACGCCTGCACACATCGCTTGTTTATGATACATCTGTCTCATATCGCTTGTTTATGATACATCTGTCTCATATCGCTTGTTTATGATACATCTGTCTCATAGACCTGCACTGTAGAATATTATGAAGCATCACCTCCATTAGTTACAATGTAAATATTTTCTTTTTTTCTTATTTCATTAAGCTATTTTACAATCCATCCCTGTCTCTATCTTTAGAGAAATTGTGATACGTAACTTGTGCGTTCACCGGTACTTAATTGAGTTAATTTATAATTAAAGTACTAAGTTATGTATGTTTGTGCGACTGCTCTGGTTCTATATTAAGTGCCGTATAATTGTGTATAATAGGTTAAGCTAATGATGATGGTAACAGTGAATGTAAATTTAATGTCTTTAGTAAACATCTTCTATTCTAAATGTTGAAAATATTTTATAAATTTTATAAAATAAAGGGATATTTTATATATTTTATAAAATAAAGGGATATTTTATATGTTTTATAAAATAAAGGATATTTTATATATTTTATAAAATGTCCTGAATGTTTGATTGTCTGATGTATCCACACACGGCAGAAACTACTACACCTGTACGACTTTTTTTTTGTTGACGAGGGGAAACGCATTAACGCGCCTTCACTGGCCCTAGGTGTGGTCCAATGGTGTGGGCCTCGCGGCACACGATGGTACCGAATACCCACAATAACCGCCGCGAGTGCCATCAGTGCCATCTTTGCTGAGGTGCCCCGGAACAACAAATCATCCGGGCACCTCGACGGCTGGTCAGTCCTCTAAGGGACCGACGCCTCCCGCACACAGAAGGGTTGCCCCGCACCAGAGGTCAACTTCACCTCTTTTGGGACAGCGCAATGGCGTGACGTTCCCATCCTCGCCCCTTGCCCCGTGCGCAACAGCACTTCCTTCAGTTGCTATTTTGTCCCCTCTTATAAGAGGGGTACAAAGAGCGGTTCCTCCTCCTGCTCTTTAATCCCCTCTTCTGATAAGAGGGTACAAAGAGCCACCATCTACTCGGTTCAATTAGCTTCGCCCAAGGTGTCTCAGACCATCCCAGGCTACTGAGCCCCACCGCCACGACCAGGCTTAGACCATGGTGGGGACACCTGTGCGACCTAGCCAGCCATTACTAAAGGATTTTTGAAATACCATCCTGAGTGAATAGAGGTTGATAGTTTGTGTGAAAGAATTGAATTTTACGCAGATATAATCTGAGAAGATTATATCAGCATAAGTTTCGATTCTTCCGAACCGCGATATAATCCATCCGTTAAAATAGTCGTTTTGTAATCTTACCATGTTATATAAAAATGCAATCGAAAGCGAAAATCAATTACTTTTTCTAACAAAAAAAAAAAACCATTACTAATTCCAATAGTACGCTCGTGCTGCGATGCCTGTGAGATTTACGAGGAACGCAATAATCACACGCCATAAGGGCCTATTCACACCGGCATCGCAGCGGCTGACAGCGGCGCGGCGAATAGTTTCAAATGCTCGCGTCGCCGCAGTCGGCCTCGCGATCTTTTCAAATTTCTCAAGGGATACCACGTGTTATAGCATTGAAGACAAAGTTCAACATTATATGACACTGAAACTGTGCGCCGCTTCACTGCCATCTCGGTGTGAGTGAAGCCTTACGCGATGCCATGGTGAACACCCGTACACCGTCACACACAACAAGAAACATGCAATTTTGATGTTTATCTCTCATAATAGCCTCCGTAAGTTATCGCGAAGTAAATTACAATCGAGAAAGCGATTGCATCACAATGAAATTAACGACCGTTCAAATGTTACCCATTGTTTATAATGTCTTAACTTATTGCGTGTTGTACGTACGTACCATCGGTTTTCCGTTCTTCGCCATCGGTGACCGTTTTGAAATGAGAAGTGATGCCGCTTGTCCATTACACAAAGTGGTCCAGGAAGGATCGATGTCGATAACCTACAGTAAAACAGAGATCGGGAATTGAAGGCCAAGTACAGTGCATTTGGGGTGGCCCATTTCCACTGGACGAAAACTGGCCGATGATGATGATGATGAAAATAAATACTTTATAATATATCATTAGTTATTCTATTTTCGCATACTTTTTTCATTGGTAATAATCAGTCATCACTGAGGATACTAAGTTACCTTCCTTTAGCATCTATTTTTCTTTATTCTCGTCTCTGTTTTATTTACATGTATATAAATATAAAATATTAAAACTAAAAAGAATATAATTATAGCAAATTTATTTATTCTATTCTATAAAAGTAAATGAGAACATAAAATATGGTTATTGGATCAAATTAGGTATGAATAAAATAACACTAATAAAAAGGTCAGTAATGTCTTTCTACAGAAACACTTTGTTAAATTGTAAATGATTTTTTGTGGTAGAGCTTTAAGAGATTGTGTGATCCTATGGTGAATATTTTTTTAATTTTGAGGGCTAATAATGGTTTTCAACATTTCAAATAGAAGAATAAAAATAGACCACGATCGAAATGTCTGAAATTTATTTTGGGTCTTTATCTTCCAAGATTCTTATGCATCTTGGAAGATAAAGACCCAAAATGAACTTCATCCACACTTACAACAACCACTACTAGAATACCACTTCAAAGTATGCACGGGACGCATTTCAATGTGGCCTCGTGTACCCAAATACTTCGTCCTTCCGACTGTTGAATTATGTCCTGCCCACAGAGCTAAGAATAACTGGAATTGAAAAGTCCAAATAGCCATGCCTGCGTTTAAAGCTCGCGGTAGAGTAAGTGTAAAAACGTTGAGTGAGAGATTTTTGATCACTCGCTACACCGTTATGGTATTTGGTTTTAAATTAGATTGTCCCACTAATATTCCAAATACCAGAGTAGGTATATTTGATATTCTTGGACGGAAATTAGGCACACCTGTAGTTTACAAACTGGAATAGCATAAAAATTGCTTTTCATGTTAAAAAAGCATGCTTCCCTTGGAATTTAGATTTTACGTAGCAAACCGCGGGTGACAGTTCTACGTTCTATGTAAATGAATGATTTAACGAGACTATTCATCAGCGGATACATAAAGGATACCGATGATGAAAGTTTGAAGAATATAAGAAGCAAAACTTGTAATAATACCCTGTGCCTGCCTCAAATCGCCGTCTTGATCTCACTGCGATATCTCCTGTCATACACCAGGAGCTTATCGGATAAATATTCTCTCGATATCTGAATTTTTCCGTAACGTTAAGCTGGCTTAATAGGGTACGGAAATAGCCGTATTATTTTTAAATACATTCTCATTTTCCTTAAATACATTTTCGTAACGCCCGAGGAATGTTCCGAATGTCACGTTTAACGTCCCACGGCGGGTGTCCGTATAAATATCTACCCTACACTCTTAATTTAGATTACCTTCAATGTCATATGAGGTTTATTTTTTTTAAAGAAGTCAAATTCAACGGCTCATTTGTTTGATGTTGAGATTTATGGCCCATTTGAGAGGAAGAGGACGACTCATCTGCATAACAATTATGCGGACAGTAATGAGTCATATGAAAATATCTTCAAAGAATCTACAAGCTTGTTATTCAAGTAGAAGAAAGGAATATATCCCTGTTCTGTGCTTGATAGACCTTGTGACACAATCGTGTCTAAAGAAGACTCCGACCTTAACACAGAATATGCATATATATAATTTAGACGCAATTGTTTCCTTAATACCTTACTAGCGACCCACCACGGCTTCGCCCGGGAATAACAAGGGTCAAGTTCTTAAATCAACAGTAAAACCTTCCACGGGAAGAACTCTATCAAGGGTTAAATTTACATAAAAATCTGTTCAGTATGTACGGAAAAAATCTATCACATACAGACATACAGCTTCTGCGTTATATATAAGATTATACTGTCACCTGGGATTATGCAAGTACAAGTTTAACAAGAAAATGTATACGAATATGGGTCATATAGAAAGATGTATGTAAAAACAAAGGCCGCGTAGAAACATGTTTATTTTTAGCCATTAAACGCGAAATCACTGTGAAACCGACCACAAAGATCTCCGCTACTTAGGCACGTACAGGGTGCTTCAACCTTCCAACTCGGTCGCTTAGGACAATGCCAAGCAGAAAGCTTTCATATATTCAGAGCCATCAGGGTTACCGACTTACAGGTTTACGAAAATAAAAAAGAAACAACGTGTTAAAATTATATACGAGTAAATTGTTTTTGTTTCTTTTGCCATTTAATTAGTAACTTCTCTACTACGACACTATAGAGATATTTTTATGGGATATCTGTGCTATATTTAAGCCCAATTAGTTTATAACTTTTTGCGTTAAGGAATAACAAACATACACACACTTTCGCATTTATAATATTCGTAATAGTAGGATAGTAGCTTTCATATGTACATGAGATTAAATTAAGACATATTTTGTTAAAATATACCGTAAAATTTATAACAAAAAAAATTCAAACTTATAATTTGTGGATTTTTTTTTATGTATTGGGTAATCTTAGTAAAGTTATAGACTGCTTAGAAATTGGCAGCCCTTAGATCAATCACCTCTTGTTCGGGCTAACCGTTGTCACACGTAAGGGCGTCGTTCCCCCCTGAATTCCATTATCGGTTTTCAGTAAGCCTTTGTTTGGATAATAGCTCCTGTACAGATATAAAACGTGGTAAAACCCATTATGGGACTTTCATAGGGACTCCCTGTACAATGTTGTTAGTATCATATCGTTTAACGCGAAGGGCAGGACATGAGATACGACAAAATATTTTTTACTAAAGCAATAAAGGTATCGCGGTTTGTGTAATTATTTAATTAGCTCCACGTTTCAGAAACTAGACTACTGTTGCTAGAGACAATTAAATAAACCGCAATAAAATCCGTCAACGCGGTTTTATTAACGCGGTAAACTTAAGATGTTAATATAATAA
The DNA here is from genome assembly GCA_017140195.1 of Eumaeus atala. Taxonomy (NCBI): domain Eukaryota; kingdom Metazoa; phylum Arthropoda; class Insecta; order Lepidoptera; family Lycaenidae; genus Eumaeus; species Eumaeus atala. The sequence continues at coordinate 331,746 of JAFELO010000652.1, read as the reverse complement.
AGAAATGGTACAGAAAAAGTTGAGGTTTGCTTATTAATTTTTTTGAAACGATACAAACTCAAGTAAATAGTTTTAATTATTTTTAGCTTGCAAAACTTAAAATAAACAGAATTGTGACATGGATTGCGATTCGAAGCTGTTTATTTAAGCTTTGATATTTTGTATATCATATATATCTGCAACTTTATGCATTGAAAGATTAGTGTCCAGAACAGACAGACAGAATCAGTCTCATTCGAACTTAAAATGGTCAGTTACAAGATATTTTAAGTTCGAATGAGACTGTTTTTTTAAATAAAATTTATTTACGACTTAGGAGTAAGCTGATGAATGTGTTATGAGAACGTTACGAAACGAGGCATACAGAAGTTGAGAGGGGGATATAAGCATGTGAAGGTAGAAAGAGCGAGAAATAGTTACGTTTGGTATATTACTAAAGGGGCAAGAAAGAGAGTAGCGAGCGATTTTTTTCCTCTCTTCTACTCGTAGACAGTTAGTGAAATAAAGTTGAGTTACTATTCAATTTTACTTTCATATGTATGTTCTTTAATTTTTGGTATGAATTCCAAGTCATTTGAATATATGTAGTTAATTATAATTAAGTTCATTCATCCATTAACTATTTATGATAAAAACACAACCATCTAAACGCATAGACGACTTAACTCATGGGAAAGGGTCGATATGCTACGCTTGGGTTGGAACCATTGATCTCAAAACCATATAACATACTATATATAGATAGATAGCTAATATACACAGAAGAACTTCGAAAATACGGGGTACAAATAGGAGACATTAAAGCATCGCTGTGCTATCTGCATATTGACGAAATAACTAAATTTAACATTTAGGGCGCGGTTTTAGATTTATAAACTATGAACCATCAGAAAGTTAGCGATCATGCGCATTACGCTATATGTATTTTAGTTTTACAGGCTATAACGGTAGCGCTGATGTTTGTTCTAATTGCGTCAACGGCGATGTACAGGGTAAGCAATCCATAACTCTTGAGGTCAGTGGTTGGAGCCCTTTGTATTTTGCCGTGAAACAAACGTTTATTTGCTCCGCAAGATCTGTTTTTGTTGCTGTCGTTCATGTCCCACGGCAGTTAGCGTCGACCGTGCGAAACAAAAAGGTTGGCGAAAGAACACGCTGCTCACGTAATATTTGTTATAAAATAAAATGTCACAACCTGATACATATTGTTTTTTGTATCCCATACATTATGTAAGAGGCCGGCACTACCGGGTAGGTATATCACGTACATGATAAACTGTAATGCAGTCGCGTTTCGTGCGGTTTGTGAGTTTCTAGTAACCCATTGGAAAAGGATCGAAGGGGAGCACACGTCTGCATAAAAATCATGAAGATGTCTATGGGCGTTGATTGACATCAAAAGGATCCAACTGCTAATTTACCGCGTTATACTATAAAAAAATAGTCAGGACTTTTGACCCTACACAGTAGGTTTTGTTATTTTTATTTGAGGAGGAGAGACGACGGAGAAAAGTTCTAAAGGAAACAGAGGAACTAGAGAGAGTTATAGTCTATTTACTTTCCGATCAGGACGCGACAAATTTTCTTTACAGATCAATAAAAATAGACTGAAGTTCTTCATAAGTTTTGGAGTACCCGAAAAAGAAAGATCAGATCCATCCGCGATTCGGTCCTCGCCGGCTTATTATTAGCCGGCTATTGCTTAACTTTATTACACCACATGAAACAAAGACAATGTGACTGATCGTGTGAATGACCTACGTATTTCAGTTTTATTAATTACGTATTCCGAGAACGGATACGTGATTAACTTACTAATAGGAGATTCGACTGAATAAGGACATCTCTTAATTTCGTACAGCTCATTAATTTGATGGACGCGGTCTGTATTCTAAGTGGGCACTTCAATAAAAAACGCGGAAATTTCTAGCGTATAAAAACTGGTGCATTTTTTGTGAGTTTTTTTTTTCAGCGGCACCTTCAGCTTAACGAGGTTATAGGCAAATGACTAACGCCCATAGAAATTTGTCATTGGATATGTAAATGCGTGTAATTGGAACAATTTACAGATAAATAGGAGCTCTGTAAAGTGTTTCAAAGTTTATGGACTTTTTGTGAATTATTTTACCCTGTCGGTTGCTGGGTTTACGTAGACCTGGTGTCAATGACGTCAAGGCACTCTGGTACGGTGCGCCGACGTACAGACGCAACGGGGCGATGGCAAGAAATAATACTCGCAGTAATAGTAGGACTCACAATAAATCATCTTTTTATTATTATTTTTACTTCTAAATATAAAAAAGACGCGAGTTGTTTTTGGTATCATTGCGGATCCCGTAATGATACTGCCGGGAATGGTTTATTGGTTGTTTTGAGAAAAGGCGAAAGAAACTTTACATCGTCCACAAAAATACCTCAACTTTGGTAAAAAAATAAAATATAATATTACTTGCGTTGGTCTACCGTTCACCAGGTGGGAAGACGATCTCCGTGCAGTAGCTGGTCCGGGATGGATGCGAGTAGCAGGAGATCGGTCGCCTTGAAGTTCATTAAGAGAGGCCTGTGTCCAGCAGTGGACCGATAAGGGCTGATAATGATGATGATGATTATTGGCGATTCGCCCCGGCTTCGATCGTGCATAAAAAAGGATAAGACTGTTACCGTAACTAATTAAACACTAAAACCTACTTGGGGAATTGCTCTATTCATGGGCGGAATCCGCACGAAAATCCGTTTAGCCGATTTTGAAAAAATCTATCAAATACAGGCAGAAATCCCATAAAGTAGGAAAAAATTCAGGTCAGTTCCAGTGGCGCCCTGCCCGGCGGACTGACGACTTTGTTAGGGTGGCGGGGAACCGCTGGATACAAGCGTACTGGTGACTCATGACCGTGGCCTATGGCGCTCTATGGGAGGCCTGTGTCCAGCAGTGGAATTCCTTCGGCTGATGATGATGACAGTATCCTATTTTACTTCCCTGAAAATAATATTCAAAAAAGTTAGCAGGATCTGGAAAATTTGGCACATTACATGTTTATGAGGAAAAAGTTTGTAATTTATGTTAACAAAGCACTTCTTGAGGATAATAAAACGAAAGAAATGACGCCGGGATTAGACTTTGTGCGCTACAGACGGACGATTTGTAGGTAGTTTATGCTATATTAAGCGGAACTTCTTCACTTGTTTCATTTAGTTACGCTTATAATCTTGTAATATATTTGTTTGTAATATATAAATAGATCATTGCCCGTTAACATATCACAAACAATTCAACAACTTCCTGATTTAGGCCCATAAGGTCGGAATCAGAATATGATCTATGAGGGATAAAGTGTACTTGTGCGAGTGTACAAATTTGTCCATTATAAATTGTTATGCAAATTGGCCTATTGTAAAGAGTATTGGCCAACATCAATGCGCGTGTCTACATGCTAGTGTTTGTGAGTGATTATGTGTGCATACTAGTATGTAAGAAAACATTATCATCATTATCAGCTCTTATCGGTCCACTGCTGGACATAGGCCTCTTTCAATGAACGCCAAGACGACCGATATTCTGCTACTCGCATCCATCCCGAACCGGTTACCGCACCCAGATCGTCTTCCCACCTGGTGAACGATCGACCAACACTTCGTTTTCCCAAACGCGGTCTCCACTCCAGAATTTTTCTGGCCCATCTGCCATCTGTTGTTCTGAGTGTGTGACCAGCCCGTTGCCACTTCAGCGAGCTTAGCCTTCGTATGACATTGGATACTTTAGTTCTCTCCCTATGACTTCGTTACGAACACTGTCGGTCAGAGAAACACCCAACGTAGCACTTTCAATAGCCCGTTGAGCTACTGCAAACTTGCGGACTAGTCCGACATTAAGAGGCCACGTTTCGGCCCCGTGGGTCATCACGGGGAGAATGTATTGGTTGAGACTTTTGTCTTGCTCTGCTGTCTAGGCAACGTGAGAATGTGACGGAGCTTCCGGAATGCTGCCCAACCCAATTGAACACTTCTATCGACTTCATAAAATATAAAATAATAATATCCTTATATATAAAACAAAGCAATGAATATATTATATATAGAAATAATATTCTAAAGCCTAAACACCATTATAGCTACGTCATATGCGAATTTATTGAATGTGACGAGGGTTGAAGTTCAAATTTATGTAAACCCACCTGTCCCCTGTCAAATTAAAGCAAATTAATAATGGAATGAAATGATACCTCTGTTTTAGATCGCAAACAAGGTGACTCCATTAAAAGTTTTATATTTATCAAGAGAGATACCTAAACTGTGCCCTTTGAACACAAAGGGCACAGTTTAAATATAATAATGTATGTTGACATAACATACAAGTTGATTATAGTTAATTAGTATTGAATGTATGTAGTTATATTATTTTATATTTGATCATTATAATGTAATTTGTCCCCCGATTTCATATCCTAAATGGGATAATATTTTTGGGATTAACTGTAGGATTACTAGTTCGATTTGAAAACTGTATTTTTCCCTTTGTTATGTATTTCAAACCTTAACTGGGCGGGGCATTTAAAATCCTGAAGGTGGGTTTGTGCTTGAGCCGCCTGGCTATGTACCAGCACACTACGCAAAGTGGTTGAGCTCGGGTATGTGAACGAAATAGTACCTGTAAAGCTAAAGAGTCTGTTTGATTGGACGCGCTGATCTCGATAACTACGGCTCCGATTTGCAAAATTTGTTCAGTGTTACATAGTCCACTTACCGTAGAAGGTTATAAACTATACACCTCCTAGCTATTATTAACAGGAACATGTATGCGGGTTACGCGATTGAAACCAGGTTGCTAGTGGTTGTTTATGTTACAAATAATTTTGTAACTTAACTCGCGAATACACAACATAACAAAATCGACACAAATTAATGTGCCCTCAATACGTGTTTGGTCTGATAATTACAAACGTGTTACAAATAATTAATATTGTTAATTAACACGGCGTTATAGGCTCTAGTTACAGAATTATTATTAACTATGTCGTTATCTAAAAATCAATATACTAATTTGTGATTGTAATACGCAATGCAATATAGGAATTGCGTAGATTGGGCAATTTAAATGGAGTTCTTGCAGTAGATGGAGGCAAACGAGCACTTGGAGCTCTTTGAGAAATACTGATGCCCAATGACATTCGCCACCATCCTTCTCACCAACAGGCCACCGGAAGTTTAGACGGCCCCAATTGTAAGAAACGAAACGAGAAGAGGGCGAGGAAGCTTATAAATAAATAATAATATAACAGCAAAATGGCTGATGATGATACGTTTATTTCTTGCCAGTTATCCTCAGAAAATTGAGATGTTTGTAATTAGAAATCCTAAATGAATAAAAATGGTACGCCTCTGTGGTTAGGGTTTCATTAAAGAGCCCTTAAAGTTAACATAATAAAAATAAACCCTTGGCCCTAGCAGTACAGTAAATAGTCGCAATACGGTTCTACTTCGACCAGAATTTCAATAAGCTTTAGATTAAATCTTCGTCTCTTAAAGTGAAAGATTGCATCAAGCAACATGAGAAGTATTAAAGTTGGAATTGAGAAGATATGACCTTGTTTCAATACGACCGAACAGGGGGTGTATTGACTAAAGAACCGATCTCTTCAAATATAATGTATCCAGTATCACTCGCGCTATCAAGAACTAACGCTACCTCACACGTAGCAGGAAAAATAGAAATCTACATACAAATAAACGCTCGGGACACGTTACCCTCCTTTGGACGCAGTCGGGTCATTAACACATATTCAAAAATACGCTGGAAATGGAATGTTTCGTGAGAAAACCCGGATTCGTGTATTCGATTTTGACCTAATCTACCATTGGAAGTAGTTTCCCTTCTGAGTTACAGAGGTCAGATGGCAGTCGCTCTGTTTAAAAACTAACGCCCGCGGCATATCCCCTAGACCAGGTAGCAAGCCCCGAAATCATCTGATATAGAAACGGCATAAGGATAGCATGAAGAAGAAGCTGTAAATGTTTAAAACCTCATCGAAGCGGACGATGAGTAAGTACTCAGATCAAACCACGGACCCTAAGTGTACAAACGGTACGGCAGATTTAAATAGGACCGCATGTAATATACCGTTAAACAGAACATAAGACATTAAAATAAAACTACTTTTACGAATGTTATCACTGGACTCACTGTCGGTCTACCCGTGACCATGGTTGCTGAAAAGGTTCTGAAACGTCGGGCTATTTAAATAATCAAATAAACCGCGATAAAATCCGTAAAAGTAGTGTTATTTTAATGTGAAATGTTGGTCTTAAAAATAAAAATTACCGAATATTAGTTTGGTTTAAATCTCATGTTTTTATGGTTTCTATATGGTTGGAAGCTAACATCAAATACCTAATCCGCTTAAAATATGTAAACTAGATTTAACATTACAAAATAAGAATATCTAAATTTACGAGCAAGCATAAGATCCGCTTATGTATTTAAAGCTTTAACATGCAGTATTACTTGAGATAATATTCGCCTACAAAATGAATTCCTAATATTATCATAGTGTGACCTAATATTATCATATCATAGGTATATACAGTATCACGAATATACAGGTACCTGGCGAAAGAGAAAAAATACTATTTAATTATGATTTGGCGATGGCAGATAGCGTCAGCCATCGCAAATATATCCATCCTCGCCATTGTCAAAAGGAAAAAGAGTGACATTTCTTTAACACAGAGAACATTAAGCCTTACAGTCAAAGATGACAGATATAATCTTTTATAAAATATTTAAGTTTCAAAACACAATAGTTACAATAGGTTGAATAATATTAGATTATTCAACATCAAATATGAGTGAAAGTGGAGTGGCGTTATGATGAAATTATGCAGGGGTTTTGGCTTATCTTGCTTAAGATTATTCTATCTGCATAAAACAATTTGAATTAATTTGAAGCGTCAGAGTTTGCATATTTTCATATGCACCGATGCCAGGATCTACGTGATCACGGGCCACAACATTTTGCAGTCAATTTTAATTTTTACTTTTTAATAACACAATTTTTAGAATATTCGAATTCAATCTAACCTAGGATTGGGCCTAATAAAATGACTGTTGTCAGAAATAAAAAAATATTTCATTGATGAATTTTATGCTTTCTTGAAAACACAAGTTTTATTGTACTTGTATTTTTTCGCTACTTCGTTAGCGCGAAATCTAACAAAATTCATCCCAGAGGAATCATTAATTTTTTCGGGTAATAAATAGCTTGTTATTTTAGATGTATCTTCATACATTATATTTACCTTGTATTAAATTTTTATATTAAAGTTGCGATATTGAGCAATAAACATCGAAGCTTTCGCAAATTACTGATAAGATTAAAATAAGAATGAATTTATTCATGCCTTCACTACATAAAGGATAGCTGATGTGTTACTTCAGATGGTAGAACATAGATTATATTAATATATTATTTCTATTTACGCTTTATTTTATTTCTACGAATCTAAGCTCTCAACTTACGGATTCGAACCCGGGCTGGTTTCCGTAAGCGGTGTGTGACTTTGTCATTCTGTCAGTCATATGTGTCATAACTGTCACTATACGTAAGGTTTCATCGGTCGACCGGTACGAGCTTTGTATATGATATTGGTTTTAGCAGGAAAAATGCATTTACGCACCATCCAGCCGACCCAAGGGGACCTGAAGTGTGTGTCGGGCTCAGGTTGCGAAGCGACAGCTACTACCGACTAAAAACTGCTATCCGTTAGTTGGCTCTATTGGCATTTTACTGCGGGAGGGTGTCTTGGTGTTCCTTTGTTTGTGTTCTTGGACGGACTTAGCTACTGCTATCGCGATCGCGTCGTCGGCGTCGTGCAATACGTGCTTTGGCCGACGGTAACGGGAGTCGGTTAATAACGTCGGATCGTATTCCGACGTCTGGACGATTAATTTATTTTTGTGATTAACGGCACGGTCAAAGATCTTTTGAGACAGCTCTTTGAAGTGTCCTTTAATCGAGGTCAATTTAAAGTCACAAACTTCCGAAACATCGACCTATGTTTCGGAAGTTCCACGGGCATACAGTGCGTGAGAATCTATTTTGCATTTTCTGCAATCGTTCTATTTGGGTAGGGGATATGTACGCGAATGCTGCACTATAATACGATAAGATCGGTGGAATACATGTAATATACAAAGTGAGCTTATGTATATACGCCATTTTACTCTTTTTGTTTATGAGAGGATATAGTTTGAAAAGGACATGCCGTGCCTTTTTCAGAACGTTGTCTATGTGATTCTTGAAGCACTTGGACCAATCGAGCGTGACGCCTAGATATTTTACCGTCTTTGCTCTAGGTATCTCGTTACCGTAGAGCATGATGGCGGGCATGTTTCCTCGTTTGTGGGAGGGCGGGGTACGGGAGAAGAGTATGGACTTACTCTTTTCTGCGTTTACCTCTATTCTCCACTTTAAGAACGATACACCGAGCTCGGTGACGGCCTTTTGGAGTACTTTGGCTCCGTACTTGGGGAGGTATCTAATGTACAGTGCGGTGTCATCCGAGAACATCGCCAGCTGGACGCTGGGGTGTCGCGGTATGTCGCTAGTGTACAGATTGAAGAGGGTGGGAGAGAGAGCTGATCCTTGCGGACAACCGGCTCTGAG